>OX359247.1:35115824-35413949 GCA_947179485.1 Allacma fusca
TTGATTTGTGTATTCCATGGTAGTCGTAAAATTTCTGATGCCTTTTAATATAAGACATTGGAATACCTTTAGCTTTCTTATAAACTATTTTATCATGAGATATGTATGCATTTATGTCAAGTAATTTATGATTTTGCCCATGACCCATTGAAAGAATCTGCTGGACATATTAAAATGTTTCGATTTACTTATATTGTAATTAGATATATTGTAGCAAAATTGTTAGCCAATATATACTTTCAATGTGTCAATGTTTATTTTATTATGTATAGTCAGCGAAAATTTTATTTCTTGAAAACATTTAGTAACATTTTTATACTCATGTCTTTCATGGTACTTGTGATCATCAAATGTGTAGCTATGCATTTTAGCTTCCCAAAATCTCATTAACTTTATAAGATGTCCTGTTGTGACATTTTCATCACCCTCTAGCCCTTTTATTTTCTTTAAAGTACGGTTTATATTCTGTGCCTGCTTCAGGTGTCATGTTAGAGGGTTTAAAATTAGACGACAAATAATTTATTGTTTTCCAGGATATCCCTGTACACATATAAGTTATGATAGATCAATATGTACTATAAGCATATCCCTATCTTTACCTTGTTTGACCTCACAACAAGTGGCACCATTTCTCCAGTAGTTAAGGTAGTCGAAAGGAAAATCATACGTTACATTCCTACTAAAGACAAGGCAGGATATTTTCGTATAAATTAGTTTAGTCAAATATGCGTTAGTTTTCTCATCATGAATAATACTGTATCCGTGTTTACTATTACAATATCCTTAAATGTTGACGCTTTGGCCAAATTAATTGTGGTCAGAAAACCTAGGATTGGCATTAAGTTTTTGAGTTATCAAATAAATTCACGGTCTACCTCTATAGATCTCTAATATTTTATTTCCTTATTGAGATCTGCAACCATTTTACTATTTTTAATGACTCATTCCGAGAGATTCATTAATTTTCAATCTCCTATTGGCGTGACTACGTTTCACTACTTTTATCAGGTCGTTTTTGTGGTGCCGAAGGTAATCAGTCAAATAAACATGATATACTTTGCCTACACAAAGATTCACCTAAAACAATCTTCATCTCCATCATCGGGTAAATCCACATATTGTTTTCTCGTGAAAGATTAACAAATTCACCATTTGAGAGCCAATTAAAATCTTTCGTACGTAAATGAACCAATGGCTCTTGCATATAATACATTGGTATCACAGTATATTACGTAAATGCAAATTTTTGAGATGTGTCATAACTGCCCTTCCTGTATTTATTATTAGAATCGGTACACCACACTGATCCTGTACCTGCATATCCTGTAACCAACACTTCGAAAAACACAGGTGTATTATTGTCCTTCATATATGATATTTTAACTTTACTGCATTTTAATCCAGCTTGTCAAGTTCTCAAATGCAAACTTAGAAATAACGCAGGATCTATTTAGAATTTTGCCAAAAAATATTGAAACATTTTGAAAGACATGTAAGTAGTAAGGAAACATCCAGCTGTCCGTAAAAATTGCAATCTTGCATTCTCCGAATAACAAATTTTTTCCAATCAACGTTTGCTTGTTCATAATCATCTGGTCTAATATGCTCATCATTTAGTTTGGATTAAAATGAATCAATAGGTGGTAGTTCACGTTTGTCTAAATCTCTAAGATTTGATAGCTTTATAATAACTTCAGATGTTCAGAAATGGAAAACTTCCTTCGTGGTCAAAAGGCTGCTGTTCAATTCCTTTTGGAAATCAGATGTAAATACTCTCTTTGGTAACCATAAAGTCAGCCACGTCAACTCCTGACATATCCGAAGCTTACATGGTGATGATGTTTAAAATCACAGAGCGTCAATAAATGTAAATATATTGTTAGTCACAACTGACATAAACCTTTAATTGACAAAAGGTACTACAAAAATATCCTCAATCAGTTCATGGTTTAAATTATGAACCATAGGATGATTGTTATGTCCGCCAAAATTGTGTACAACTACTAGTATATTCGAACACCAGCTAGTCTGAATGACCTATGAGCTACGTACACAGCAAATACACAAGTACCATTTTCCCCCTCTGGATCGATTGTTTCATCATGTAAAAACAGATCAATCGTCCTATTTCAACCATTTCATATAACATGGATATATGAGGTTCCATATCTGGTTTTTGCCACTAAGAGCTTGATAAAATGGTAATAAATCTCTGAAGAAAGTATCCACTATATTTTAAGCATCATAATGAACGTGATCTTATGCTCAACTTTACCATAATGATCTACACAAATGCATGAATAACTATATGGTATATGTCTGTGCGTGTAATACTTATTACCATCTAACTTTGAAACTACAATTGAAATTCAAGTTGATCACGTGCATTCGAAAATCTATCGATTGGTGATGACCATCTACTTTGCGCTTGACTGGGGCAAGTGGATAATCATCAAAGTAATCCTGCATATTCTCCGGTACACTGATGTCAACCTCAAAGAAATAACCTGTCCTAGCATTATCAGGGTGATTTAAAATTAAATCCACGTCACATCTAAGTGCCTCTAGCCTTTCATCCTCGACCCATTTAAAACCTCCTACGGGTAAAAATGAGTCCATACCTTTTGCATACAATGCGTTTGCATCCCAGTAACAAATATATGAGCATGTAATTGAAGGATCATATGTTTCTGGGATATATTTATTATTAGCGTCGGCAGTTCTAATAGATCCTGAGCCTGCAAAGCCACCTCGACATGCAGCCTTTAAAAATACATGCATGTCATTGTCCCTGATAAAGTCCAACCTAGCCTCTGTATGCTTTAACGCAGCCTGCCATGATATCATTGGCAAACTGAAAAATCTAGCAGGGTCTAACTTAAATTTTTCCAGAAATAGATTCCTAAAATTCTGAAAAACATCGGCTAACAATGTCACATCTAACTTGCAGTATAAGTTACAATATTCTCTCATGTTTGTAATGCCAAATTTTTCCCATACTGTTTGTGCATGTGAATAATTTTCAGGTGTAATGTCACTATCTGTAAGTTTAGAATGAAAATCTTTCATAGGTGGCAGCTCTGATTTTTCCAAGTCTTTCACTGAAGTTATAGCCTCATATGGAAAGAATCCCTTTTTAAATAATAATTCCTGGCTATCAATAGCTTCTGGATAATCCTTCGCAAAGATATTTTTAGTAACTACATACTTGTCTGTGTTTTCAGCTCCTAACATTTTAACCAACTTATCAAGGGAGGAAGTAAGAAAACGATTGGAATCAATAAACGTTAGCATATTATTAATTTCGACTGACATGAACTTTTCTGTATTAATAGGTATTACTGTTGCCGACTCTATAAGCTCATGGTCAATATTAGCTACTATAGGGTGAGAATCAAAGCCGCTAAAATTGTGCACAACTACAGGGATTTTATTACACCAGCTAGCCTTAATATTACATTTACTATGGGCTTGACCTATGTACATGTGTGTGAAGTGGTCGTGGTGTTCAACAGCCTTCATTTTTTGGTCAACCGCACAAGGGTCAATATACTTATTACAAAAAAAGCAAATTGTTTTATCTATTTGTGACATTTCCTCAGCACTTGGGTATTTTCTATTGCTTTTGGCTATTTCTTGTCTTTCCTCCATTTCTTTCATTAAACCCTTTGAGTATGTTATAATGTCAGTGTAAAAATTTTCCATAAGATTCTCATGATCACTTTGTATTGTATATGTACTACTATGCACTGCTTGACCATCAGGACCTACGCAACAATATGAATATGTACATGGTATGTGTTCATCAGTGTATTTTGTTTTGCCACCTGACTTGGCTAGCCTGAACTGGTACTCATGAATATCTTTATATTTTCCATGGCGTAGTATTTCCGGATTTTCCCTTGGGACAATCCGTGTTTCAAAATCTAAATAAATTACAAATGGCGCTGGGACCATGTACTTGAAACCCTCAAACTCTATTCTCTTTGACATATCTTCTACAAATGTAGCCTTCTGTGCACCTATAACAGAACATCGCTCAGTATGATCTTCTAATGTCTTTTGGGAATAAAATTGCTGAAGGCAATATCTACAAAAGTGAAGGGAATCTGCGTTTTTACGTTTTTGGGTCTTAAACAAGTATCTCATATCTTTAATAAGCACATAATGCTCAATACACGGGTCATCCACTCTAGATTTAGGTAATTTGTTCTTAATATCCCTTGGTATGCTTTCCTCATCTCTCTGCATTATAAGCATTAGGTCCAAATGATAATGCCTTTTCTTGTCTATTCTCGACCTAGCCTGTTTTTGATTTGATGATCTAGTATTTTTAGCTCCTGCCTGTGCTTTTATTTTACTTATGTATAATGGAAATGTGTCCATATGAATTAAGTCTATCTTTTTATTTTTCAGTTTATCCCCGGTTAAGTCTTTGAAGGCTCTATCTTCCCTTGTTATTTTATTATCTGTGAAACCAAAAACATTTACGGAAATATTTGGATTCTGAGATTCGAACTTTGGGATTTGTTCGATGGTCATGGGCATTTCAATCCCGTCTAAATCTAACATACTAATAACTTCCCTGTACGTTTTCATTTCGTTCTGTTTATACTTACTTTCCTTAATCCCTGCAGCTACTGAAAATAGAAAGCACGATTGCAAGTCCTTTTCCGACTTTAACTTACTTTGACATTCTGTCAAGTTCTCAGAACTGTACGCCTCATAGCTATTATTGACGTTTACAAAATAATCTGAACGACTTTGTAGAATGTATGGTAGTTCCAAATATGTTCCTCCAGTCATCGGCTTATACTTTGTGACTATCATGTCTAGACGTGGAATATCCCTAAGTATAATCCCCGAACCATTTTCTATAAATTTATCTATAAGATTTTCTACCTTGTCAATCATAATGTTTAGGGTGAAATCTATTTGTGAAGTGTGAAGTATGGTATGAGCAAAGGAAGAAAACCAAGCCCTAAATGTACCTTTATCTGGATTGTCTATATGCTCAAAAATGCACGTTAAATGCAGGATTACTTTAATGTTTTGAAAATCAGCTAAATCTTGTGTTAATGTTTCAACTAACTGAGTTCTAATGCAGCGAAAAAAACCTCGTAAATCTCCTATGACTGCAATTTCATCAGTGCTCACTACATATGAACGTAAATTGTCTGTTACTTTAACACTTTCTGGATAGAGTTGAAAATTCTGATTTATTCCCTGTCCAATACCTATTCTATGTTCAGTATACATATGAGAGTTAAATAAATCATCATTTAAAAACTTAATGTTACATTCTTGACATACACATTCTGTTGAAGTAACACTATCACGATGCTCAGTGTGAAAATGTAAATCTACATCTTGACGGGTTGGGAAACTAAGCTGACACCTAAGACATCTTCGATGCCAAATACAATCATTTACAAAATCAATTTTACTCACCACATTTTCAGTGGCGAATCCATTTCCGATTTGTTCCCTTCCTCTGCTAGAACCAACCCTCCAACTTGGACCGGCAACTTCACCATCACTATTATTACTAACACTATTTACGTTCGGATTGGCTTCATCTTGAATTGGGATGCCTTGCGTATCCAAATTTGCAACTTCTTCCACAGCAGCAACAGCATCTGGAGTCAGCAAATCATAGTCGATGAGCAATGTATTGGTAATGGGTGATATGTTGTGGAACAGGTCTTCGTCTTCTTCTTGGTTCCCCGGAGGATATCGAGTCGGAATATCCGATGAGTTGTGGATCCATGGTTGAGCAGGTTCAAATCCTCCTGGGTTCTCTGGCGGGTGTCGAAGAGTATACAGTATTTCAGCCATTTCTTGGGACGTACATCCTTGACATGGATCCAACAATGTACACCTGTCTGCAGTGTCACAGTCAGGCCGAAACCTCGGCCCCTCAGCAACTGGTTCCAATACAACAGGGTCCGGAATTACAGGTTCCACAGCAACGGGTCCCTCAGCAAAAGAGTCCGGGATATTAGGTCCCACAGTAAATGGATCGGGGATGTCCAAAGTTGCAAACAAGTCATCGTCATCATCGTCAATCACCACAGGGGCATAGGTATCCAAATCCACATTCAAAAATTCATCATCAGAGTCCTCAGTCAGATCCACCGTATGATTTGGTACCGGTGGTGGTAATTGGGAGGTAGCAGACACAGGGGGTACGTTAGGGGTTGAAGCTTAAAACACAAGATAACAAGGAAAACCAAATTAGTAAATATTTAAACAAAAATAACATCACTGACATCACTATGATCTCAATTAACAACATTGAACTTACTTATCCTCGGTCGTTTGGTTGGTGGTTCCTTAAAATTCACCCGCTTTCTGCCTCCAGATGTTGAGGGTTGACGGGATGGATGTTGGGGACAGTACTCAACATAATGTCGCACCATGTCAAAGGGATCCATGTAAATTGAACCACAACCACCACATGGAAAAAGATGAGGAGCCGGTGGAGCCATTTATTAAAAATTAATTTGTAATTGACTTTGAGAATTGGAAATTGGATAGGTTTTTGAAAGGTTCGGTCAGAGTAACAACGGAAAATTGGAATTCGATCAGAAAATTTAAACTGGAATAAGTTTCTTCAAAGAGGTTGAAGGAAAAATGAATTTGAAGTGAAAGGCAGGGCGTGTTTAAGTAGCCAGTTTGAGAGTAAAATTAGTCAAGCTATCAGCGCTTGAACCCCTCAATTTTCCTATGGAATGTATTTTCGGTACAAGCACAGCAGGAGTTTCTGCTGCTACTTCACTGGCGGATTGGTTAAAAGGATTAAACTATGTGGATCCTGTTTTCATTATTCGTAGACAGCATTAGTTAGTCCTATAAGGAAAATAGCCGTGTATATTTAAACCAAAGGACCTTTTCAAACATTATTTGTAATCCCTTTCTAATCCCTTTTGGTTTATATATACACGGCTATTTCCTTATGGGGTTAAACACTAGGCTGTTTCCAAATGGGATTTTTACATTGGTCCATTTCCAAGAACCACCCCTTATGTACATGGACGTCTGGCTATTTCCTTATGGGATTTAACATTGGGCTATTTCACCATATGCCAGGGTACACTAAGCACTCTACTTAAAACCATGGCTAAAAACTTTTTCAAAAATTGTTGCGATAGGTCTAATCTGGGGATTTGTAAGTAAAGTCTTCTTAATACTTTTACAGATACAACTATATACGATGAATTTAGAAGGACCTTATATTTATTACCTAAGTACTAAAAACTCAATTCCAGGTAGTCCTTCCGTGTCAGAGCCAAGATGACGGAATGACCATGACGTCAGATTTGATGACAACTACTGAGCCTGAAACAACAACTCAGGAACTTCGATGTCATATAGCGTTGGGCACGTGGATCCCAAAACTTATGGAGGATGCTAATATGTGCGTTTCCGATAATCCGAGTAGTTATGACCGTATGAAGTTAAGAAACTATAGCATACCATTACCTCCTATCAATGTAAGTAAAAACTATTTCTTGTAATTAAAAAATTCATCATGTCTAAATCGAACTGGTTGACTCCTTTTATTAGTATTGTTACACGTATGTATATGTATTTTATGTTTCTGTACATATGAGGGGATTTTGATATTATTTTTCCAAATAGTGCATCATGAGGTGTATCGGAATGCGGATAGGATTTGTGAGTTGACTATTCAATTACGTACTGGGAATTTTAAAATGGTGAATTGAAATAGACATCCTTCATTGGTATGATGTTTTATCTCAGTTTAAAGAAGATGGAAGTGTAGATGAGCCGGAGATTATTGATTTTATTGAACAGAATGTAATCCCTCAGTATAAAGAACTCGCCTTTGATATCTTGGCTAATTGTGCAGAGTATACATGTAAGTTCATAATGGAGAGCACATACTCCTAACGATAAAGGGATGATGGAAATTCAAAATGTTTGAAAATGTTAACAAAAAAAACCGCAGCTGAAAATTACTACACAACAGCATTGATTCATAGGTGTATGACAGATTTCATTATTTTTGTTCAGGTTCTGAGTAAGTCAATTTTGTTCAGAATTAGGTGGTAAAAATATTTCAAATGTTTTTCTAATTTTTATTGATGTCGAATCAGCGGCTCTGAGGGACACCTTGACTGATCCTAACTGCATTGCACACGGAAAAGTTTTCAAATGTTTTGCAGATCAATCCCATAAAGTTGTTAAGGTAGGTACTTTTTACCAATGCACAAAGTATTGCAAATGACTTTCCTCTACCTCTACCCTAGCCCATCGAAAAAAAAATCCTCCATGTTTGAAAACATATATTTCCCAGATTTTCAGGGGATAAGCGAAGCGAAAAGACCATAATGTTGGTACCGTCGTGTTTGCTGGTTCATAATTTGTTTCATCCCGCAAATTCCCGCAAGACCAAAAACTATCGGCTCTCGATACCTCAAGGAAGTGGGACAAAGTTAGGAATTATTTTAGGGAAACTAAAATTTCGAGAGTTTTACTCTATTTACTTGAATTTTAAAACATGGTTTGATCAATTTTGCAGCAATCATAAGGGTAAGACAAAAATTGTGGTCTCAGGAATTAAAAATGAGATATAAGATTGAAATATTCACTCATATGTCAACTCAATGAAACAATTCGTAAACAAACCTTACTTCATATATTTGGTTCCAACGGGCACAGTTTTCTTAATTGGTAAGATGGTACTAGACTATTCCCATCAAATTCGCTACAAGCACAGCATTCTGTAATATTTTTATGAGCGTCAGATCGTCCATAAAAAATGACTTCATCAGAAATTTCCCCTTTTCCTAATCTTTTTTTACTTTCGTTCCTAAAGTAGAATTAATAGCTCGTTGAAATGCCCGTAAAATTTCTAACATGCTTCAAAAATGTCTGGATCAAAATTTTGAAACTATTTAAAACATTCAAAATTTCAACTATTTCATACTTTTAATCACTTCCTTGACCACTGTATAGAGAGTTTTTGGGTTAGCGGAATGAAACAAATTTCGGAGTTTGAATTTTCTTACTATCCCTCCTTATATGGACTCGGGGAGAATTGATTTGAACACCTCGCAACCATTAAATTATGATTAAACGTCAAAGACGTTTATCATAATAGATTTGTCTGAAATGATTTCTTTAATAAATAAAATTAACAATCCACGCAGCAATGCGCGATGAGGCTGGGAATTCACAGGGACTCTCCACCGCAACCCATGATTAACCAAGGGTAGAGAAATCACACGTACAATTGGAAGGAACAAGTTGAAGATAAACCAAGTGGAACAATACCAAGTGCAAAATACTTCACAATTTTAAGTGAAATAAAAATATTTTGACATGTCATGATATGATGCTTTATACTGTATCATTTTACAAATTTTGAGTTTCAGCTGAGAACCTACAGTTAGTGAGTTAGTTTACCTGCTTGCAGATAGGTTAAAAATTTCATACCACAAAATATATATATAATTAAATACCCTTATTTGAAATGATATTGTTCATTCAAATGCCTTATTTTTTCTAGCCAAAGCAACCTGAACCACCAAATAAAAGTTCGATTCTTGCCATTGCAACTTGTTGTTAACTATTGTTTACATAAAAATAGATGTACACTGTCGGTATTGTGTTTTGTTTTTCTCCGCACTTCACTTCAGGTGTCGCACAAGACAATGCGTAATGCACCTATACTGTATTTAACGCGATAGTCGTTGTAAATTAAAATAAGGACCTTAATATATAACCTTAAAATACAACAGGAAATTTAATACCAGGAGTAACTTAGTTAATACAGAAAATAAAATGCAAATATCTGGAAAATTTTTGGCAAAATACAAAATCAAATACTTTACTTACAGTAAAAATCGAAAATACGAAATTAAAATACCGTATTTTAAATACAAAATACATACTGAAAATACTCAAATTTATCTCGAAGTATATATCTGAGATGTACCCCTATCTCGAGTTTATTCTCTCAAAGTCTCTTGAATAATTTGGAAAAATAATTTGATATCCAAAAATTCCAAAACTTTAATCCAAAAACGTGATTAAAGTTTAGATTTGTGCATTTGTGTAGATCAAAGCAGGTTAACATGACCCTGGATATGGAATATTTTTTCTTAAAGGAATGATCTCCTGGGTAATTTATTTACGGATTTTATATTCGCTAACTATATACTGCCCTCAGACGCACATTGCTTATTTCAATATAAAGTTTTTAACAAATTTTGTCTCTCCTTTATTGAAAATTTTCTTGACTTCCCAGGGTACCATCTCATAAGGTCTCTAAGTTGAGAATTGTCATTAGGAGAGCCTTGAACATATGGAGCGAGGTTGGGAGGAATTTAATCTCAGTCTCAGGGGCTGAGACCCGAAAAAAGAATCCGTTTTTAGCAGTTTATTTTTACATGGCAGACGTGGCCATTGTAAAAACATTTCAAAAGCCTGAGCTTGTGGCAAAGATGCTAGCCTATCCTACATGTAGGCCTACATGTAGGCCTATTTATAGGGTGCGAGCTATTTGCAGAAAAAATTATAGGCAAAATAGGGTGCACTGGTTTTTGCAGAAAAAATGCCTATAAAATAGGAATGCACGCCTGCATACACGCGGTCATATAGGCATATATGTAGGCAGCACGAAAACGCGCTTGTATGAAGGCAAATATGTAGGATGTACATATATACATAACTATTTTCTCATTATGGAATAACTTATCTTAATGCTAACCAAAACGATTTTTGAACGTTGGCTACATTTGAATATCAGGCTACTGTAGGGACATGTGAGATATCCCATTCAAAATAATATCCATGCATAACTAAGTACATATACATATATTGTATGTGATTGCTCGATGCTTATATACTTACTGTAACGTGCAATACGACCAATCAACAGGAGTTTTCACATAAGGCATGAGTAACATTCATTTTGAAGAAGTACTCACAATCAGTTTGTTTAAAAATACGATACATAAGTAAGTAACAAACAATTGTGAGTGTTTGCTGAATAATTGTCGCATATGAGGGATAGCCTAATTTTTTTAAACTAATGCTATATGTCCATAATAATTTTGCTAAAATAAAGACAGCAAAATGTAATTATGAATTTAATCAAAATATAATTTAATTCTACAGTACAGGGTCTCATGTAGGAAGGGGCTAACACTTTCCGTTGCCCTATATAGGCAGAAATGTAGGCAGCGGCAAATGCCTACTTGTAGGCAAGGATATAGGCCTAGCAATTGCACAAATAGGGAAGAAGGAAGGCCCCTTCAAAACTGAATGTATAGGTAGGATGTAGGATAGGCAAAATCAGTTTAGCATCTTTGGCTTGTGGCTTTGATAGGGAAACTTTTGAATCCAGTACGAACAGCCCAAGTAAAAAAAAATTACGTCTGCAGGTAGTGCTGTAATTTGTCCTTTTAGTATTGTATTGTACTTTGGCGAAAAGTACAAAAGTAGTACAACTAAGATATTGTTTTGTACTCCGAGTTTTGTTTTTGTTTTGTACTTCTATCAGATTGTTTTTGTTTTTGTACAATCTATATTGTATTGTTCTAAGGTTCTAGAAGACGCTAGAAATTTGCTAAAGTGATAGTTGTATCTGAGTTCAAGAGCACGTAGGAATTGATTTGTGCAACTTTAGTTGTTTAAAAATTACGTGAAAGATCAAAAAACCAGTCATTGACTAATCTCCCATATGAGATGCATTGAATCTGTTGACGGTCGAATTTTGAAGGGTGCAATTCTGTGGCACCAACCTATTTGTGAATAATCCCTGTAATAACCACATCGTAATTTCCAGAACAACATAATTTCATAAACAATATTCACTACCATTGCTTAAAATTAGAATGGATAGAGTAGACGCTTGGGCTCTGATATCTATATTTTCAATTTGCTCAGCCGTTGGCTTTTACCACCTACATATTTCATCGATGTAGAAATGTCCCCTATGCGTGGACTACATTTACAAATCGCATAGTTCGTTTGTTAGACTATTATGTGGAAGGTATAATGATGAGATTTCCCCTTAAATGCTTGCTTCTCCAGTCCAATGAGTTTGGTGTAAAATAAATGCGAGAATGAAATATTGAGCTGCTCTCAGAATTAGTGCGTGAAGGAAAAACTTTAATAATTAGGAACTGCCTTGTACAGAAAAAGAGCACTTGCTCCAACCTTGCGATTTCTCAGAGTGAGCGTCTTTTCCAGTGCTCTCGCATCTTCCTGAGACGCTCAGCACACCCACCTGCTCTCCCTTTTCCCTTCTCCAGTAACACATCTGACATTCCTTGACTCATATTTAACCTTTACGACCCCCTCTTTCCTTCCTTACTGTAGTACTACACAGTACAAGACTAGGTCTTTTGTCTTTGTTAGACACAGACTAGATTTATCCAGGTCAACATTTAAACCATACGGTTAGCCAATTTTATTGATCAGTACCGATTCATTGGTATCATATCTGATGCCATTGAATTGTCATTAGCCATTGTTGATTTAATTCGTGACCTTTTTCATGACGTCTTACTAATCCACATTAAATGTAACCTACAACTAGTCTACATCTTATCGGTGGCGTCTAATAATCAATATAATATTAATAATAATAATAATAGGGTTTTATTGGTTGATATAGTGGCCTCAGCCGTTACAACCTTTAATAATCAATATGGTAACAGTCAAAGTCATGCAACTATTAGTGACACAGTAAGGTCAATCTGAGGTCATGTGACTATTAGTGACACAGTAAGGTCAATCTGAGGTCATGTGACTATTAGTGACACAGTAAGGTCAATCTGAGGTCATGTGACTATTAGTGACACAGTAAGGTCAATCTGAGGTCATGTGACTACTAGTGACACAGTAAGGTCATGTGACCTCAAATTGACCTTATTGGGTCACCAATATAATAGTCTCATGACAGATTACGGTTTTAAGGGGCGCATGACCTATAATGAAACTTGGTGAGTAACTAGTAGTAAATCACCTATGATTGACTTTATTGACGCATTAATGGTCACATGACACTAGAATGACATACTCAATGTAAGTGTATATTTTATATGGGCGATAGTAGGCGAATCTACCAATAATTAGTCAATGCCCAGTTTTTGTGCTTTGACGTGTTTTTTCACGATTCCAATTACACAAATCAATTCCTATGTGCTCTAGAAATCTATTACAACAATCACTTCAGTAAATTTCTAGCGTCTCTAGAATCTTGAAACAATACAATTTGGATTGTATTGTTTTTTTCAATTCCTGTTTTGTTTTTGTTTTAGTTTTGTATCTCGAAAATGGATATTGTTTGTTTAGTTTTGTACCAAAGACAAAAACAATACAAAAGTACAAAACTAAACGAGTACAATATTACAGCACTATCTGCAGGAACCAAAAATGTGGAGTGTAGTTATTTAATACTACAAAATCCAGTCGTATGTGTATGTAACTAAACAATATATAGATGCGTTTAAAACAACTCCCAATTTTTAGGGGTGAGGTGAGACGACGAGACGAGACGACGAAGTTCCCTTTTGTGGATGGGGATATGTTTATGGCGTTTTGCGCTATGTTTATAAAATAAACGTTCGGGGGCGTCCGCGTGTCACATTCAATCCCGCGTGTATTATTTATTTACATAATGTTGGCCATATTATTGGAGCTTGCTTATCTACTGCCTAGATTTTGTATTAAAGGTCTTTATGGACACTCAACTGCTCGAACGATTTGCTCGAACTGATGTGCTCTGATTGCCCACCCCGGACGAATGAGGAAGATTAGGGTTATAGGCTTTAACGATTGGGGTCAGAAATAACTGTTCTTGACGTGGTTCCTTCAAAGCTGGAGTTCCAGGTACGTGTCTGTAGATGAGAATATTAACTTCTTTAATAGTTTTAAAATCAAAGTGTTGTTTCAAATTACGATTCAATATAGATTTTTTAATATTTCATTAGGAATCTAAGGATTACTTAAAATTGAGGAGTATCTATCTGTACCGATACTTACTTACACACATGTTACTACTGATATGTGTTCTCTGTTTTTAGTTCCAACCATCAGATCACATAAACAATTTCCAGGGGAACTCTTCAAAAATGAAAGCAGAGGGGAAGTCTTTAGTTTCTAATGTCAATGCGGCATTGAGGAATTCAAATAATGGTTCTGGTAAGTATGTGTGTATAAATAGTTGTAATGCTTATTTTTCAATAAGTAAATGGTTGTCAGATCTGGTGTTTAAATGTTCACAGGAAATGGAAAGAGATTTAATTAAAACGTCTAATGGGTAGGGTTAGTGTTCGGGAGATGGTTATGGCGTATTTTAATTTGTGGAACAAATACCAGTTACCAGCTATTCACTAATTTGGATGCGAGTACGATGAGTATTGCACAAGCTTTATTTTGTGAGTAGAATGTAATAGTGTATATATTTTGTCGGACGTTTCTAGTTTCGAGGAATGAGATGTCTAAGGTCATGGGGTATGAATTCTGATTAAAGGAGTAGGAATGTAATACACATAGACATGGGTAACTGCTGGCAGGTTTCTCACAATTACTTCCTGAAATGAAAGTGGAGGGTCCATTCTGTTTCGTAAATTTAATGTTTGAAGCCCAGGTAACGACTGGAAATCATTTCGTAAAAAGTAAGGAGGGTAAATAATTGTTTAGACCAGTAGCTAGGCTCAAAGTAACGAATTTACTAAATATTATGGACGATCTCCCTTCATTTTGGGACGTGGTAAACCTACCAGCAGTGGTTCATGCCTGATTACAAGTATCTTAAAAATAAGTACGTGACCTGGGATGTAATATCCTCACTACCTACCTACTAAATTGTATTTAAGAGTTGTAGGTCTGAATATTGTAATGTGACTGTGTATATACGGAAAGGAATTTATTTGAAATGATATCCTTTTTCAGCACCTACTCCCAAATTGGTACAAGTTACCGCAGTAAATGGAAAATTAGAAGTAACGAAGAGTGCAATTGGAGGATTTGGGGGCTCCTTTCTGATCAGGAACGACAGTGATGAAGCTGTTTTTTTCAAGGTTTGGTTTTGTATTTGAAGGGAACAGGCGTTTAATGAAATTCACAATAAAGTTTATGTAGGGTATATGAAAAGATCATGCCCCGAACTTTCTGTTCTTTCCAATACAGACAAGGACGAATGCAAGTAAACTTTTTCAAGTGCTTCCTGTTATGGGATACCTGGACTCTAACAGGACAGTAACAGTGACAGTCAGAGCTCCAGGTAACGATTCTCCATCATTGGACGGTAAGGAGCGATTTCAAGTGCAAGCTTTCAAGATACCAGCAGACTATTTCAAGAAAGTTTCCAGTGCGGGCTTATCTCTCCAAGTTTTGGGACAGCTCTGGAAAGTAAGGAATTGATTCATAACTGCTTTTTATTATTGAAATAGCCCGCAACCTTATTGTGGAAACCGGTTGTTTCTTCTATTTATGACATAGCTAGTTTAATATTATTCAAATCATTGTTGCAATTACCAGTTGTGTAACGAATATTGGTTTGACATACGGGTTGGTTAATGTAACTGCATATTAGTTCTTAGGCCAAATTGTTGCATTTTGTGTTGTTTCTTTCGTAGGAAATTTCAAACCAGGTGAATGTTGAATCTCATCACTTGGGAGTAACTGTCAGATCGGATTTGGATGTTGAAACTGAAATTGACTCATCAGTTTACTCTCTTGAGACCTCCGCTGCCTTATCCGACACTGAGTACTCTCGGCTTAAGGGTTCGTTCAGTTGTAATAATATGGATGTGCAGAATCTGAATCGACAAGTCTCAACTCTTTCTAAGAATATTGAGTTTAAAGATAAGTTACTTGAAAAGTTAAAGGAAGAACTCCGAATGATTCAAAATACTTCAAAAAGTATTACTTCAAAAGAATCGAATAAATGCCAAGAAGAAGCATCCAATATCGGTTTGTCTGTAGAGCCCCAATGTTTGCAATTAAATGCTTATTTAGTATCATTGTTGGCTGTTTCCTATTCTTATACGATATCTCTGCTTCCGTAGCGTTGGCTCGAATGCTTACAAAATTCATTTGATGATTTCAGTGTTTTCTAAGGTATAGCTTAATCTTCTCAATTATTTCAGCTGTAGTAGAAACCTACTTCCAAGAAAACTCAACCAAAACTTTGCAGATGAAGGAAGATAAGATAAAGTCTCATGGTAAAGACAATGAACGTCTTCCGAAGAGCTCCGAGAAGGTTTTTTGCATTTCGATTAGGATATGTATTTTATGGATTAAGTAATCGCACATAAGTTGTCTCAAAAACTGATTTAATATGTAGGGTCCCAAAAATGACAACGCTGCTTTTTCCACCAGGTTCGCCGTAAGTACGGTTGGGTTAAGTTTTAACTGTAGAAGTTAGCTATAACTATTGATTGGTTTTAATCGTAACAATTTGCAGCTTGTGAGGTCGAAGCATCGAGTGCAATTAATGAAAGGCGTTAGCATGCCGTCTTCGCCCGCATTTTATGGGTGTTTCAACTGCCCTGTGGATTTTGCACAACAGACTTTACCGGTGTAAGAAATATTTAACTATGGAAGGCAGGGGGAATTTGCTATTTAGGTCCCCTTCCTTTCAAACTGCTAAACATTTTTATTATTAAATGTGAATCAGTTTTCCGTGCTTGAAAACCTAACCTATCGTTTCGAACGCTCACATTCAGTAATTTTAGAGTTAAGGGGAGTGTCAATGTCTCAGCGATCGCTCCTTCAGGGCCATACTTTGACGGCACTCCTTTTCGGTCGAACTAACCTTAACCCTCTCTGTCCGAAACGACCACCACGACGTTAAAAGTAATGGATATATTGTATACTGAGTTTTGAAATCGGGAGGCGGATATTGAGTATGTAATAACTGAATTACATAGGTGTTTAATTGTAGTTTAGCTGTTCGCTGCTTCGACATAGCCATTTATAATAATTTGTATGCATTATACTTACCGATGTTTTCAGGTGTCTGAGTCTATTTTGCAATCAGAACATGCAATTTGCTTTGCATGTATGCTTCCCAAAACAGCATTCCGATTCCGATTTGCATATTGGATGTTGCCTAATCCAAATTCGATTTCTCAATATCAGTCACCAGCCGATTCAAGCCCACAGTAAGATACCAAATATACAAATGGATTTTGCACTTACAATAATTTGAATCACAATAATTAGTCGTTACGTTTTATTCAGGTTTTGAATTTGATGCGAAACAAGGGACCTGTACTATGCTTCCTGGTCTCCACATGAACAGTTCTCCACTTCATATCCCCACGTTCGCCTCAAAATTCCTTACAAGTTGGAACGATTTACAAGTAGGAAATTGTTTGGCCAAGGGAATAAATTGCTCCCCTACCTCGGGTGCTAAATCTTTGTTGTATGAGTATATTAACGTAGACACTGAAGTTGTGTTTTTGAAAAATACTGGCGATTGTAATCTTGACAAGGCTGTATTCCCATCATCATTTTCCAGTAAGCTGTGTAAGTTAATTAATGCCAGCAGCGACCCTGAACCATGTTTTAATTACAGAGCTATCATAAAATGCGGTTCCGACCGAAAGGACGTTTTTATATTTTTTCGACAACTTTTGAAAGGTAATTATTTAAAAAGTTAGCACCTCAGTAACGCTAATTGCGTGTCATAAATAGATTCAGTCAGTGACGGCTTGGGTTAGTGTCAGTGTTCTATTAAGTAGTCATTTTTTGTAATAGAGTACAGCCCAGTGATTGAATTATTGGGAAAAGAAATTGAAATCGCAAGAACTGATAATCCAGTCGAGGTTGAAGCGCCCTATGTATCGAAAGGCGCAATGGTGTTATTTTATGAGTACGTCCATGGAAGAGATTGTGGATCGTGGTTGAGTAATGCTACTTTCAATGTTCAGCTGCTCAGTTTCGCTATTTCATTATTCATGCCAGACCTGGCTCAGATTTGTGTGAGAAACCTCCTACAAATTCCAGATAGCTCATGCAGGTTGGAAGATGCTATGGCCATGGTACAGACGGGCAGGAAGCTCAATTTGAAGTGCCTGGAAGAGCGAGGAATACGGTGGATGGACAAGTATTTAATTTTATGCATTTGAATGTTTGAATTTCATAAATTTTTCCAGTGCTACAACTCTCACTTAAACCTTTAATATTAACTTTAAGACTTTTTTTTAGAACGGGTATTTAAGTTAGAATCCTAAGGGAATCGTGACACTCGCGAACGTTTTCGTTTTATTTTTGCGTCTTGTTAATATTAGTAGTATTATCAGTTAATTGTGATTATAGTGAAATGTGGCTACGGTGTAAGGAGACAAGAGGTATCACCAAGAAATGTTGCTGGTGTAACAGTTGTCCAGTCAGGATCTAATACCATTGCCGTGTCATTCATATGCACACTTTTCTTTCCGTAGGAAGAAATTGGAGGACCAGGCCGGCGATGCTGGAATTATAGCAAAGAAGTTATACAACTAGGTAAACTGGCGCCATGCCGGGGATGAGAATCTGTCGGACGTCATATTGGTTTATTTTAGCGAATTCCCATTCATTCCAGACAACTCACGTTAGCCAGAGTGAATTATGTAGGTATATAGTAAGTATAATACCTAAATAGAAGTTAATGTTATCGTTATAATATATTATTGATTATTTGATGCTTTTTGCATTTTTGTGAAATCCAAAATTCATTTATTTAAAAATAAAGTCTCCTATTTTTTCCCCACAATCAATTCAAGAATATGGACATATCTAAGTATATTTATGGTTAGCATATGTAGTTAATCATGCCCGCGCGAAATTAATCGAGCAGGCAAAATCAGTTGCAAAATTTGTTCCGAAGGTTTACAAGGATCAGTGTTGAGTTGAGGAGGCAAGGGAGAATGAACAGGTCCAAAATGGAAACCGGCTGGCGTGGTGACACCGTTGTTCGAAACCGCCGGACCAGAATATACCCGCCCGAAATTCCTGACGCCGCGGAACAACTGACCATTAGCATATAGATGATGGAATATTGAAATCCAGTTAGGATAGTACTCGGTGTGAGGAGCTGTCCCAATGGCTAACCCACAGTTGTTAACTACCAAAGTGTTTGTCACGACTTCCATAGGATGAGCCAACCAGAATGCTACACCCTAAAGACGAAGAGTTTCTTTTGAGCCTTTTTAAGACTCATTCAGTCACATATAGTATCTTAAAGCTAACACAGACTGGACGCGATAAAATTTATATTTAAAATGCCAAAAGCGTTGCGAAGAGCAATACCTTCGCAACGTCTGAGTACAGCCCAAAGATACTCCGATACTTCATTTTGAACTGCTGACCCAAAGACACCAGTACCGTAAAGGACCAGAAGCTTATAAACGCACCAAGAATGGTCGGAACGAGTCCGACATAAAGTCCTACGAAATTGAAGTTTTCAAAAAAGAAACAAAATTCACTACATCTGTTTGTAAACACATAATAAATGATCTGGTAATCCTAAACACCGTTAAAATATTAACAATTATTTAAGCACGCACCCATCAATCCTTCTGATTTGTAACTATTAATCAGCGATGCGCAAGTGGATCTGTAGCCAAGAAGTTCTTAAAATAAAAATACCAGAAATATATATAGATATATGCAAAAAATGAAATTAATCTCAAATATTTAACTCACGAGAACTTAGTTTCACGCCCAACAAACTGAGCCATCATCCTCACAGCCACAACTCTAAAAGGATGGGATAAAACAATGCCTCCAACATATATTACAAACTCCCTCATGACCCCTTTCAAGAGAAAATTGAAGCCTGTGGTTCGAGACTTAAGACCGCATGCTGTGGGGAACTCCTCTATATCTCGTAAACATGGCCGTGGTTTTGGGATCAGATCTTTCAGCACTCGATTAGTAATGAAAAAACTTGATTTGGCCAAGAGCGTCGGCACCAACCCCCGGTATAAACCAAAAAAGCCGTCCACAGATTTGATGTAGCTCACTATAGTAAATCAAAGTTGTTCCTTGAGTTACATAAAATAAAATCGTAAGCTATACTTATAGTAAATCCGAATTAGTTCCCATAATCTTAATTGTATACAAAAAAATCCTTCAAAACCTACGGTTCTGGATAGTATTGGGCAAGAAAAGCCATTTGAATCCCCACAGATGATATTCTTCGGGTGGGAACGGTTCATAGCCGATCTGAAAATATATTAGTGTGCTATTCACATAATTTTTAAAAAAATTAACATTTATAGACTATAGGAAGCCACTCTAATTACCACGAACAATGTCCGGCTATACAGCAGGGGATGGTAAGCCGTGGTTACTAAACACGTGGCAAGCCATTGGTTAATCACCGATGCAATGTCGTCGTTGGAGAAATTCTGAAACACAGCAACGACTTCCATGATTCGAGGGGGATGTTATTGTCCTGGAACGGCGGATTTAATATTGATCTAATACACTTGGCTACTATAAAGGTCAATGTCCATAAGCTGTTTAAAATAATAGCTGTTCGAACACAGACCTCTGTAACCTCCCTGAGGGTCTGGTACTGGTACACTGGTGCTATATACCGTTGCTGTGTATGAACATGAACCAATAGATAGTGAGTGTGGTTGTGTCAAAATGAATGGAACCACATTAACGGGAACCACGTGCGCTTCTGTCCTTGAGGTATTCAGTGTGGACCAATGGTTAATTTCCCTAGCCTTATCGCTCAACGGCAGTGTGCCAAGCGGCGATCATGGTGCCCCTTTAATTGCCAGTCCCAAAGTACCAACTGTAGTCCAGATGAAGGTGTAGCTGTAATTGGACTGGATATGAGATTTTAATTAAAAGTAATTTTTTGACCACTTGTCCTGCAGTAATGATCAAACAGTAGATAATCCCGATTGCTGAAGATCTCGTTTCTTTGGCTTCCTGGACCTAAAGTTTTCAACATTTGTAGGATATGGTATATAATGTACTTCCTGGAAAGCTCTTTAAAGTTCCAAGGGAGTATCAAACCATATTTTTAAAACATTTGAAAGTTTGAGTTTAAAATTTTCAACATGTCCGTTTTCCCAAAAACGAAATCTTATTTTGACCCACTTCCGTATAACTGTATCGAAAGCTTTTTGGCTAGGTAGCGGGATGACAAAATCTGGAGAAAGATTTGCTAAAATACGGGGTAATGGAATATACTGTATTGTAGATAGAGAGAAAATCTATGCGGCATTAACGGAAAAAACGTGTCTTCAATATCAATATCCATCTACAAATTAGTTTTGCCAATGGATAAAATATGTTTACAGGGATTTTAATGATGAATATTTTTGAGGCCCTAGGAATTATAATGTCTGTAGTAAGTATCTATTCGAGGAGTCAATTTACTGCAGGGTTTATACTTTTTCCCAAAATAAGGTTTTGATAGGCGCCAGGAACGGAAGAGCGGGATATCCTCGAATAAAATACTTCCAAGACCTGGAACAACCTTGGCTTTTTATTATGTATTGAATTCTGGACTTTTCATCGTTTTCACTTCTGGAGCTGGAGCTCTCACGACCAGTAAAATCTGAGAACGGAGAAAGCCGTGAAACATGACACAGTTTGTATGTAAGCGCCCTCTTTTGTCTGGCATTTTGCAAGGACGTGCTCTTTGAACCTTTACCTGTAATTGTTTAGCATTCTTATTTATTTTCTTCCGGGAAATAAAGTAACTATACCGTATAATGACTGTCTGTACGCACTTTTAGTTTCACAATTTTATTGAAATTTCTTGGAACTTTCTGAGATTTTTCCTGTGATTTTATCAATGCAGTTCCGTTCGGATTCTCATTTTAAACAGTTTCAATGTAGAGCTATGAAAATAGTTTTCCTTTACAATTTTTTGGGCTATTGCCATCTTTAGCCAAATGTTTTTGTGAGATGTAATAAATTTATAAAACTGGTACGGTGCAGAATTGGTTATTAGAGTTTACTTTATCGTTACTTTTAGCTACAAAATGTCGACAGTATTTAACTTTGCAGAATTATTTATGTTAGTGTTCATAAAGTAAGAGCACGATCTTTAGAAAACTTTAGAGATTACCATTGGGGAAAAATAGCTCAGATAGGATGTATGGAGATGTAATAATTAAGTTAATTGTTGCGTTCGTGAGACGCAATTATAAAATTAACATTATTTTCTATTTTTTCTCCCATAAATTTTACATGCATTCCCGTATGTTTATACATACATGCACATGCACACGTGATGTACATGTGCCTATGTGCATGCCCAGGCAAGAACAGGAATGTTCTTTTGGGACTAGCGTAATTTGTTCAATTGTTTTACGGAAGTATAATTATTACATCAATGCTTATGGCAGTATGAAATACATTAAGTGGATGACATTCTATCGCATGTGAAATAAAACTGGAATAGTAATAATTAAACTTCGTTAGGAGCAATATGCTTGAACTTCTCATTCTCAAAATTGTTAATAATATGTTTGTATACATATGTATGTATACCATTACGACAATATTTTCCCATCAATTCAGCTTCAGTCTTTACATGCAAGTGAAATCTAATTTTTTATACCTGGAACGTGGCTTCTCTGGGAGCTTCACTTGTAATTGCTAGCTTAAATGTCTAGTACATAGCTAACAAAGCCGTTAAAAAGCCCTCCGGTATATTTTGCAATCAATTGCTTCAAGCAAGTATTGCTCTTCAGCACAAAGTTTATTTCGCGTTTTTTCCCATCATTTCTACTCTTACTGAATTATTTTATGGAATTTCCACCAAGAAATCTCTTTATGCGCTCAGAGTTTGAAAGACCCTGGAGCGGACTTCAAAACACCTCTGAAGAAAGTTTCTGAGTGAGCAAATCAGTTGGGGTTTGCAATTCGCAATCAATCAATAATGGCCATGGGGACACCAAGTTACTCTAACTTGAGGTTACTCACAGATTTCTTGTATTTAATATCTGGAGTCACTTGTGCTTACTTTGAGTATTGTTACCGATTC
This sequence comes from Allacma fusca, assembly GCA_947179485.1. Lineage (NCBI taxonomy): Eukaryota > Metazoa > Arthropoda > Collembola > Symphypleona > Sminthuridae > Allacma > Allacma fusca. The sequence continues at coordinate 35,138,821 of OX359247.1, forward strand.
TTTGTGAAGCCACAGATGAAGACTCTGAGCCAGGAAATAATTCTGGTGACCACTTCTATCTATTTACTCTAATCCTTTTGGCAAATTGAAGGTTGCTTAAACCTTCACCTTAAACTTCTCCATTCGTTCCTGTATTAACATTTCTGTGTGCAATAATTATATATTGGTACAAACATACATTTTTGTGCATGCACATACATACATATGTATGTAGGTAACCGGTGCTGGAACAGGACTTGGAAAGGCAATGTGCGTTTACTTGGCTCAATCCTCCCCAAAAGCAACTCTAGTGTGCTGGGATATCAATGGACCAGAAAATGAAGTTACAGTTAAAACATTACATTGCATGGGAGTCCAAGCTTTTGGGTATGAAATTGATATTTGTGAACCGGCTGCTGTTGTCAAATGTGCTGATCAAGTAAGCTATAAAATATATCTAGTATTACAGTGTACTTGCCAATTATAGAACTTGTAATTAAAATCATTACTAATTATCTATAACATATGAGCATGATATTTTTTACATCCCTGAAACTAAAAACTTAATTTCTCATTAAGGTGAAAAAAGACGTGGGAGATGTGACAGTCATCATAAACAACGCAGGGTTTCTTCATAGGACGGAACCATTTTTGAACCTTAGTCCAGTAGAAATAGAGAAGTCAATTAACGTCAATTTTACTTCCCAATGCTGGATTCTGCGCCAGTTTCTTCCCCAAATGGTTGCCAAAAACTCAGGGCACGTCGTAACAATAAATTCTTGCCAGGGGAAAACTGGCTGTAATAACTTCTCTCTATTTAGTGCCAGCAACTCTGCTGTTAATGGATTGATCCATTCCTTGAAAAGTGAGATGAGGAGAGAAAGTGCTAATAATATCAATTTCACAACGGTTTTTGCCGGATTCTTAAATACTAACATGGTATCCAATAAAAATATTTGTTTTCGGTGAGAATGAGACGCAGTTTGTTTTTGTTCCTGGCCCTGTTTGCAATCAAAATAATTACGTGCAAGTACAAAATAAATTCAATTTTATTTTAATCACATTAGGTATCCCTCCTTTCAACCCAGGATTTTGGAGCCTGATGAGGCAGCCATGGAAATTGTAGATGCCTTCCGTCGAAATGAAGAGTACGTGTTTGTGCCCAAACGCACTTCTGAATGCCTATCATTACTGAGGTAAAATCTCTAATACGGTTTTGCAAGCCATCAAAATATATTTATTTTTACAATGTTTATATATGCACATTGTATGCATAACACATTACGGTACATGTACAATACGCCTAATTTTGCTGAAACACTTGTAGCCACCTCTTACCACCCAAGGCCAAAGCTGTCATTAATGATATATTTGGAGTCCAGTCTGTGAATATCTCCTGATTGAAGTGCTTTCGACATTTTTCAATGGAAGAAAGGGAGAGATTTGAATCGAAAACCATATTTCTCGGAATGTAATTTTTTTTGGAATATAATTAACACTGAGTTTATTACTACCTGCTATAATATTATAAATTTTACAGTAATATTTGAATGCGGAAAAAAGATTCTATAATTATTTATTTTGAGTAATTACCTATACCTGTGTAATTCTTTTGCTACAGTTTTACAAAACGTTACCACATAATTATATCTATTCCGTATACATACGTACAAAAATACGCGAAGCTAAATTACATTTTTATTTTAGTGATACCCCAATAAATGCTTCAGGCTCATTGTCAGTATCATTATGTTTGCTTTCTTCGATGTAGTAAGTAATGAGGGGGTAGAAGACAAGAAACATGGCGGTGCAGATAAGCGAACTGACAAATAATATTCTGATAAACTTTGTCTTGCAATCTGCATCACGCCTGCGCTTTCGGGGAAGTCCTATTTGTCGCAAGGATGCTACAGTGGATTTCTTTGAGTCATCACTAATAGTGCTAGTTACAGAAGATTTGTAACGAAATTTTTTGTTCTCATCTCGCATAGGTTGCCAATCCTGCAAGCGTGGATTGGGATCCACTTCAGCTGGAACAACGTTGTTATTCTCATCATAGTAATGATTTGCCTTTTCATTGAAAATCTGAAATAATAATTGCATAAACCAGATATCGTTTATGGAATACATTATTATTGTTATTCAATGAAACCACGTATCCGAAATTCGTCGTTATTTCAAGTATTAATTTTATTTTGGTCGAGTTTTGTGAAAGGCTTCATCTATATGTATCTATGTACAGTCTATTCTCCGTCTAACGACACCCCAATGTCAGGAATAGTTGTGACATTATAAGAGAATATCGTTATAAAGATTCCAATGATAGATGTGAGTAAAATTAATCAAATAGCTAATTTTGAAAATTTTCAAGTGGTTATTAAAAAGAATGAAAAGTCTTCTTCAAAATATTACATTTTAACAGTACGCCTCAAATATTTAATGTTTCTTGAGAAATGTTGCTTAAATATTTCACTGACACTATAAAATTAAATTACTGGTAGATATCGTCTAGGGGTGTGGCGCTATAAGGGAAGTGTAGTTTTAGCGCGTGTTGCTAAAAGGGTGTATAACTATATACATATGTATATTCGACTGTATAACTATAAATATTTACTCTGAGTTATAATCTTGTAAATTGTAAAAGCATCTAAACTTACGATTGATATATGATCGTTGTTTGTCGGTTTCGTTACTGAAATTCTTGGTACTTCTGCCATTTCCAATTCCCTTTAAAAAATTGAGCCTATAAGCGTTAATCAATTTCCTAAGTTCAATTAAGGTAGTTTTGACAATTGGAGATTAACAGCGTGGGAACAAATGTAACGGGGGATATTTTACAAGATGAGTATTACTTTTAATCGCGGCGAATATAGAATGCTATTCTAAAGAAGAACTATTCATGACTATCGTTGACTAAAATGCGTGCTAATTTCTAGAAGGTCAAGATTAAATTATTGATTTCGAACTATTTTCTGATTGGCTTTGACAATGAAGATATTTCCGGCTGTACGAATTGTTTTCTATATAATCATTGAATACTACATATATACTACCCATCTCTGAGACTGATACTGAATACCGACAGCTGGCTACATTTTCAGGACAAGTTGCGCACAAGTGTTCCCTTCCATATCTGCTTGATTGGAATTCTCAAGTGTGATTTATCAGCTGTCAATTTCGCTGGTTACTATTGCATCTCGGGATAAATCATTGGGGTTTGTATTAATTTAAAAGTTGAGCTGCTGACTCTGCAGTGCGGAGTCGATTGAATTTACGGATAACACATTATGTACACATAAGTATGTCATTATGAAGCAAGGTAAATAATAAAAAATTGAAACGGTCTGCACAAGAAAAGTAACATATGATTTAATTAAGTTTAATAATTAATTACTTCAAGTTGAAAATCAGTTCTATTTTATCTGAGCATATCAAAATAACATCCTCATGAGATTTTACAACTTTAGATACCTGTACTTGTGGTTTCTGTAGTTAATTGATTTAAATTATAAATGAGCTTGCTAATGGTGTCATGTAGCTTGATGCCATAAAAACGATCTCATGACTGAGTGATGACAATAATAATTGTAATATAGATACTTAAATGCAACCTTATTGCATCCCAAACGCTTCCAATTTTTCTCAGTAGTGGCAAACGGGAAAAATATTCTGATGCATTTCTGATTAGTCCAACTCGATTATTTTGTCTCCAATAAGAAATTTTTATTATAAGGGCAAAATCTCCCTACGTCTAAAAGCGTCACTTATAGTAAGACAGTTTCACAAAAAAACTGTAATAAGTACATAAACACTAATACTAATAATAATATTCGAACTCCCGAACTAGAGTAGAGAATCTGCGATGACAACAATACGAGACAATTCCTGGTGTAATCCACTCCAGTACAAGTACAGAAGCAGATACAAAAAGGCAGAAACCGAATAACTGGAAGGATAGGTAAACGTCCGGATCAGATGTACTGAAAGGCTTCAGGGAGGCTTGACTACTCTCATGCTTATCATTGACAGGAATACCTTCTTTGACATTACCAGTGTTAGAAAAACGAATATCGTCCCATTTGGTCCATAGCCAATATAGCCCTGAGCTGAGTAAAGTCTTCATTCTGTTCGGTATAAGTTGGTAGGTTTCATGCATACCAGATGTAATATAGTAACCGTCCGGTTGCTTCAGAAATGGATCCTGTGTTTTAAAATTATGGGCGAATTTGAGTGCCGATTTTTTGTCCATTGCTGCCTCAAATATCTCCCAGTAGTAATGAAAATTCTGTCTCTCCACAATAAACGCTGTTTTTGGTTGCTTCAGTTCTTTCCCAATGAACTGAATCAAACTGGTAGAAGAGCCTCTGCAGACGAAACTTGAATTTAGCATGACATACCTCAATTTAATACTTTCTTTCAATAGACCAGGCGTCGCATTCATCAAGGTAACTGACAACCAGAAGTCGTACAGCCGTTTGAAGAATACGTTCCATTTAGCTGCATTTGAATCGTATCCATTTCCCCAGTAGCTTTTGAAAGCAGGATTGTCTCGGGTGAATTTTGAGTAGGGGAGTATCCCACCAGAATAGTTGCAAACCATGGGAGTAATTGTGGGCATATATAGCCTGAAACTTTGAATGTCCCGAAAAGTTTCGAATTTCGTTTCATAATTGCCTTTAAACAGGGTGTTTGAGCTCACAACTCCCTTGTACGCATTTGTAATCACGACCGAGAGGATCAGCCAAGTGGAAAGTAAGTTTTTCACGAAGTTCCCTTCAGATGGTTCTGTTTTGGATTTAATTCCGCCATGCTCAAGCAGGATATTACAAATTTCTTCCACAGATTTAAAAACTCGGATGAACAGAGTTGACTCACTGTGAGACTGGTATTTTCGGCTGGTTATTCCAATAATGAATGACGTAACTAGTAGCGTCCCCCCTAGATAATACCAGAATGTAGAATCGAATGGCATGAAGAATCTTTGGAAGGATTTTTCTCTTCTGGGATAAATCCCTTCTGAAGTAATAAATTGGAATGTGGAAGAACTCCCTGTAACATAAAAGTGGAGATTGTCTGGACGATGTATTTTTGTCACTAAATTATCCTCCAGTGAGAATAAAATCCAAGGTTTGGATGCTGTCCATTTGTAATTGTTTCTATCTTTCTTCCAGGCTTTCCTTAAAATGTCCTCATAGTCATCCATGTCGGTTGAGTTAAGTCCATTCAGGAGAAAATTTAATATAGAAATTCGTAATCTAGAAGGGGATTTCCGATCAAATGGGGAAGTTCTCTCAAAAAATTTACCTTCAGTAGGGTTTTCTACCAGCCAAAGAATCCCTGAACCTTTTTGTGTTAAAGTCCGAACAGCAGAAACCATTTCATTTCTGCAGGAACTCCCAGAACAACCGAAACTGAGAATCTGGAGGTCTTGTCTGCCGCAATTATTGCAAATAAAGAAACCTTTACGCAATGTAGGCGATACACTGATGTCCTCTTTATTTTCCGCGGAGTTTTCATGTAGAAAAAAGTAAATGAGAGCGGGATCTTTCCGGAACAAGATATAATCTAATTTCAGCGTGTCCCAGTAAAGGGATTTAATTGCCAAGAAGTTGTTCTGGGATTCAGGAACAACGAAGATAAGAATTTGTGGGGTAAAGTGAATATTTTCTCCTGCAAGGATGATTCGAGGTAAGTGAATGTAATGGAAGTGTAGTTTTAGCACGTCTTTTTTCTGGCGTAAGTTTTGTTCCGATAGGATAACTATTGTCATTAAGCAAGTGATGCTCCTAGTCTTTAAAGAAACTACGGGTTCCTGAGAAACCTTAGTTTTAGTCCATGGGTTTGTGAGGACATACGGAACTTGAATATTTAGGTGGGACTGCAAGTACGAGAATTGTAATATACGGACGAAGCAAGGGGATTTCTGGTCTAGAATTGGGGCGATGTTCACATTTAAAACATCAGGAAATTTGCATGATGCATGAGAGCATACTAGAATAATTATTATTAAAGTCCCGGCTGAATGCAATAATAGCAATGACATTTTTATAACTCAAAATAATTATTAGTGTATTACTGTACAAGAGCACGTCTTTACAAAGAAGATTCTAATTTTGTGTCTTTTTGAGGTGCTTTTATGAGGGGATTAGACGTAAAGGAACTGAAAGGTATTTAAAAGTACACAGGATTATCTAATTACACTTGCTGTCCACAGCTCTTAATGTTTGAAATTGCGTTGTCAGGGTACTTCCTTTTACTTCTTAAAAGAAATTCGAGCAGGGATTTCCAAAACTTCCAGTTTCATTTGATGACACTGCTTCCGTTGAACTGACCCAACTGTAAGTATTTGAGTTTGAAATAATCAAGGGTCAATGATTGTTATAAAGTAATTGAACGTAGTATAAATTATAGGCTACAATTTTCGTGTGGTTCTTCACTGCTCGCAGAACTTTTTTGCTTGATTTTTAATGTCTGCCTTACGTATGTATGTAATGTATGTAATTATGTAATCTGAAAATCTCATGACAAAAATGAAACTGCCCCAGACATCGCTGGCCTGTCTGGACTGTTCCCTTGTTCGTTCATTATTTCTCGTGTGCGTGTCGGATAGTATTTTAAGGTTAAAATAACTTCGGATTTAAGACTCTATAAATAGTTGAATACATAATCGACCCTTTGATTACTAAGGATTTTCAGAGGCCAAAAAAATATGGCGTAGATGAGAGCATGAAGTAGATTCGACCAGAAAAGTTGGAAATTTGCAAACTTGTATTTTACAGAAAATTATGCATAAAAATAAAATTTTGAAACATATACTCCCTGCGAGACAAGTAAGTAGTAATTATTAGGAGTTACGATTTCCCGAATATTAAAGGTTACATATATGCCTGTATCCGATTACTATTTGCCATCCGCCGTGTATATTGTATAGGTTGCAAAACATATGCCCCACCTCTAGCTTATAGGAACAAAAGTGTTACCATTTAAAAAAAATACTCTTGCAGATTTAAAAAAATGGAAACATTAGCCTTGGTCATTACATAAGGTTGCACTGGTCAGTTGAGTAAATCAAAGTCGGAAGTAAATTTTGGAGAGTTTGTGATTGCAAGTTTTAATTTTTGCACATTTCAAAAAAAATACATTTGACGCTTATATGTAGTAATTTCAATGGATTTCCAAACCCTGTGTGAAATGTCTCCCCATTGGGAATTGTGCTTTGTGGTTGTGGACAGAAAAATAATATTTTAGATATTTTCCTATGTAGTTCAATTTTCAATGAAACCTGCGTAACTGCGGTTGAAATGAGTTTACTAAATTAATTCCAGTCTGATTGACTGTGGTCATTTTTGACCTCCATTTAGAGAAACATGTTCCCTCAATGTTTACTTATTGTTAGTACAGGTCTCCATACCTCTTGCCTAGAGGCTTAAGGACCTGTCAATGGGTATGTACATACATAAAAGGGTACTTACTTTTAGGAATGACACTGGAATGCTTGGCTTAAACACTCGCGTACTGCCGTGCTGAATAAAATCCTGTTAAGTATCCAGTTAAATTAAATTCCTTTTAATTATTTTAGGATTCGTTTATTGAATGTTTACGAGTGTTTAGTTCATCTTCCACATAATTATATTAGCGGTGTAATCGGCGATACTTCTGTCAACAGGTTTGTTCCTGAAATCTTTCTCAAGCAAAGCAGAAATAATTTATCGTTGGTCTGTAGGAATTATGTTAGTAGTCCATAGAAATAGTAAAATGGCTGGGTTATTTCCTAACATCCATCGAACGTCATAAGAGAGTCAACGTCCCAAAATCCTGAGATTCATCAGGCTGGAAACATCTTCCTCACATTTTTTCAACTTCCGTCATATTATCTTCCGATTCACCACAACCAAAGGAGCTGAAAGACTTTGGGAGTTCTGATAACAGAATTCATTCCGTATTTCTTCACTCGACTCCAAATTCTGGAGACGGCTGTCAACGAATCATCCTTTTAGGTAATTTAATTTCCACAACTATATTTGTTGACTACAGACAAAAGATTTTCACTGTGAATTCGTGTGCTTTACAAGATAAGCAAAAGTTTACAAAAAATTGAAATGCAGATACATACTCACTGGTCAACATGTAAGGTCGCAGTGAGTAAAGCTAATTGTTAGTCGGAATTTTCTGGGGACGATGGATTTTTTTAATTCCTACACAAGTAACCTCCCATTTGTAAGAGAATTCATAGGCTTTTCAAAACGCTATTTCACAGGTATCCCCGATGGGAATTATGGACATAGACAGTAAAAATAAGGGACAAAGCTGGAGAAATTCAGCCTAGGAAGCGAAAGCGTTGCAGAGTATGAGTAATTTCTGGCTTTTCAATTTTTTCCTAGAAGTTCTGGAGGTTGTAAAAATTGTTAAAACCACTAAGCTTGGAGGAAAAATTTCGGATACTCGGACCTATAAAACTAAAAAAGTGTTTAAATTCAGCAAAAAAAACATTTTATGATAATTTTTTTTCAAAACGTTCATAATTTACAGTCCCATCTGCTGCATCTACAAGCTACAGGGGGGGGGGTATGTTTTACAACGTCCTTCATACATGTATGTATGTATGTACATGTAGATATTATCGGTATATTTAAAAAATGCGGAAGTAATTTACGAAGTATTTTAAGTCCACGTAAATAAATTTGGGGATGGTATCTTTGTAAAGTAAAAGGAGGAGTATCTGTACACAGTAACAACCACACTCGTGTGCCATGTGTGCACACGACGTTACTTTCCAGCTTCATTCCTATTCGTATAAATACAATAATTATTTATCTCATTGACAACGGTTCTTCTTTCCAGGAGACAGTTCCGAAAGTACAAAGTTATTGGTAGTACCAGCACAAATTTTAAACATTTGGTATCATGTTATTGGAGATTGAAATGATGATTAAATACGCCTACGAGGTTCTCTGGGTAACGCTAAAGTACAGGAAATTATCTTGTAAAACTTTTACATATACTATTAACCCAGTTTAAATTCATAAATAGCATCTAGGAAGTTCTCCGACGATAATGCGGTAAAAATTCAGGGTACAATCTTTCTTGTACACATACAAAGTATAAAAAACAGGTATGTATGTACACGTAATTACTACACGGGATGTATTTCCTACGTAAGATTAGCACATGGCTGATGGGATTTTGAGCTAATCGCTGTAATCCCTTTTGCAATTTTTGGATTTTTATAACTAAAATGAGCAATAACAACGTAACGCCTGACTTCACTACTCCCTATGTAATCGTCAGGACAAAGTCTTTTTAAATGAGTGCATAATAATATGTATTTAAAATTTACCATGCAATATGGAAAGCCAGGACCGAGAAATATTCCATGCAGCTGTCAAGAATCCAATTGAATAGGCCGTAAAAATGTACGGTATCAGCAGTTGAGCCAGAAATAATAATAATTATTGTCAACTTTTGACTTGATAGCGATAATTATCTAGATCCATTTGTAAGAGCACATGCTTTTCCACATGTCAAAAAAGACGATAAAAGTTCACACCAAGTCTTGTGCTGCCTCACCATCCATCAACAACATATATACTACCTATCTCTCCGCATCATTTCCCCATGGAATCGTCTTGGAAATGGAAAAATTCATTTATTTTCACTACAAGCACAAGTTGAGCGTAACCTCTTGTACTTACAACTTTGCACTTCACCACACAGTCTTACTTACAAGCTGACAATAATAATTGCTCAGCAAATATGCTCAAGCTTGGTACATTTCCTCAGTAAGGGTCCCATAAATATTCCATTCATTTCTGTTATTACGGAGGAATAGCCGATATCAGGACCTCATATATGCTTAGGACACAATCAGTAAGATTTGCGCTCCTCAAATTTTAGTAATTGTGCACTTCTCCCTCTTAAAAACTTAGTCAAGCAGAATTCTTAAACAGTTATGCCTTCATTAAGGATTTCAATTACGATCAAAGATCAAGGGTGGACTGCGATTACGACAGAAAGTCTGAGCATCTCCAACCAGGTCTTTAGTAATCTGGTCCTTGGCTCTGGGCTTTGAGTAAGTGTATGTATGCGTACCAGTGAACCTACAGATGTATGTACACAGCTTACAAAATCTCCTGTAATAACTTTGGTGCATTGACACATCAAAGGCGACGTTGTTATCCATTCCTCATTAATAAGTCTCTTAGATATCAAATAATTTCTATAGCGATTGGCAATTGCTCCAAGAGTGAAATGGTAATCAGGGAAATTGCAACCTTTCCTTATCTTGATGAAGCTTCACACGGGTGCAGATACAGTAAGGAGATTCTGTGTTTACTGTATGTCAGCATATGCAATCTAAAATGAATATAATCACTCCAACATTTATCTATTTTACTTCTATTTACTTCTGCAGTGAGTACGTCGAAACATATTTGGATTTACGTCTCATCTATACAATCTGATACTCATGAGGAGACAGGAGAGGAGATGTGTCACACACTTTAATAATTTCAAGATTTATTGATTCCATTGAACAGTCTAATTGTGAGTTTAAGTCTGATTGTGTAACGTTTATCTTTTAATAACTGTCTCAAAGGAGTTGATTTACTGAATGAGGCAATTCCAAGGAAGGTTTCATCAATTCTGTATTTACTCTGATGCATGCTGGGTATATATGTCAAAGTAACTTCAATACATCCTGCAAACTTACACGTTATAATTGCTTCACTCATATACGCATTGGTCCGCTTATTACGTTTAGACAATTCAGATCCGACAACTGCCATTCCCTTTGGAAATGGTAATTTAATCAATTCCCAGATGTGGAAGGAAAGAATAAAGATCTAACAATTAAAAATCCAATTAAGAAGTCGATAGCTCCAAGCAAAAAAAAAGATTAAGTCTCATCTTTGGCTCAAGATTGGTGCTGGAACAGCCACGACCCATTCAACCTGCCACACGTAATTGAGTTGCACATATCACACGTACTATTATTGAGGCATGTGCGCAACCTACTAAGCCTTATTGCATGACCCTCATCGACTGACTGACGTTCGTCAAGCTAAGCATATATTAGAAGATTTAAGTGAATAATATCTGAAATTTAAAAACCATTCACTCACACGCAAGATTAAGTTTTAGCCTCATAAAGATAACTTGCGATTCCTTTGAATGAAACTGATTGTGGAAGCATTCAATGATCACTTTATTGTCCCATGTACACTTTTGCCTGTGTCTCTGCAACTTTGTGTGGTCTTTAATACAGAATGAGACGTTGTGGTGTCACAGAGTGTATAAGGGCTAAGGGTGTACGTAATCGTGCCTATGTATAAATTTCCATCCTAACTTTCCTGTATTAATTATTTTGCCATGTGCTACCACACGGCTCTCATCACTCTCATGCTACAGTACTTCACCGGCTTCTCATATTGCTTCTTCTCAAGTAAGTCAGACTGTGAGCCACTTATATATGATACATAGGTCATTATGACAGGAATAATAAGAACAATAATTTACAAGCTCTTGCTTACGCACTTAAGTCAACTCGGAAAGTTCATTATGCAAACAATAATCCCATCCTAAAATAGTAGACCCCAGGCGGTTGAGTAACAGGAGGATTAGAACTTTCCAAATGACTGGACAATTTGGAGGCTGGGTCATATGAGACAAGACAATAAGTGAGAGTACCTTTGTCTTGTTTGCTCTGTGGAATACTGCTGAGAATCTGTTGGTCTCTGTATTTTGGACTAAACAACACCAATCCAGGCAAAACCTGTTTCTTATAAGTCATCGTGTTTTATTACATGGGCAGTTCATTGTATGTACATATGTATATCGTAATGCTCTACAGCTAGTGCATCCACTGCAGGGAATTTGGAACTTTGGAAGTGTGTAGTGAACAGAATTTGTCATCCTTTTATTACACCAACCAGTAACACTTGATACTGTAGTTATATAATGTCTGCCTCTGGACATTCAATAGGTTTTTTTGTATCAAAAGTATCTATATGCATGTCTGAATTTATTAAAAGTAGACATTCAGGATACACGTTTGGACGGCCGGACAGTCCGTCGAGCATCCCTAATCTCTATACTTCAGCATGTGCTTGGAGTTCGGACTACTCCTTGTATATTCGATGGACTTTATGTAGATACTTATGGAGTTGCAGTGATACTACAGAGAAGCCAAACTCATTGCCTCCAGGCCTTGGAGGAAAAATTTCGTTGTAGGTTTCCATAGGAAAAAGTTAACCCCAAGTGACGAGTCAGGTTTCAGTTGATATTTGCACGCTATAGAGTCAGTGCATCCAGTCAACTTTTCCACTGCCAGTAATAAGAAAGCCATTTTATCAAAGTCCCCCACCTTTCATTCCTTCCTGTACCATGGAGCATACTCCTGGCAGTTACTTCCCTAAACATTGTTCATTAAGGAGATAAAATCCAACCACAATTTTAGATCCTTTAATTAATTGTAATAGATTTTTAACTTCGTTTCTAACGTATTTTCCCCACAAGACATTTATTTTTTTTACGTTCGTTAATTATTATTTTAAATCTCACGACTTAGTCCGCAAGGAGGGAATGATTATTGTTTTTGTGTAATTAAATCCCTTGAAATGGAAATTATTAATTCTGATCATAAGGACAGCAGTTATATTCCTTTACCTCCAAATCCGTGGATGAATAAGAACGGAGATGAAGAGCGGGGTACTGTCACACCGGCCTTTAAGGGCAGCAACAAGACTCAATACCTAGCGGCATTAGCAGGTTGGTTTCTAGTTCCTAATTTCAAGCTAATATATGTACATATTTAAATAATACCAAGATACAGAAATAATTAAAAAATTTGAATCATTTTTTAAAGTAGATGTGTGTGTGTGTGTGAGCTTACATAATTGCAAGTAAATGAAATGACTGTGAGCGGAGAAAGCATGTTATGAATGAAAGGAGCTGATATTGATTCATATTTTAATTTGGTTTAAATTTATTCTGACTTTTAAATAATTTTAGCCAACATGGGAGCTTTCGCTTTCGGTACTGTAATGAGTTGGTCTGCAACAGCCCTTCCAGACCTTAGGAAAGACGAAACTATGGGCAAGGTCACTCTGGAGCAGGAATCCCTCATTGCTTCAATTGTCACTGTAAGTTATGCAAAATCTTAGAATTACATAACTGTTTATATATAACCAGCCATGAATATCTGTAAGAATTTTTTCACATGTATTTTGTTAGCATGGGTTATATAAATATCGAGTATTCTTACCACTACATTTATTATAGTTCATGCATAAAAAGTAGTCTTTGTGGTTTCTCACGTGGAGCAGAAAATGTGCATAAGTTACTACTCTATTCTTATTTATATAAGCATGTGTGTCGATCACGCTAGAATATATATTTTTACTGGAAGCGTGAGGTTCCTAGCTTTAGTTGTATCATGGCTTAAATTATTTATATAAATCATTGAGTTGTAAACACGTAATCCAAATGATACCTTGACCAGTGTAGTAGAGAGGTGTTGGCCTCTAAAATGTCAACTAACATAATGGTGGATGTAGGAATGTATACAGATAACAAGGGTTACTCTACTTGTTTGTGTACAAAATTACACGATTTATTATTTATTTCACTGATAGTTGGGAGCAGTGGTAGCCGGTCCGGTGACAGGCTATGGGGTGGAACGATTTGGTAGAAGAAAAACAATGTTGATGCTCACCTTACCCTTTGTTGCCGGCTGGCTCATGATCTTCTGGGCCCAAGACGTGCCAATGATATATTTAGGAAGACTAGTTACAGGTAATTAATTGAAAGAATTCCTTTCCTTCTTTCGGAATTTAACTGCGGAGGAACCCAACAAAATAGATTTCGTATTTCTAAAAAAAAAAAATAATTCACGTCAATTTGCTCGTAGGATTCTGTGGCGGAGCTTTCACACTAGCGGCCCCAATATTTACCGCTGAGATGGCTTCTGTAAGTATTCGAGGTACACTGGCAGCTGGATTTGATATGATGATTACCGTTGGAATGCTTTTTATGTAAGTTTGTTCTTCAATTTTGTACCATAAAATTAAAATATTTACGCTGAAATTGTATAAAACTTATTTAACTTAATCCTATAGTTTCATCGTTGGAAGCTTTTTAACGTGGAGGTATCAAGCTCTGGCTTGCGGTATCATTCCAATCCTGTTCCACGCTATCATGTTCTTCGTTCCGGAGTCTCCCCGGTATTTACTTGGAAAGGGCAAGCGAGATGAGGCATTGGCAGCTCTCTGCTGGTTTCGGGGTGCTTCATCTCCTAATCAAGTTGCGTCTGAGCTTTATGAGGTAAAAAATTTTTTTTATTGAACTGTTTAACGTGTTTATTCATTGGCATATTATGGAACTTAAATGAACATTCTAGATGTGCATTATCTGATTTTGGTTTAATATATTTTTTTTTGGAAAACTCAGCTGAATAACGAAGAGATCGATGTGAGTTGCAGCATCCGAGTGACACCTGCAAAGTCAGGAATGTGGAGTGACTTAATTCAGCCGGCTGCATTGAAGCCAATTCTTATTGTGTTCTTCTTGTTCTTGTTCCAAGAACTTTCGGGAATAGATGCAGTGTTATTTTTCACAGTGGATATTTTTGCTGCTTCAGGGGCTCAGCTTGATAACTACTATGCAACTATTATTGTTGGTGTTGTCCAAGTGGTAAGTTTCCAAGTTCTTTCATTTTCTGATAAGAAATTGATTTGGGGAGATAATTATCAAAGCTAACTATAATAATGATTACTGTTATTTGTAGATTGCTGCTACCGTAGCTGCTCTAGTTGTTGATAAAAGTGGTAGGAGATTTTTGCTCCTATTATCTGAAATATTTATGGTGTTGTCACTCGGAGCCCTCGGATTATTTTTTTACCTGAAAATTACTGATCCTACGCTCGCAGCTAATGACTTAGGTTGGCTTCCGTTGACTAGTCTTATTGTCTACGTGGTCAGCTACAGTATAGGCAAGTGATTATATTTTGTGTAGTAGTAGTATATTTTTTGAGGTCTTAATTTATCATATATCAAATACTAATTTGTTTATTCTGTCGTGTTTGTACACTTTAGGGCTCGGACCTATCACATACATGATGTAAGCAAAGGATTTCCTATAAATTAATAGTTTTGGAATTGAGCATTAGTAATATGGTACAAGTCAATTAATGATAACTAATGATTATGTTTGTAAAGTATGGGAGAGCTATTACCTCACCACGTGAAAGGGCTCGCATCAAGTATTCTCACGTCCATCAAATGGCTCCTGGGATTCGCCGTCACCTTATTTTTTGAAGATATACTTCTCTCACTTGGGGACGATGGTGGATTCTGGTTATTCGCCGGCTTTTGTTTTTTAGGTGGTATCTTCGTTCTTTTCTTCGTACCTGAAACTAAGGGCAAAACATTGGAAGAGATTCAGAAAATATTTTCCAAGCCCAAATCAAAACGTTCGGAAAAGTCACCGCTCCTGGGTGGCCCAAAATCTTATGGTGCTGTTGACAGCGAATCATCATCCAGTACTGAAATCCTGGATTAGACTTACAATTAGACTGTCGCATTTGTGTACATATTTTTTAATGCGTGTGCGTAATTTATTTTAAGTAGTAGATTGCCAAACGTGGTTGTAAGACGCGGAGATTGATGTGGCAACTTAACAGTTTTAATTTCGTATAATCGCATTTTATAATCCCCCACTGTCAAACACCTATAGATGCCCATGTCATTTTTTTACTCACAATGAATTATTATTTACTTCCACAATATGTATATAGTTTCCCTTGATTCACAGATCTGTTCTTTGATCTTTGAGAACTTTCCCGAGACGGTTTCCCGCATTTTGACTGTTTCTAAATAATACAATTAATTAAGATTATAAGCGTCTTGAAATGCAGCCGACTGTATTGATGGACAATCGTTTTATATTTCCACTTGGAACAGTATCATAGATGGAATAAAATTCGAAACAATTAATTATTTTACAATATTTAAATGCGCACTATACATCCTTTATTTATTTTTTGTGACTTTTCAGGGGCTTTCAAGCTTTTTGTCGGACTCTTTAGGAGATTTGTGAATTTTACAGCTTGATTTTACACTAGATTAATCTGAGAAAGGAATGTATAATATGTCCTTACATTTAAAATATGTACATGTTCGCAATACGTACAATTATTACACCTGTTGCATATCGTTGGTTAAATTTTAAAAGGTACCATTTTCATTTCGTAACCCATGCTTTTTACATGGGATCTTCATAGAAAATGATACTTTTTAGAATTTAGCCGACGATATGCTTTTACTTGTAGCTGTTCAGTTACATTATCTGGGCGATCTACTGGAAGTGGTGACTGGACGTTCTAATTCTTGGAACAAAAGGGTTCGGCTTGTTTCTTCCAGCCTGCAAATACATCCCAGTGAATAATTGCCAATGTGGGAATTTATTAATTTCCTCCTCAAACTCTTCCAATGTTTCTTTCACAACTGGTTTCAAATACTGAAGCTTGGAGTGACACACTGTGGGGAAAAGATGGTGGAGGGGATGGAATCCGAATGTGGTCAAGGCTACCAGTAAATTTTCCCGATCGTCATCTGTCCTCTCTGATGATGCGTCCAGCTGGCACAATCTAAGAATGATCTTCGTTTTAGTTAAAATAAAAGGAAAATTACATCCTACGATAATGTCATTCTTCTTGTTTACAAACATTCATACCCAAAATCAGAATCAGGCCTTGCTTCATCGCCATCATGAAAGCACACAGGATGATGATGTGAAGCTGCGAGTCCAATTACTCCAAAGACATACGCAAAGACTGCGTGGACAAGTGCCCAAGACCTAAAGCCTGACTGGAAGGAAATTAAAAGCAACTTACTTTTTGACAACTCGAGCAGCATTATTATTGTGTGTATAGAAACATACATATAAAGCTTGCCAAGTTATTACTTTCCCAATTGAATACAATCAAAGAAGCTGAAGATGCTTCCCTCATATGTAAGTCAATTTGCCTTTCTAATTTTAATACATTTACTATAATTTACGGGCTCAACATTCAACTTGCGAGACAAAATCATTATATTGCCATATGTATGTGATTCTCAGGTGGTACTATAATCTGCCATCACTTCTGAGGTTGACTTATATTATTTAGCTTGATCTGTGGCATTTTTAAGGAGAAAAGCGTTTCTTGGCTCCTACAGTATAAAGAGCTTGATTTTCTACTCTTGATTACCCAACTCGAAGGAGCAATGTTGAGAAGGAAGACTATTTCCAGAACTGGTATCAAAATCTCTTGTCTGAAGTTCTGCTTTCCAGTCAATTTGAAACCAAGTCTTTTGAAGAATGCCACATGGAATCCTACAAGGGCTGTAACATTGCAACAAATGGGAGAAAATAATTGATTCCACCAGAAGTTCTTGGTAGATTTGGGCAAAAGGACTACAAATGGTTCCAGCATGGTTAATTCTGCATCCTGCAATATTATTATCCCTTTTTATTACCTTTTCATTGCCATTTTATTGTTCATAATATCTTACGAGGTACTTATATATTTCAGTCCATTACAAAACGACACTCACCAAAAGTGTATTGGGGTACATGTGATGGCTAAGAGCATGACTGATTCTCCAGTCTTGAGAGGAAAGAAGACTTAATTCAAAGTAATACCTTCTCCACGTATCCCGAAGGTGGAAAAAATTATGAGCACTTATTGTGGAGAATGTTAGGAGTAAACCAGCAGCAATCAATGTTGGGATGGATTCCAAGTACGTTCCCATTGCAACAAAGCTAATGTATAGTATGCATAATATGTCTTGGAGAAGCTCAACTTGCTTCGAAGGACCAGTTCCTACATTCTATATGTGAACATACATATGTGTAAAATGTAAAAATTCGTCCAGTTATTTAACTAACTACGTATTACAGACACTTCCTTTGTCAAAATTTTTTATCGGCGCTAACAGATTGCCAAATGTTTTTATACAACTAATTATCTCAAACTTTAGCATACTTTGACGTACTTTGAGAATGGGCTCGGCTCGTCGTTTCAGTGTCTGATAGAATCCGTCGGGTTTGAAAGTGTACGGAGAATTTCTCCGAGCCGATGCTTCTCGTACGAAATATTTATCCAGGATTTTCTCAACTTTCCCAACGTTGAGCATATGGGCTGATTCGAAGGCTTCTGTGATGTCAGTTCCACGGGTGAGCTCAATCCAGTCCGCACCGCCCGGATGTTTGTGAATAAATGGAGTTAAATTATAGAGTTTATCATGCACTCGCCAGAGGTCCCCGATATCATCGTCTCGCCGCTTGGCTATATAATTGAACAAAATGGTAACGATTTTGTTTAAACACATTTAATAACAGTGTGAACAGGAATAAAATGTAGTGCATAGTTTATTTGTAATTAATAATCTAAATTGCAAATGATTGACTGAAGAATGAAGGCAGTTCGTTAGTGAATGTTTGCAAATTCTACAGTCTAGATTTGTAATAAATAACGAAAACATTCAGTAAGTATTACAATTTTTGAGCTTGAGAACGAGAAGAAAATTGATCAAAGGGTTGTATAATTCGTGCTGAGGAATAAAAGGGGAGAATACGAAGAGGACAAGCTGTATATGATTCGGATATTTGAGGACATTTAAAAAGGATAAATTGATTTCCCCTAAATGGGAAAATTCTTTTAAAAAATTTAAATAATAACCTTGTAGCCAGTCTTGAGAGTCGGAGAAAGGGACATTACGTCTTCCGGTGTATTTCCACAATCCTGGAAGACTTGACTTGATCTCAGCATCAACTGAACTGAAAGACATGGCTGGTTAACTTTCAAAATATAATTATGCCCTGCTAATAATATGTGGGATCTGTAGGATGAGCATTAAAATGTCAACGTTCTTATTACAACTTCCAATGATTGTCAAAATTGTGTCCTTCTTAAAAGCCTTATTAGTGAGAAAAGCCTTGAATAAATTACAACCTTGCTAAAGGACCTCTTACTCACAACTCCAGTATTTTCTTCAATGACATGACTGCAAATGAGAGTGCAACATTAAAGAGCGATTCTCTAATACGTTTCTCTTAATCGCTCTGAGTCGTTTCGATAAAGCTGTTTAGGATCATATGATCTCCAGCGAATACATGCTTCCTGGTGAAGCAAACTTGGTTTATTTATTGACTCACACTACTGTAATCAGCATTCTTCAACAAAGAATTGAAGCATAATGTACATGTATGTACACCTCCAAAAACCTGTTCTGGTTACAGATTTGTGCAAACATTATGTAATGCTCTTATCGCTTACGGTATGTTCCTGTTTTATAAACACGTAGCTTGAAAAACTACACAATACAATCCATGTAAAAGTCGTCAAAAATGTAGGGCTAGATAATCTAACTTTAGTTTTTTTAAAGAATGGCCGTAATCCTTATATTACATTAATCGGGGTTTACTCAAAATAGCCAGCTCCGTTATTCCGTAATCCTAAATCTTCAAACACCCCGGCTCGAAATGTTTGAACATATAATCTGTAATTCATAATCCCAAGTTACAATTTTAGGTAATTTAAGGTTAATCCATATTTTGTAACCCAAGACTCATGATTAACCCATTGTAATCCGTAATCCGGATATAATATTTGGTTTATAATCCAGACATTCATTTCTAAGAAAACAATTAACCAGGTGAATCGTCTGGACTGATCTAATGTGTATGACATTTGTAACCCTGGAAATTTTAATATTGGATTATTAAAAATGAGTCAGTTAAATAATACCAGAAAGTTATACTTCATAAAGTTTGTAACAATTGAAGTTGGTGCTTTCAAAAACATTATTCAGTAATCCCATTGTCGTAGGGTTTAGGGCAAAATGCAATCCTTAATCGGAAAAATTGCAAGGATTTTAATTTTAGTAAAATATGTAATCAGTACTCTAGTACGCCGTACTCCCAAACCTTTTCTAATTGTAAGTAATCTTCCCAACAGGTTAGGCTGATGGGTAGGAACGCCGTCATGAAAGTGTAGAATGTAAGTAATTGTTATTGCACTCACAACTTTTACCACAAAGTATTCTCTCCCTATACATAGGTACTCTCTTCATAATCGCGTTTTTCTACTGTGTGCCCAAAGTACAGATCCTGTGCCATTTACCACACTCGAATACGTCCCTGTCTGAATGTCTCCTGTCACACATATTTCAGCAATAGTGCAAAAATAAATTTACTTGTAGTGCTGCTTTCATAGAGAATTTTGTGCACATAAGTCATTACAACATACAAGGTTATTATTTTGGCTTGTTGTTTACAAGAATGAGCTCCACTTATTGTTTTTACGTGTTATATGCATTTTTTTGGTAATAGTTATCAGATAAATTACGAAAATACTGTAGAAAAGCTATCATACATCTTAACAGCGGCCCAGATTTATGGTAAGTGTATTCATGATGCCCGCAAATTTGGACGGACAAATGGACGTCGAACACTGACCTATATTTTACTCACAAGGTAAACTTGTTGTAGTTGTAATTCTTACATATTTACTCCTAAAAGGCAGGATTTTTATTCCCAGGTGTAGTATGTATTTAGCAATCTAAGGTCATAGTCTGAAAAATACAAACTAATACTAGGGGGGACATTTTTCCATTTTAGTGCTCACCATGAATACAGAATAATCAGCTTCTACGAAATGACAATAATAGGATAAAAATGGTCTTTCAGTTTATTAAATATTTCAATGTCAATACTGACAATTTAAAGTCGTATCACGCCTGGATCAACAAGTTTTAAAATATTCAAGTAATTATGGGTATGGGTAGCTCACAAATATTTATTTTGCATGTCTATATGTACAAATGTAATTATATCTGTAACGCAAACATTTATGCGCAAGTATTATCACATAATGAATATACGTATCTATATTAGTTGAGCTAAAAAAATTTTGTGCATAAAGTTACGTTTCTTTTAGCTCCAAAAAAAATTCAAAACAGTTTAGTATGTATACTCACGTGGAAACTTGATTTTAAAATCAATTATTTATTCATTACCTGTACACGGTCATAGACAAAAAAATACAAAGACGTGCTTAGTAAGCGTTGCTTATTCATAAAACTGTGCACTGCAATAATTTATGTCAAGAAGGTATTCACTAATAATCATTTACAACAAATTATCAATATACCCAACAAAATTAACATGAAATCTTTTAGGCAAGTTTTTTAGAAATGGAAAAAATAGAAGCATGAACAGAATCTTCAATAATGAGAATCAATCAGTTTATCCTGTTCGCGCTGGCGAAATTTGAGTGTTTGAAGCTCAAGTCATGAAGCAAGTCCGGGATTGTCAACATCGGGATTGTTTGGGTTTGAGGGCTTTTGGATCACCGTAAACTATGGGAGCCATTATTGCCGGCATCTGCTGTTTGGTGAGATACAAAATTTAAACGTTACAAACAATTATTATAGTGCTACCACTCCTACCAGTGCTGGGACCTGGAACTGTTCCGTTCCAGACTAAATATTTTTGTCTGTTCCGAAGGTTTGGGTTTGGACCATTTCAAACGGCCAGGTCAAATATTTTGCGGACCAATGAGACAAGGACCAGAGCGGAACTTTTGCGCAGACCAAATCCTCAACTTTTTGGGGATATACTTTCCATTCATTTAAGAGTCATACCAAAGAGTACAAAAACGTTTACAAGGCTCCTCAAAGATGACCAAATCATACATCGCCCTAGGAAAGTTTTTACCTTATCGTAAGTTACGTTTTTTTAAGCAGTTACGACAGTGTCTACGATTACTCAACGATTGTCTTATTCCCAAACTAGATAGCAGGAACATCACAGCTATGATTGAACTTACGAGTCATGTCCTAAGTCCCTGTGAGACATGATACGGGAGGAAGGAATCTTTAAATCTCTAAAATATAAAACGCGCGTGATGAAGCGACTATTTTAAAACTGCCCTCCCTCTCCTAAACGCGCTTTATAGGTTCGCGGATACAAATTACCATAAAGGTTATATGGCTTAGCAAGTAGTAGCAAGGGCAGTGATACTGTCACGGGCTACATTTATAGTGCCATAAACGGTGGCTACCCATTTATATTAAAGAGAAGAGACATGTTAGAGTACGCTTTGCAAAGACAGTAACTTAATAAATGTCGGGGACAAAGTTTTGGTAAAGTTGGCGTTAATTTTCACATAGACAACTGTATGTTGCTTTTCGAGGGATAAGTCTAAAGAAAATATCAAGGTCGGTAAAGGTACATACAAAAGTAATTGTGTTTTAAAGAAGTTTTGTAAATTGTTGCAATTAAAAAGGCTTTAATAAGGCTACTGGCTTTCTTAATACTAGGATTTGACGATGAGGGGACATTTTTAAATCTTCACTCTCTCTCCTAGAGACGCTTTATAGTTTTGCGAGTACAAATTGCAAATTGGATATTTAAAAAAGTTCTGTAATGTTAGATTATAATCATACGGAGTTGTATTTCAGGAGCAAAGGTCATTTAAAAATTATTCTATTAGAAAAAAACTATTTCGGCAATGGAATTTTAATACTGGCGGATCAAACCACTAGACTTCGTTGGTGTTGCACTTGGGAAATGGGGGTTATCCACCACCTGCCGTCCTGTGGTGGCTTGATCCGCTATCGGATAACATCTCCTATTGGTTTGCGATTGTGATTACAAATTACCTTAAAGGCTAACTACCCGGCTTATTTGTAGTATGTAATACGAATGTATTTACAACTCGGGTGTATTTCTGAATCATGTGCTATTCGACTGAACCAACAAGCTATGAAGCCTTTCAAAGCCAGCAATAGCTGGCTGTGCAGTGCTAGTTTGCAACTAAAAATACTCGCAACCAGTTTGAAATTTCCGCGAAGAAATTAATAAATGAGCAGGTATTCGAAAATAAATAAAATAACACTGACTGTCACTCACATTTTCAGTTGCAAAGAAATTTTTTTTTGGGCTGACTGTTTGAAATCAATTATGATAAAAGAAAATAGTTTTACAATGTTTTTACAATCCTTTTTTCAGATTTTTCAAAATTTGACCCAACCAACTAGACCAGAAACTAGTGGTCAAGCAAATGACGCTGAGGCAGGAATTTTTTGGAAAAGCTGAAATCTATCAAATCTGAAAATGTGTACTGAGATTCTCTTTTCAAAATACCACTCGTTTGTAGAAGATTTTAAGGGCTTTCCAGGGAGCTACCTGAAATGCCCCTGCGTTGAGAATTATGGGCATGGCCGGTATTAAAGATAGAGAGTAAGGTTCCCTTAAAATTCACCAAAAACAGTGTTCTGAAATATTTTAAGAACACCAGATCGACCCCAATAATACAGTAAGATCCGAGATTTCTCCTCTTCTGCCTTTCTCACTTTCAATTATGAAGCTGAATTCCATCAAACTTGCTCTCTATTTTCACCAGCCAGTTCTCAACTTATAGTGAAATTTGAAATAGCTTCTTGAAAAGCCCACAAAACTTCCTACCAATGAGTGTCAATATTTGGTTCAAATTTTCTTGAGTCTACGACTGAAGTTAGTCTAAGTCCTTCGAGAATACCGCCCGTGGTCCGGAAATTCACCGGACCATATTTCATGACCCAAGTATGTAGAACTGTCTATGGATATGTTTTGCTCTTGCGCTTGGACCAGACCAGACCAAGAAACCTGGAACAGACTGGAACATTCCCATCACTATGCGTACTGGAACCTATTTCACTTAGCGTGCAATAAATTCCAACGAGGAATTTATTTTTACAGATAAATACGTGCATATAGTGGCTTAAAATTACCTTAAAATGATGATTCGTTGAATGCCATCTCCAGAATTTGGATTAGAGCATAAAAATACGGAATGTATTCTGTTATCACATCTCCCCAATTGCTCAAGTTCCTCTGATTGTGATGAATCGGAAGATAGTATGACGGAAGTTGAAAAAATGTGAGGAAGATATTTGCAGCGGCTAAAACGCACACTAAACTGGCTAAGAAGTAAGCTTCTCTTATGGCAATAAAACTTCCCAGAAAGGAACTGGAAAAATATTCAAATTCTACAAATATTGTTCAGTTTTCAATTCAACATACATTTCCGAAATAGTTTGAACACATTTACTTCACAGCATTCTATGATTCAAATAATTATTACACATGATCTCTGCCATCTGGCCACAGTTATATATTTTAAATACACTAACTATTATTCATTTTTATATTGTACAATAAGAGCTGAATCACTAAAAAGGAAATAAAAATCTTACTAAATTCCAGTAAATCGAGTGATGCCCGCAGCCTGATGGATCTCTGGATTTTGGGACGTGGATTCTCTTACGAAAAACCAAATAAAAATCACGACCGCTAAAGTCTGGTAGACGTTAGAAAATGGTTTAGACATTTTACCAGTCATATAAATTACTACTGTTTGAATGAAAGACCAACAAAATTATTTCTGCCTTACTTGAGCGATTTCAGAATCAAACTGAGTAAGAAGTGTGTCGCTGATTACACCGATAATAAGCGGGGAAGAACACACAACCCTAACCATCCCATAAACGAATCCTTTAATTATTAAAAGAATTGGGCTTAACTGGATGCCTAACGGGATTTAATTCAGCACGGCAGCACGCGAGTATTTAAGCATTAGCATTCGAGTATCGTTCCTAAAAGTAAGTTTTGTAAGGGAACATGGTCGCAATAAGGATCTAAGTAAAACTTTTAAAATCCCCTTTACAGCTATACAAAACATTCCCACTGCGAGGACCTTAACCCTCTAGGCTCCAAGCAGGAGACATCCGTACCCTTGGAGTACTAAGTAAACATTGAGTGGCTATGTTTCAGTAAAAGCAGGCTAAAAATGAGCTCAGTCCATCAAACCGGAATTAATTCAGTTTGAGTAGTTCAGTACAGCCACTGTTAAGTAGGTTTGATTGACAATTGAACTAGGAAGCTACAGATTTAAAATTTGCTTGTCTGTGCATGCATAGTAATTATTTCTGTAGGTCAGTGAGTTACACGCGATCACTAATTCTGGTGTAGCGTTTAACATCCAGAACAGTCTCAATTCTTCCAGTCATTGAGGACATTATAGACCCCATATTTTAAAAATGTACGTAGCTAATGGGCACATTTTGACCCCATTTCAACACCTTTCTGGTTAAAATTTTGTTACAGTATGTACTTTACAAAATATGCATTAGTAACGTTTGAAAAACTCAGTTTGAGCTCACGAGAATTCTTCATGTTTGATATTTTAATACGTGTACGTAATTACGTAGCGTTGTTGAAGGGGCAAAATGGTTCAGATTCTTTTTCGATTAAAATTAAAATGTTCTTCATGAATTTTTACCCAAAGCTGTACTATAAAAGCTTCCCAATTTAAGAATCCTCCTGGTATTCCTATTTGCGTTTCCAGGAACACGGAACAGGTTGTTAATCTGTGGGATCGTCAATTCGGCCACCTATAGACACTAGAATAAATAGTTTATGGGCATCTATATTTCCCGAATTAATCATTGCGTACAACTATAGCTACTTAAAAAGTAATACTACAATAGTAGGCTCATTCACAAGGTAAAAGGTATCACTGGATGATTTGCCAATCTCCAGACGAAAATCCCTAAAAAGAACAAACCTTTTTTGCATCAATGTTTTGTCTCTTTTTAGCGGAGTGGAACGGAGTAATCGTATTATTATAACATGGTAACTCCTACTCTCCTACAGTTCAAACCTGGCAAGGTTGAATAGGGTAAATTCAAATTTCAATAGTTAATTTCTTCAAACACCTGATGGGAATCCCAGGATGAGGTAATTACTATTGATTCACCTTCAATTTCCCACCATCAACTAGTCGTCCGGAACGGAGTAATAGTATTATTATGACATGATAACTTCTACTCTCCTACAGTTCAAACCAGGCAAGGTTGGATAGGGTAAATTCACAAGGCTAAATTTCAATAGTTAATTTCTTCAAACACCTGATGGGAATCCCATGATGAGGTAATTACTATTGATTCACTTGCAATTTCCTACCATCAACTTGTCGTCCGGATTTTAGTTTTTTCCCAGGAAGCTTTATTAAAGTAAGAATGTATATATGTATGTATGTTTAAATTGTACGCACATACTTACAAAGTCAAACACTAAAGTGGAAACAGGATAAAGTTGTAGATAGACAAATAAACACCTTCCATCAAAAAATTATTATTGTATGTTATTGTACTACATCCATGTTTATTTGTGCAATTGACACTCACAGCTTTGCATTTTTGATCCACCAAGACAGTCAGATCTATGTGATACATTTAAGGAAACGCATGAAAAACATATGTAAGGCATGTATTTTTATAAGACAATATCTGTATACATACATAGGTATACTGACTTACGTTATTGTTCAAATAATTAACTATAATTACACAAGGACGACTGGTCAAGATGTCTTCTCTTGCATTGATTGATTGTGAATGATTTACACTCAAGATTTCCTCATATTGGTCACAATGTATGTACGTGAAGTTTACTCTATACGGTTTAATTATAAGATGGATGAAATCCAAAGGGAGAGTTCCATACAAGTTTATTTACAGCAACGATTAAAAGTTTGTTATTGTAGATTCCATTAAGTGCAGAGCCGTTACAGTAGTAATTATCATACCTACCTCGCTGGTTTGTTATTATAGATTTTTTTTGTAATTACATTTGTGTTGTCCTGCAGAAGATTGACTGTCAAATGGGGTATTTTTAAAAGCTCCAATTTACTGCTCCATTACACAGGTGTTTGCCACGGAACAACTTGTCCTCATCAAAGCGCAAGGTGCATTTTTTGATGTTCTATCTCTTTGAGACCAAGCCCACACAATCAGTTGTTTTCAATGCATAGATAATAATCTCATCCTCATGAGAATTCAGTTATTGCATGATATTCATTTGTCAATAAAATTTAATAAGACAAGCATCAAAACAAAAACAAAGTGTTGCATGGTAGTCTAATTCAAGCAACGTCATTAGGTGTTGGTAAACACTTTGATTGTGAGTCTGAAAAATATCAAAGGATTTTTTCACGCCAATATGGATATACCAAGAAAAACCAATGAATTGAATTAGTTCCAGCTCATTACACACGGATGCGTGAATGCATTTTTATATTTTCAAGACAGGACTGCTTTTTCTCTGAAGAAGTCTTTTTTCTAGCCTTGAGACAGAATATGTTCACAAGCAATTTATTATTGTTATTATTATCATAATAGATTAACAGGTACACATGACTTTCAAATGACTTAGAGATCATACTGCTTGATCTTTAAGAAGCTTTAGGAATGATGTTTTCCATGCTGAAGGTATACTTTGATAAATTTTGTTGTTACTGGAATTCGCACCTACGACCTTTCTTTATTAAATGGGTTTGGTGTATTTCTCGCGACCTGTCTATACGTAGCAGTAAAGAACTGTCTCTTTGTAAGTTCCCACATGTCCTCCTGAAACTCTTCCAAAGTAGATTTTACTAAAGGGTGCAAGTGCATGAGTTTAGAGTGACACACCGTCGGGAAGAGATGATGGATTGAATGATGTCCAAATGTCGCTAACGCAAAAACTGTATTGTCCATTTCATCACCGATTCGATCTGCCACGGCGTCCAGTTGACATAATCTGGAGTGATTTGAATTTGAGTTGGAAAAAATTCAATTATGTATTATCATTGATTTTTATAAGTTGGAACTTCACACTTTCAGATCAATAAAATATTATTTTTCAAATCTCGTTGTACCCAAAATCAGGATCAGGTCTGGTTTCATCTCCGTCATGAAAGCAAGCAGGATAGTGATGGTGTGAGCCCTTGAGAGCGATTATACTGAAGCTGTAACTACATATAGCGTGGACTAGTACCCAGGACTTCAAACCTGACTGGAAGACAATTAAGATAAACTGTAGAGCTATTAATTTATTCTGTATTGTGATTGTAAAATGTGAACTTAAATCCATTCCATCCAATGGCTTCAAATTTTACCGATAATGAAGGGGCAACGTTCATTAAAATAATGATCTCCAGAACTGGTATGAAGATCTCCGGCCTGAAGTCGTGCTTTTTCACTAATAGGCCTAAAAGCCGTTTCAAAAATACCATAAATAAGGCACCAACCGCCATAACGTGGAAGTAAATTAAAGACACGTATCTTTCTACCCAGGTTTTTGTGGCTCTAGGCAAAATCTTAACATATGGTTCCAACAGTGTCACTTCTGCATCCTATAATACAACCATCGTGAATTTTTAGTAGTCCGTTTTGCTATTGCCTACAAGGTAGAATAAATTTTCTGGAGGGATAAGAAAATCCACCATAAAAATACCAGTATTGTGTTGGGGAACATATGATGACTAATAGCATGACTAATTCTCCAGTCAAGGGAAGACATGAGGCACAAATCGAAGTAGTATCTTCTCTTCGTGTCTCGAAGGTGAAAAAAATTATGAGCACTGATTGTGCAGAAGGTCAGAATCAAACCAGCAATGATCAACATTGGAATTGATTCCAAGTAGGCTCCAGTAAAAGTGAAGGCTAGGTATGAGAGGCATAATAAGTCCTGGGCGAATTCCACTTGCTTTGTAGGACCTGTACCAATACTCTATAGATACAAAGCCAAATAAACAAGTAATTAATTAAAACGACTGAAAAAGAGAAACTGTAGATACGATTATTCTTAACAAAATATTCATGTGCGATTATTACCTTAAGGATCGGCTCAGCTCGTCTTTTTAAAGTTTTGTAGAAACCATCGGTCTTAAAAGTGTAGGGAGAATTCCTCGGAGTATGTATTTGTTGTACGAAGTATTTTTCAAGTATTTTCTCAACATTATGAACATTGATCATGTGGGATGCTTCATATAATTCGGTAATGTCAGTTCCACGGGTGAGCTCAATCCAATCCGCCCCTCCGGGGTGCTTCTGAATAAATGCACTCAAGTTGTACAACTTGTCGTGCACTCGCCAGAGGTCCCCAACATTATCGTCTCTACGCTTGGCTAAATGAATTTCGGATTACAATAAGCTTGTAAAATTATGCAGTGAAAATATCAACTTTCCAAATTTAATTCAATCTAAATGACCTTACAAATGACTAAAATTTCTCTCGAAGTGTACGGTCAAATTTAATTAAAGCTACATGCAGTAATAATTACATGCGCTATTTAATTTTTCATTCAAACATGGAAATAATCAATAATTTTTCTAATTTTCAATGAACGCTTCCTCTAAACTATTGTAAGAAGAATGGGTAAAAATACTTGGACAAAATTACCTTCAAGCCAGTCGTAATTATCAGCAGAGATGCTACGCTTCCCAGTATATTTCCATAGTCCTGGGAAACTTGATATGACTTGAGTATTCTCAGGTGTGGGTGACATTATAAGATTGTGGCTTTAAAAGTAAGCTTTATTACAATGAATATGAATTTTATCATCAAATATTTTTTCTCATGATGATATAAAACTCTTCAAAATCTTCTTATGGGGTTCGTGTTTGATAGTGTAAGGACTGAGTCTTCCCGTTTGACACCATTGTAAAGCTGTAACATGCTTGACTATAGCAAATACCTTACGCTGACACATGTATCTACATGTAATGTAAGCACGAGTACAGTATTTTATTTGTAGCTGTTTGGAAGGTTCTTACACTGATGAGTTCAAAATGCATTTAAAGTTAATGTACTTATTTCCTTGCAATAAGAAAGACTTACAATTTGAGAGTGGAAAATGTAGGATAACTAGAATGACGGTGCAGGATCAAATATTACATGTCTACTGTCCATATTAAGTACATATGTGAGAACTTGTTAGTTTTTTGTGTTCAGCGTGCCTTTTAATATAGCCTAAGGATGTTCACATTTCACATGTATTCATGCCCTCACAAGTTGTCTGTGAATGTGTTTAAAAGTCTGAAGTCTGAAGTCTGAGGTCGTCGCCTGACGATCTGGACGGTGTGCATAAGTACAATATGGGTGTGCATACATAATGTGAAGGAATACTTTCATATAATACAGATATTGGTAATATCACTGCCTGTAAATATTCAGAATTTTAATGAATAAAAATACTGATAGTTTAAATAGGTACCAAATTCTGGAATTTTTAGATTTTTGAGTCAAAATTTAGCCAGAAATTTGACAGCAACGCTATTAATATATCTGTATGGAAATCATTTTTTTAACAACTGATATTCTTATTGCGAAATCAGAAGACGGGAATGTTCTTCCTACATAGAAGCTCTTTCATTACTGATTACATAGTGGATTATTGTGCAATCAGGTCTTGAAGGCCGTTGATGAGTGGGTAAATTTTAAGTATCAGGAGAATAATCCTGTGCAAAAAGGAAGAATATTGCTGTCATTTTTCAAGTCTTTCAACACCTGAATTATCGCTTGTTTCAAATTAGTTTCTAGCAGAAGATTTTGGGCCACTTTTGCTTTCATACAAAGGACATCAGTGACTTCGTTGGTGTCAATGAATTTATCGGGATTCTTCAGGAATGGAATTACATATTGTTCCAAGATGACACTGCGAATTCCGCAGCAAAAGTTTACAAAGTCCTTCGTCCATATTCATAACAAATGCACAAATCGCATCTTATCCTTACGAGTTCAATTGAGTTTAGCAGGGCTAGAACTCCGTGTTGACAGAGAATTTGAGAGCCTCTTCCGTTGCTCAAAACATCCGTATTTATGAACGGATTGCTTCAAAAAAATCCGCTATATATATCCGCAATAAAGTTCTGTACTAAAGAATACCTTCTACAATTTTGCAGCGTGATTAGACCTTAAGTGCGGCATGCCGTTATTGAACATCCTTTATATACAAGTTTTAAAATTTAAAATAATTATTACCCTATGGGATCGTCGAAATAAAATTTACAGTTTTACCACGAAGACAGTTATTACCAACAAAAATATTGTAATTCAAAAGTTTGGAGGCACTAGGTGTGAATTATTACAAAAGCATCACAAAAGAGCCCAACGAGACAACAAACAAGACAGTCATTAAATTAGTGTTTCTGACGTGTCTCGGATGTAAGGGAAGTTGCAACTGCTATGCAATTACTTCTATTAGTTTCATTTAATAATGACAGTAACCTTGTTAGTACAATATGGGTTACTGAACTTGCAAAAGCAGAAGTGGAAATTAAACTTGACACTGTTGTATTGTATGCAACGTGTTGGACCTCTTCCAACTTTGTTTGCATTGACCATGAGGGTGCATCCAAGCACTCACGCAATAACGAAACTAATCCCACTCCTTCGTACTGAACGTCCCCATTCAAAAATATTTTCAATGCATGTAAAGAATAAATCCCTTCATATACAGTTAAATCTCATTATAAGGTTTCGCATCCTAAGGTCTTCTTCGTCATAAGGAACGCATTCACCCAAAGCTGTCACCCAATTACATAGTATGCTTCAGAAACTACTAATAAGGCAGGCATATATCTATAGTTCTTATACGGGCAAAAATCTCGGAGCTATTAAGAATCCCTCATAAAACGAGATTTTACAGTATTACCTCTGTAACAGGTTAAATTACCTACTTGTGAATACTTCAAGGTCATGTTGTATTGTTATTTGTTTTTTAAAATGATGTCAGGATAATTTTCAGAATAGGTTGTGTCTCACTATCCCCAACTTTTATCTTGCTGGCACTTTAAATTTGTAATATTTGATTGTGACTAAAACAATCGTATCAAAAACAATTTCCAGGATTTATGATTGATGACTTGGTTGGATGACTTGGGAACACATGTGTGATTCCCATTATGCACTGACTTTTAAAGCCGAGTAAACTATTCCAAAACTTATGTATGTAAGATTAAATAAATATGCTGTATATACTTTGCATGCTAATAAATGTAACTGAGAGTAAAAACATTGAAAGTAGTAGCTAAGTAACGTCAGGAACTTTATTTCTTGGAAATTGAGCTTTCATGTATCTACTTGTATACAAGTCTTATCAGTCTAAAGTCCTTAAACTCATTTAAAGCTATACTTTTGTGTCCGTGTTTAATTTTTCTTTCAAACAAATTCGAACATGGAAACAATCATTTTTTTTAAATTTTCCATCTGGCCTTCGTGCAAGAATGAGCCTGAGTATATACGTATTTGTAAACGTTTATATGAATAGCCAAATGAGCAATGTATTTTAGTAACTGACCTCTGAACGAACATACAAACTAGCAATAAATGCGCGTAAAATTAATAAAATCAACAATAGTAATCACACACTAACCGCATTAAAATAACATGAGTTCATGTAAGAGATAACCATAAAGACTTGTGCATTTAAAATTATATATTTATGATTATTCGACTATAATGGTAGGTGCTTATATGTTAGAAGCCTAATGTTAATGATTCCTAGATTCCCTTCCCTTTATTAAAAGCATTAGCTTTATTGCGGGCATACTGTTCCTGCAATCCTACTACCAGTTTCAATTGGGATATTCTCTGATAATCTTCCTGGAACTCCTTCACCGTTGCCTCCATTATTGGTTTGATATGATGTAGCTTGGAGTGGCAAATGGCCGGGAAAAGATGATGGAGCGGATGGTTACCGAAAGTCGATAGAATCACAAATAAATTTTCGCAGATATCATCGGTTTTGTCCTTTGTTGCGTCTAGCTGGCATAACCTTTCAGAAAAAATGTGTGCTTATGATTTGAGGGGAAACGTAAAATGTATAATATTATTGCAGTATTAATATTTACCCGAAATCAGGGTCAGGTCTAGCTTCGTCTCCGTCATGAAAGCAAACTGGGTGATGATGTCCAGCTGCCAGACCGATCAAAGCAAAGGCATAGCCACAGCTCCCGTGTACCAGTAACCAAGACTTGAACCCCGACTAAATAAAGGAAAAAATTGTTTTAAAAAAAAAGATGCTTTAGTATTCATTTAAGGAAAAAAGATATAGGTCAAGTTTTTCCCATTTAGCGTAATAATGACCTTACCAAATTCGTAGGAGCCACATATATTAAAATGGCCAACTCAGCAAAGGGAAGAAGAATCTCTGGTCTGAACGGGAAGTTGCCCAACAAAGTATTAATGACACGCTTTAAAAACGTTACATAAAACCCTCCAAAGTAAATCAGATGCTGATATACAAAGACAGCGTAACGTTGAATAAAATTTTTTGAATTGTTTGGTAAGAAAACAACAACTGGCTCCAACATGGTAACCTCGAAATCCTATTCACAACGATAAAAATTAATTAACCCATAAAATTTCACGAGTTTACGATTGGATGTAACCTTAGTATAGCTATAAATTGTATGCCGATAGTATCTACAGAGTAAGGAATGATTATGTATTCACACACATACTCGTTCTCACCAAAAGTGTGTTAGGGTACATATGGTGGCTCAAAGCATGACTAACTCTCCATTCATAAGATGAATTTAAGCCCAAATCAAAACAATATCTTCTCCAGGAATCTCGAAGATGGAAAAAGTTATGAGCACATGTCAAGCAAGCATCCAGGATGAGACCTGCTACTATTAAAACAGGAATTGACTCCAAGTAAGCCCCTAAAGTAGCAGTTAGGATGAACGCAAGAGCCGTAAAGTCTTGGAAGAATTTGACTTGTTTCGACGGTCCAGTGCCCACCTCCTAATTTACAAGAACATAATAAATTTAGTCAAGGTAAGCAGGAATTTTTTCCATGGTACGGTAATTATTCCACAAAACGGTAGTGACACTCAGACACTAGAATAGTCTAACGCTACTTGATTTTTTACAAAAGACATAAACACAAAAACGTACTTTCAAAACCGGTTCAACTCTCCGTTTGAGAGTTTTGTAAAATCCATCATTTTTGAAGGTATAGGGGGAGTTTCGTTTTTCTGTCGCGTCCTTAACATAATATTTTGCCAGAATTTTCTCCACATTCTGATAATTAACTATATGAGAACTTTCAAAAGCTTCAGTGATGTCCGTTCCACGGGAGAGTATGATCCAGTCCGCACCTCCGGGATGCTGGTTCACAAACCGTTCTAAATTGTAAAGCTTGTCGTGCACTCGCCAGAGGTCCCCAATATTGTCGTCTTTTCGTTTATCTGACAGTTCCACAAATATTGTAAAAAATACACCAGGAGTTCAAGCAACACAAAATCCTATATGTTGTGTAAATTATGGCTGTTAGATGTAGTAAATTAGTAACTGAACCAATCACCAAAGTTTACCTGCTAGCCATTCAAAGCAGTTTGGCAAAGGCCGCCCACGCACACCGGTATATTTCCACAAGCCAGGAAAGCTTGACTTTAATTCTGGATCTGTGGTTTTTGACATTTTGCAGTTTACAATTTTTCTCTATAATACAACCCGTTCCCTCAAAATACTATCCACTGGGTAAATGCTATGCAACTAGAAAGAATTGACTGTTGAAGTTAGCTATCACTCGAGTGCTAATCTAACTCAAGGCTAATACCTAATCGTGGAGTATCTTCTGTATATTTTTCTATTTAATACATACGTAGTTTAGCTGTAGAATTAAATGGAATGATTTGTGACTTTACAAAGCGTAAAGCTCACCTCACTAACTATTCACCGAGGCTTAGATTGAGTAGTGCATGTGATCAGTTGAAACGAACCCCAGTATATAACAAAATTATTCTGTAGGATTAAAGTCGTGAGAAGCGGGGAAACGTGTTTCGCAACACGCTTCCGAGAGATCTGGTATCTGCTGTCTCAGTGAGGAAATGAAAAACGCTTAAAACATTTTTTGCTGTTCTTGAGGTTTTAGGTAACTACTTTGGAGGTACATTATGTACACAGTATAGGTCTCTACCTATAACAGTTTTGCTCTGAATTTCGCGTGTATGCAGCCACGTTTTGCGTGATGCTTGTGTGTAGTGTGTACACAGTTCAATATGAAACTTCTTTCCGTGCCTTTGCTGTCGTGATGATTTATCCAAGGTCAATTTTTTCAGCAGTTCTACTGCAGTGATATTCATGACATGAATGGGTTATTCCTTTGATACTTTTAATTACAACACAACGTAATGGCAATGATCTCGGAATGAAAAAATGTCTTGATTTAGCTGAAAATGATAAGTGTGTGAGAAGCTGTGTGGTCATTTAGTTGTAGCACAACTTTTATGTACAAATTGTAGGAAATTCTTGTCATACTCGGTGGCATTGAGTTCGTGTTGCTAAACTCAGACTTAAACTAGAGTATGATTAGTAACAATGGTCTGTCTCAACTTCCGTACATGCAAAAGGGTCTGGCAAAAAACAAAATGAGAAAGCGAAAGTATTGTTGAAAACAATTATTGTTATTATATATAATTAAATTATAATACACGTTGTTTTTATTATGAACAGAATAATGATTTTGGAAGGACATTTAAGTAATACAGTAGGTACACTGCAATTTATTTTTTGAGGTTTAGATGTTTTAATCTATTTCCACTGGGAAGTTTCTTATTTACAGTAGCCTTGTTACTAGGAGATGCCTTAGCTTTAGTTGGGTTGACGACCTTGCCGGCTTTATTTTTCGGTACTTTCCTATCCCGATTGCGATTTTTGACATTCGTGACTTCGTAGAAGTTACTGCCTATCTTTTTACGCTTGTTCTCCCTTTCTAATTTCCTTCTCGCTTTGCTTGTTAATTTGGGTCCTTCACGTGCTTTACCCCTATGCCCTTTCTTAACTGAGCTTTCATCAGCTTCGTCATCTGAATCTAATTTAAGATTCTTAGCGTTACGAACCCCAGTGCTTCCGGTAGCAGTGCTTTTATCATCTTCTTCATCGGAATCTTCCTCTTCATCCTCCTCCCCTAAATTTTCTTTCAGAATTTCCCTGACAGATTTCTTGCCAGATTTATCTTCTGCTTTGTCTATAACCAGCTCCTCATCGACTGGTTCTGCACTTGGAATAGTATTGTCCTCATCCTTGACATCCCCTTCATAGCCGGCAGGAATCGTAAAATATGGAATTTTTCCGCGCTGCCAGTCATTTAAAACCATTTTTCCCACTCCGTTTAGATCCGGTTCCCCACCCTTGAGTAATCTTCCACTTTTTTTTGCCATTTGCGTCAAAAAATCTTCATAATCTTTCCAGCTCTGAATACCATAAGTTTTCACCATATGCTCCGGCTTAACTTTTTCCAGAACGTGGAAAACATAATCTGCAGGATTCTCTACATTTTCTACACGAACTACTCCTTTAAGAACCTTCTCCGCGTCTGTTTCTTCTGATGGATAAACAACACCGGGGCAGTCAATGAGGTATATTCTGCGCATGAGAGTAATATACTGCCATACTTTCGTTTCTCCAGCAATCGGAGCAACTTTGCAGACTTTCTTTGATTTCAGTGTATTAATGACCGAGGATTTCCCAACGTTAGGATAGCCAATAAGTCCAACACTAATTTGCTTCTTGTCTTTGTGCAACTTCGAGAACTGACGAAGCAGGTTAATAAGGCCACCTTTCCCAAACGGATGGGTCATGGAGGCATGGAAAGCCAAAGTTGGATACTCTTGAGACAGAATTGCCACCCATCGTTTAGTCACCCATGTGGGTACCAGATCAACCTTATTCAAAACGAATATGAGTTGCTTATGTGCTTTTTCTTTCTTCAAGAATTTTTCAATTGGAGGTGAGCGGGTTCCCAGTGGGTCACGAGCGTCCAGCACCTAAAATTTGAAATAATTTCCCCGTATAATATCAATCAATCAACACGATGGCGATACAACGACCAACTTAATAAGATAACCTAGTATAAACTATCTTCAGATGGAAGAAACCGCAAGTAAATATTACCTGAATAATAACATCCGATGAGTCAACAACTTTATAAAGCTCATTCCAAATTCTCCTACTCTGACCGGCTCCCATGACCCAGTCCCTAGGCCCTGTCCACTGATCTGGTGCATCCCGAACTAAGTCCCTGTCTTTCGTCTCATCATAATCCTCCGCTTTCTTATTGGCATGCTCCAGTAACTCCGACATTTCCGTCGCAGGTAAATTCGGTCTCTTCCTCAATTTCTTCGGACCAAACACGCTCTCAAAACTTTCCGTCTCCAAGATGTGAACTCTCGCTTGCGTGACCTTGTCACTGAGAAGTGTCACAGGGAGCTTGGTCGGCTTCAGCACAACCTACAATTTTTAAACAATATAAATAATTACGTAACCAATTACTCATCCATACCTAAATTCCAACTAACTCATCCTTGATCACCAAACCAATTAATAACATCCCATAAAAATAGCACCCAACAATGCTGATAACCAGCCCTGCCAACTGCCCTTCCACATTATTACTCACCTGATAACTATCATTCATGACTTTGCCCAGCTCATCCTGAAACTTCTGCAATGCGGACTGGGTAATCGTTTTTGAATTGCCGAACCAGCGTTGACTCGGTTCAACTCTCGCCACAGTTCCAGATGGAAGGGTATTTTGGAAAGGGGCCGCTCTCACAATTTTTCCGTGACGATTTCTCTTTGCCTTGAAATTCCTATACATCTGCAATCTGTTAATTGTTGCTTTATCTCTGGGCTTCGCTACTCCTTTCAGTCCCTCTTTCTTCCTGTCCGGATTCATGCTGTGACCCGCTTTGTTGAAACCCTCCCGGGTTTTAGTTTTTTGGTTAAATTTCCCCATTTTATTTTATTTTTCAGAATGGGAATATCTCCGGGAAATATTAAAGCTCAGTAGGGATTTTTTAACAACCTTAAAAACCTTCTTATGACACAAACTCCCTGGCGCAATGTCCGTTCAGGACAAGTCGAATCTTTAAAACAAACTATACTTCACTATTAATCACAAATGTGACAGCACTTTATAACGTGAAATAAATTACAGGGAAAGTTTGCACCGTTTCCGGATTTATTCCGCAGCTGCGACAGTTTAACATTCACGTTAAAGGACGTTAACTACGAAGAGGCAGCCTTCAGCCTTTATTTCAGCAAGCTGTGATTATAGCGTGATCCTTCTGCATTGCTGCTTTGAAGAAATCACATTGCCATGTGGTAATTTTGAATATTCCTACTTCACAGTGCTTTCTATGGCAGGCACGAATGAATCAATGATTTCTAAAGAGTTTGTTCTGATCTGTTGTTCCGTAATTTCCGTATAGGCTCAACCCGGCTCAAACAATGAGCATCAGTAGCAATCAGTAGATTATTAATATTACAAAAATTAAGAAATATTTACCATATGTAACTACAAGATGCATTTGTAAAGCCATTTCGAAATTCATATTTATTATTTAACACTAAATATTTTAATTTTCCCTTTTTCGAAAAATTAATAATGAATAGTCTAGTGAAAGTGTCTGTGAGAGAAAAATCCTAAATGCACAGATTTTGATTAAATGTAAAACAATCCACATGTACGTAGTTTCATCCCTAGATACTCAAATGCAAAGTAAAATAATTTTGAGGACTTGAAATTTGTTTGTGAGGGTATAATTGTCAAATTAATACAATTAAGGGCTAAATAGAAGTTAAAGTAATTTATCATAAGGAAAGTGGAGGACGTGTCTCAAAAAATAAAAAGACAAAATGAGGTAGTTGCAATTTATAGTTCTAAAGCAAGCTGTGTTGCTTTGAATTGGTCAGTTGTTTTTAATCGTACAGGGTATTGGGAAACATTTGCCTCTTATGTTCGCCAAGGTCAAAACTAGCTAAGAAGTTGTAATTTCATATTGGGTAGAAAAAAAATTCTAAGCGATCTGTCAATAATCAAGAAAGTTATGACCATGAAACAAACGAAAAAGTTTTTTTATATCGATAAAAATCGATTTTATAAGTCTTTCGGCCCTCTTTAGGATTTCAAACTTTGTCCAATCTTCGCGGATCTGACCGCGAAGGGAGTCTCTTTCGAGCTTTTTGAAGTTTGGAATTATGAAGGGAGCTGAACGACTTATAAAATGAATTTTTTTCTGCTTGATGATCCTAACTTCTGTGATTGTTGACGGATCGTTTTGCATTATTTTTTCCTATCCAGAATGGCATTTTGTACAAGAGAAATCTTTTACAACTGTGTCACGTGGTTAGATATTGGAGAACATAGGGGGAAATGTTGTTGAGTACCCTGTAGTATTAAGAGGGTGGGTTAAGCAGTTCGACTCCGAAATCGTCCTGTGCCGATTGTGTATTTGGTTAGAATTTTCTTCTATAGATTTTTTTGAAGATTAAATTGACATTGGGGTAATACTTAAAAATGTTTCTCGATTTCCCATAAAACAAAATAAATGACATTCATACATATATCAGGAAGTTTCATGGAAGCCAGGTTCGCTGTTTATATGACGCTACTGTTAACGAGTGAGCTAAGATGAGATGCTGTTGTTGTATTAAATCATACTAGCAAGAGTAACAAATTATTAAATGACCTTGCAATAATGTGGTCCAATAAAATATACTTACTCATACTCAGTTTTAATTGCTTGAGTCAGAATAAATAATAAGTACAAGCATGTATGTATGTACTATTTAAATAACAGTAAGTACAAGTATGCATAGGTAGTAAAACTTACAAATATACACAAAGTTGTAAACAAGTTCAAATGACTGAAGTACGGTATTGATACTGGCTTGCAGAATTACAAAACTGTTCTCTATTTTGCAGTTACGGTAATTGCTTAAAACTAATTATTATTTGAATTGCAAAGTGTGCATGTAACCCTTTTAGGAGGGACGCTCCAATAAATGCGCAGTTTGCTGGATGCTCTGTCCTTAATAATAGTTGTCTCTGGTAAGTGTATGGGAACCATGACAATCAGGAATAAATCCAGGCTCTATAGAAGATACAGCATAGCATATGTAAATACGCAGTCGAAAATAAACATATTCTCAAAGCATTAGAAAATAGTCGTGTGAAGCTTTACAAACGATAGATTATTTTTTTCTGATCTGTATGAATACTATTGACGCGGAAAAATTTGACAGGAAATTACTCTTTTGTAATATATTTGGGACTCTGCATTCATTTAAATCTTTGACTACGGTAATGATAAGCAATTATTATAAATAAGCATATTGATTTTTCTGCATAACAATGCCTACAATATTAAAAAATATTCTCTCCCCAGCATAGACACAGCAATAGTTCGTATATTTTACAACACTATAGTCACACAGAATACCTCTTCTTAGAACATCATGCTCTACGTGCATGTAAGTTCAGTTTTTATTTAAAACACCAACTGCACTGGTTTTTAGAAGAGCATCCGTATGCATTTCGATACAAAAATCAATTAATTCAATATTTGTCTACACAATTTATTTCACTTGCACTTTTAGCAAGCAAAATTGACTAAATTTGCATACAAAGGTTCATTCACCTTAAAAGTGAATTATTGAATGCTATCCTTGACTGGATACCGGGCCCTTATAATTAATTTATAATTTGATGTGTGTTTTGGAATGATAGTTGTTTGCAATAGTATTACAAGTATATAGATACGTACATGGCATCATAACTATTTTACTCTAACTTATACACATACGTAGGGGCTTCTACCACGTTGTCACCCACAAACAATTACATCCCATATGTACATACACCCAGATTTGAACTTGAACATTTTCTCTTCCCATTTCGGTAATTATAACTCCCCAACATACATAATTGAAATTCCACTTGGGTCTGATTTTTACTTACATCAACTATTATACATTAAATGAACGTACACCTCAAGCGATCGACAAGATCGATTAGTAAAATCTGTTATAAATATAAACGTATCATATATATTATTACAGGGATAAATACAGTAATTCACATTACTTGCAACTTGCAACAATGACCAATGTAACTATGTACTATGAATTACATACAACAATTCTAAGTGTAAAGTAGCATGAACTGCTTGACTATATAAAAAAACTGGAGCTAAAATCATTCCTATAGAACTAGTTCAATCTGTTCTACATGAAAAATTACTCAATTACCCTGTTTGGCTAAGGCCGCCATCATAATATGTTACAATTACAATAAGAGGACACAAGCTACAAAATATCTAAATATACTACTACTTTCAAGCAACAGTAAATAACAACAAAATCGCACGGTATGATAAATATTCGTTACTCACAATGTGCAAACTACATAAAATACACTAACGTTAAAGCAAACCAACGGTTTCATTAAACTCTCGCTTTTACCGACTATATGCATTAGACATTTAGCAGTGGCTAAATGAATTGCAGTGACAAGATAATTTTAATTTGCAGTGGTTTGACCATCAACATTAATGATTTTCATTGGTCTTCAAAAACTGGCAAAAATATAATCAACGTACAGTAAAGAAAGTATTGAAATGATATAAAGCCTAACAAATATCTGAGCCTGGTGCAGCTGTCCAAAACATACATTTAATCAACGTAGCTAATAATCGGGAAATTAATATTAAATGTATTAACTTTCTCGAATAGTTTGAAAAATATTGAAATCGCTTTCCCCCAATTGTCCGCATGTCACGAATTTGTAGATAGTTTTGAATGAAGTATAAATATAAAACTCGTACATACAAAAGCAATAAGACGCTGAAGTTCAAACTGAAATGTCTCCTAATTTTGTTTATCTTACGTATGTACGTATTTGGAGACAAGAGAACGAGAATTAGAGAATCTGATACGCGGCTAAAACTGAGCATGCAACGTTATGCTGCCAGAAAATTTTTGACTCTTTTCATTTCAGTTTTGGTGACTCCACCATGTGTAGCGTTAATTTGATGAACGTTAACATTCGCGGTAGAGGTGACAATAGTGGTGGACGAGCTGGCAGGGGGTGTAATATCAGATGCTACAATAGGTGATGGGGGAGCGGATGATGAATTTTCCGTCCCGTTCATACTATTTCCATTCACGACAGTTGCTAATTCAAGCGATGACTGACGACGGGTCAATAAAGCGATCTGGGGCTTCGAATCAACATATTCCACTGTTAGAGTAGTTACTGTGGATGCTTCTTCATCAGTGCTTCCAGTCCGTATAAAGCTAGGACTTTGGCTGGACGGTTCCACGGCATTTTCACCCGCAATTTTCTGTTTATACAGATATGGCAGAAACAACATAGCAAAATAAATCGTTTTATTATTTCAGTATTATAATAAACTACCTAATGCGAGCTACTTATTTATCCAACCTTACAGATTACAGTGATACGTTATATCTATGCTAGAAGTACAAAATACTATATCATCGTTTTGTACCTTTCCTATGACAGCGATAGGAACTATTCCCGTGACTTGAGCAACTCGATGCTCCACGAGGTAAAACATGTACTCATCATACAAGAGACGCAGCAAATG
The DNA here is from genome assembly GCA_947179485.1 of Allacma fusca. Classification (NCBI taxonomy): domain Eukaryota; kingdom Metazoa; phylum Arthropoda; class Collembola; order Symphypleona; family Sminthuridae; genus Allacma; species Allacma fusca. Next base: position 35,181,112 of record OX359247.1, read on the forward strand.
GAATGATCCAAAACTTGCGGCACTCCGCAACGTCAAATCTCGTATGACCAGAGAGCTGAAACAAATATTCCATACATTTTAATGACGCAATGCGATGCAATTTTTACATCACCATAAATTAACGGATGTCTTTCCTTAAAGAAGCTCTACCTGTAAAAAGACCATTTCAGTAGAAAATGCCGTGCTGCCTGGACGAAACGAGGGGATGTTAAATGAGGACGGAGAATCCTATCAACAACTCCCTCTAACCATGTGGCCCATTGTTCCAAGGTTTGTTGCTGAGCTAATGTCGCTTTGAAATCTTGTTCCAAACTCGGAACCATGTCACCATCACAACCACAAACCCACGATGCCTGTACAAGTTATAGCAAAAATGATTTATTGACAACATTTGAATACACAAGGTTTGAAGCGTTACAAATAATAACATCATAAGGTAGCTAGTGTTGCAGATAGCAGAAAGTTACGCAAGAGTAGGAACTGAATAATGAGCTAATCTTATCAAAAGTATTATATGTTACTTCACCAACAATATTGCATATTTACATATTCAAGTAATTTACCTGCTCCTCCACATTATGAAAGTCCACTCGGTTTAAATCTGATAGCATCTGAGCAATCTGATTCTGATTTTGCAGAACAGCTCGCGCAGCTTGAGCGAGGTGATTTAATGATGTGTAACGTCGGAGGGTTTGAGCGAGAGCATTTACTCCCGCCAATTTCATTGCTACAACTTCTTCTGGATACCCCGTCATTGCTCCACTCAACCATGATTCCAAAGTTTTTGCAAAGTTCCTAATTGCTTGAGTCATGGAACCTGTAATGACCGGAAAAACAATTATTAAATATTGCTTTAATTTTTTTACTTGCCGTAATTCAACTATCAAATTGGAATTTCTAAATTCTTGGTCAGCATTAGAATAAAAAAAGGCAGCTTACTTGGAATTGGCCTTAGTACATCCGGCAAAAGTATACCCACTACATTTTGATAAAACTGGAAATCTGTTTCGCGTATAAAGTTCTGTACTTCCTTGACCATGCAGAGCATCACAAGTTTGTTTCTGAAAAATACAGAAACGAACATGCATTAACAATTACGTATGTACTCAAATTTTACCCACTATTTTGTTCGTAGAATTATCCACTTTGAAACTAAAAACTCTTACTTCGGCATCATCTTCTCGTATTCCACTTCAATAGTATCAGAATGCAATGAGTTCCGCCAGAAATTTCTCCAGTATGACTCAACTTGACTCAATTGAAACGACGACAAACAATCCAGTAATGACTAAAAAATTTAAATGATCATCAAATATTGAAAAGTAAAATCAAACTAAACAGTAGAATTTAAATGTAACTACATTTTTTTCTTACCTCACAATGTTCCCGATACAAAGTCCGAAAAATAAGCAGATCATCCACTGTAATGTCTTCAGGAATGTTTATCTTCATGTCCAGATCGGGTAAATTGTCTAAAGCTCCGGAGGGGTCACCAAGAAACTGCTGAAATTTCAGGGTTAGCATTATTATGCAATACAAAAGTTAACTACAATAGTCTAGCTCTTTCAATGCTTGCGAACTGTAAGTGCTGAGTTTAAACGAGTCGCATTAACAGAGAAACAAGACAAAACCCACCTGAATTGTGTAAGGATCCGCCAGATTTCCCGTGACATTATGACCCACTTCATAATGCTCACCCTTGGACGTTTTCAACCTCTTGGCAGCGCCATTTCCTGTCCCATTACTAACAATGGTACAGGACCGTCCACCCCCCTCAACCACAGTAGTTTCTCCTTGACTCCCACTTGCACTACCATTCTGGCTTGGACTATTACTCTGTGACTGTGACAGTGAAATCTCTCCATTTTCAGTCACATTAACTAAAGGTGAATTCGGTTTGAGGCGAATCCCATAATAATGATACTTAGAATTTCCACGAGTGCCTAATCTTCTCGTTCGGAGCCCCAAAAATACAGATCGAATCAGTTTACCAAACGAAGCCGCATTCACAGGATCCAACTTATGGTCATTGCAATGTCGAAGGTAATGGTAGTACAAAGTAGACCGGGGTAAGCTAACTCCTTCAGCTGTTTCATAATTCTCTAAAAGCCATTGAACCTACAAAAATCCCAGGAGAAGTTACTTCATTATTGTTTTCGCACATAATGAGAACATTAGTGTAATTCAAACACATTAGCATAATAATTGGTAATGTTGCACATCTATTATGGAAACCACTAAACAAATGTTGGTTTATCCATCAAACGTTGAAATTAAATCCTCAACTTACACTGATCTTTCATTCCAAAACTCGGCCCTTAAAAGACTAAACGAATTATGGTATGAATTAAGTATACTGTATACCAAATGTTATGTATTCAGTAGAAAAAGAGAGAAAATTCATAGAATAAAGCAACAAAAATTTAAGGTAACTGAGTAGTGACTTTTCTAAAAAAATAAAAGTAAATCATAAGTAATTAATTGTTCACAAATTAAATTTAAAAAAAAATAAAGAAGTAAGCGTGCATACTGTAATGGGACAAAATTTGGCAACCGAAGATCCACTCAAATTCCCTTCTCCAGATGTAAAATAATTTCCATTTCCACCAGGGATCTCAGCAGTGTTTGACTTGGTTTCAGAATTCAGAAAATTGGCGATAGGAATAATATCCAAATCCTTGGATTTTGGATAACTGTGTCCGTAAAAGGATGGACTAAGTATTTCATTTCGTTTGACAAGATTGCTGGCTCCATTGCTGTTGTCAGAAATTTTGAACTTGTCCAGACATGGACCTGACCCGGCTGTGGCAATCATTCTTTTAATTTTCCGATCAAAATGGTTCAACCTCAAATCTGTTCCAAGTAAAAGAGCTGGGCTAGTGTTGGAATTCCTATCTTCTTCCGAATCTTCCAAGTCGGACTCACCGGAAGAGGACTCCAAAGTAACAACGACTGGGGGTGGGATTGGAGTGGAGAAAGAATGTAATAGTTTCGTTGAATTTTGTGAATTGAAAGACTCGATTCTTCGGATTTTGGCTGGAGGGTAATTTATATGCTGGATTGGGGTCTTCTGAGGAGTACTTGTCAAGCACCTCTTCCGCTGAGATTTCATCACTGTTTGCTGCCATTTGTAAATTGGCAATTTGTGTCACCGATTTTGTCCAGTTAAGTGCCAAAGTCAAATAATATGAAAAAAAATACAGGAAAGAAAAATAAAGTAAACTAGTAAAAAGAAGTATTTTGAATGATGTATTTACAGCATAAACAAAAATTAGAGTTAGAATAATTAAAGCTGCCCGAAAAAACAATGGAGATTTAAGATCAGATCAAACCCCACTCATTCATTCTGCAACCAGCAACCCTAATATATATTACCCAAAAGTCAAAGAGCAATTAGCACATGTATGCAGATCAAGGAAATTGTCATGAATATGTACTATGCATTAAAAAAAACTAGCCATGACCAAATCTAAACCAACCTATTTTGAAACAAAAAAAGCCCTGGAAATGGTTCTAAATTCAGATTACTCTTGAAAACATTACATAGTCAAACAACTTACAGTAGCAGGAGAGACACGCGTAGCGTGAGAAATATTATGTTGTCCATCAGCAGCTTCCAAACTAATGCTATTATTATTATTTGTTGATGGAACCAAGTAAGTAACTCCACTCTCCTACATAGAAAGCAAAGGAGATAAACCCACCGTCAAAACATCATCCACATGGAAATCCAAGAAATTCCAAGTATCAACAGAACACACAACATCCGCGACAAACATCAGCGTGAAAAGAAAAGTGCTACGAATAAATACCTGCAAGCACACACAAAAGTAAGAGCATGCCAGTTAGAGGATTCCGAACAAAAATAAGCTTTCATACCTTCTTCCCTACTGTAAAAAATTCTGAAGAATAAAACGTCAACTTGCAGTCATTTCATACCACACATGATGATATTACTTCAACTCCAAAACTTTCTATAAAAACTACATAGAGCTTACAATCTCATACGCAGTAATTACAAAGATCGACTCCACAACAAACAGAATGAAAGCACTATATAGTACCAGAAGGTAATTCTTGGAAACAATTGGTCATTTACTTGCACACTGCAGAATGTAAATTCACGCATAATAATTGCATACGGAATAAATAATTAATTAACAATGAGTTACAGGAAACATTAGCCCATGCTACAGTCGTAAACAAGACATAACAAAAACTAGTAAAACTAGCAACGAATGAGGATTCCGGATAAGAAATGAAGCAAGAAACAGAAAATTGTAACTGTCAGCGAATGGTGACTATGAGGCCAACAATATTTAAAGGGGTAAGATCGTAAGTACATACATAGTTCAAGTATGTATGCATGTTGAGATTTTCAATAGTTGTGATTTCAACCCCAGGATATTAACCTGGCTCGGCTAAACTGTGATTCTGTAAGGTATTCTAAGTAGCATATGTTCAACTTTTTCGAACATCCCACATTACTCTACAACCCAACTCTAGCTACATCATTACATAATAATAAGAAAGTAGCACTAAAAAAACTATCACAGCGCCGAAATAAAGGACGACTTGTGTTAAATCCTAAGGGTCTATAATCATGATCCTTCAAAATACGTGCATTAAATTTAAATGACATTTAAAATTTTTCCTGGAACTATAATGGTACTATATGGCACTGAAACATTTTAATAATTGCCACCCACAAGTAAAAGGAATCCTCGAAATTTTGACAGTAAAAAGCTCAGGAATAATAATTTACAAGAGCCTTACAACTCAACGGCACTGGTCATTACAAGAGTTACCCGTCATAGGAGACGGGTAGAATCACATCCCAAAAGCATAAACAAGCGTGAATCATCATGCTGCATACATAGGAACACAAGACATTTGATAGGTGTCTCACCTGAGTGTACGCCACCGTCGGAGTGGAAGTGCTCGTGGTGTAGTATTGCGTGGTGGAACCACCAGGACTATAAATTGCAGTGGCTGTTGAATCCCCAACTGTGTACACAGGGTATGTCCTGCCAAAGGAAAACAACACTTATTAGCCCGAGAAAATGAGCTCAAACCAAGTAAAAAAAAAATATCAAAATATTATGCTATACTCCAAACGTGTTCCTTAAAAGAAGCAATAATAACGATCTTCACCACTTTCAATTAAGGCTAACTCAAAACTAATAGTGAGCTCGTGTGTTAAAAGCTCCGAAGTAAAACAAAAAAACATAATTCCTTCATTTCACAAACAAAACCTCTGTTTACAACATAACTTCTATTATAATAGCCATTGTTCTCTTCCATGAATACGGAGCTCATATATAGTAGGTTGGATTGATGACAAAACCATTAAGTGGAGAAAAATGTGAATCAAAATTATATGGTTTTAGAAGAATGGTAATAAATTACATGACGCTATAGATATATGGCATGACATAGTAAAATTGTACACAATAAGATACTACTACAGAAACTGCAATAAGTAGGGAGTTTACATAGTCTGTCCATTAGCCGATGCCGCCGCAGCAGCAGCGGCGGCTGCTGCATACAGAGTATCAGATCCTTCCACGTAAGTAACATAAGCCGCATTCTCACCCACCGTCTCCCCAGTCACAGTCTCGCCATCCACTGTATTACAATAAGTATGAAAACAATTAACTCCCACTACTCCTTTATCTCTCCGTCTCAAATGATTACAAGTGTACACAAACAACTTCATCTGCCTCTCAACTGATGAAGCACACTTAACAGGTCTGTTAAAATCCGAGAAAAAATAGGTACATGAGATAGAAACAACAAACATTAACAACTCATAAAAAAAAAGACGCAAGTACTATTATTGTAGTAGGTATCGTTAGTGCAAGCCCAGACAACACAACTTTTCTAATTGGGTTTATACCATCACACAGCCTACACACACACACACAGGTCGTACATCTATACAGTATTGTTTGATTCCCCCGTAAAAAATCTCAAAATACTCACTTCCTTTGGGGCTACTGTTACTGCTACTACTACTACTACTACTGTATAACTACAACTATTACATTACAACTACAAAATAAAAAGTGAACACAAAAGTTTTCAAACTCTCAACGAGTAAAAACAATCAGTCATTAGGTTCCAGAAAGTAAAGGGGCACCTCACTGGGAATCTACAGGTAATGTGCTTCATAAATATAGCACGGATACAGGGTAGTCAATATAGTAGCTTTTCCTACAACGGATACCCCTGCTCTGCTCCTACCATCCTACCCACAATTATTATTACCTCACCGGCTAATTTCGACCAACACATCTAAATTATCTGAAGTGAATAAGGATGGTAAATTCCATCTTTATTCATTTTTCTGAGCAAAATAAATGGGGAAAACAAGTACTTTCCCAATAACAATTATGATGAGAGCAGGATGAACTAATGACTACCAAGGGGAGCCAACATTACAACCCACCCTGTGAACAAGTTTAAGTAATCTAGCTGGCGTAAACAAACTCCTAGGAAAAGTACTGATGAGTCTCCTAATTTCAGGTATTTACAAATACAAGCGAACAACGGATGAAGTAAATAAAAAGTGCATTTGTGTCAACACATGACTTCCAGTTCTGGTGGTAGGTATGTATGTAGGTGCACGCAAGGACGGAAAAAGCATGTCAAACATGCACGAAATTAAAAGTTGAATCAAATTTAAAACATGCGTTTGCAATGTACTTACTTATGTTGATTAAAAACGTTAGAATTAGATACAGACATATAGTATGGGAGAGGTACAGGGTCACAGACAGTGTGTGTAAGTATGTATATGTGTGCATCGTGTGTAGTTCTCTCCTGGCTACTGCTACTAGATATGCATCTACATATCTATGTATGGGTGGATAAAATGTTACCCTTACAAATTCAACCCGGGAATCCGTACAAGTTCTTATGGTTATGATACTGGAGCAGGAACGTGTACAGTATGTTGCAAGACTACATGTAGGGGGGAACTTTTACACGGAAGCCCAGTTAGTAAATAGTTAGGTGGTAGTAAAGTAAGCACATTCATGTCTTCCGCCGTAATAAGCAATAGTAGTGTAACATCTTCACAATGATGTGATCGTAGGCAATAAGGTTACGTATCATACAAGAGAAGATACATCCAGTCAGTCAGTCCTATTGTAGTCGGTCTCTCGGCCTGCCCTGCTTCAGCTTCCGCATCAGCTATAATCTACATACACACGGACTGCTATAAAAGGGAAACTTTTGCCTGGAAATAAATCCTTCTTTTTTTCGGCAACAACACAATCGTTACATATGTTTCTTTTTTGCCCTTTCAATGTGACCATACATTGGAGTAGGGTAAGAATGTGTATTCATAGGTACTTATGTCGGCACAAGCTACGACCGAAATAAACAAGTACATAGAAATGTCGTCCTTTTCCTCCCCCCTTCTCCGTTCTCCCTCTTTCCTCTCTCATATCCTTTTCTATTTGATTCGGAGAAATCTCAGGTTTTTCAATTGTCCCTGAATTGGGGAAAACAGACGAAGAGCTTCCTTTCATGTTACTTTTTCAAACACCAGTGCATATGTATCTCCGTGGAAGAGTTTTTGCCCACATCTGCATACTAATAATTGCAATAGGAATATTCCTGGAGGTATATTTACATGCCCATCTACATACTTACTATAGGTGACTCCATAGAGTCTTTGGTTGGATACACCAACTCTTTAGAACCCCATAAAGTAATGAAAAGCAAGATTTACATTTTGGAATTAAGTAAAACCTTCTTGTGGAGTGCTGAAAAGTAGTGGCCAATGTGGATTCATATGGAATTATATAACAAGGAAAATATTCTGCTTTATCTGATCCTTCATGTTTGTACTCCTTCCTACGTGTTCACTGAAAAGCTTGGGTTTCAAATTCAAAACTCTGATTTTAATTCCCGATTTCCTTCCTTTGATCCTTTCCTCGTCGTAGGCATTCAAAAAACATACGCTCATCGTGTCAGGCTTTTCAAGGCTAGTTCTTTCATTTTAATTTTCTGCCACGATGCATCATTTTCACTTTTCAGTAGCGTTTATATAGCTCCTGGCATCTACAGTACGGTTACAGTTGCTGTATTTCACAAATAAAGAATGAATATACGCATATACTGTACATCTAAACCTTTTCGTTTTTTCTCTTTCAGGGACATACGTACAATTTCGTAGTTCAATGAGATATGGATACATTAGTTCATTCTGTTTTTGTTAGTAAATGAGGCAAAAGCTCTGATTTATATATATTCAAAAACACCATATTGTACCCTAGATAATTTTTTTACTAGGAATTTTAAAAGAAAGTTGCACAATTTCAACTTGGGGCAAAGTGCTAACGTTTCACGCACATGGCTTCCCAGAAGGAAGTCTGATTCTCCCAACATTTTGGCCAAATAAAAGAAATCAGGATTGTACAATTTCAAGGAAACAACATCTTGGTCTTAGTTCTGGTACCCTGTTTCTACTTTTCACGGGTATGCAAGTCATCAACAAATATTTTTTCCTTAAGTAAAATCCCTAAGACACTGTACATGTAGTAATTTCAACTGACACATGCCGTCTAAAATATTCTGTGTATTTAATTCACTAAGGCAAATTCTACTCACTTGTTAATACGGGAAATTTTCTCAGAACTATCAATGTAGTCACACAATTGTAGTACAAATCACACATATTTGTACTCGCGTATGTATAAAAACAGCAGGTTGAAAGGATATCAGTCGGTGTCAAAAAGCAGAAATATCTATTAAAGGTAATATTTTACATTCGTCAAATTGTCAAGCCAAAGCTAGAGCTGGGTTACCATGTACCATCTGAGTATTTACTATTTATTGTCATAGTACTGAAGCAAGATCAACGCACTTACAACAACAAAAACCACATTATATAGATATTCGATAGTTAACAATATTATTATTATTATTAACACCCTTGAAATGGCCGACTAACGTGAATTAGTAGGCGAAAGGTTACGAATGTTAAGTCCAGGAATATCTTACCTACTGCAGTATTGACGGGGGTCAAAGAAGCATAAGACCGATTGCCAGGACCGTCTGCTACATAGTGCCAAGTCAATTTTCATAGGATTCATTTGGTTTCAGCAGTGCGACAAGGCAAGGTGAACATTCAGTGATAACAAATAAAATATAAATCAAATGAAAATTCCCATTAGAAACGGAAATTAATCAATAACAATGCTTTAAAGTAATACTAATAATTAATATTAATTTAGCTTCCATCCATAAATAAAACCCAACTCTATAAAAGCACGCATGCACCTCAACTCTAAAAACTCATGAACTTTGACACTGAAAAGCAAAGCCACGAGCTCAGAGCACTTTGAGGTTAGCTTCAACTATTCAAGTGCTTTCAATACTACTCCTGAGTGAATCTAGTTATTTACAAGTGAGAATCTGTCGTTTCCATAAAATGTATTATTAATTTTTTAAAAATACTATGAGGTAAGGAGTACTAATAAATTGTCATAAAAATCTTAATATCTTCGAGCCCAACGAACCTGTAATAGTGACGTATTGTGGGGAAGTATCCACTAGGGTGCTATTATTTGAACTTGTATTGCCCGGCGTCGGCGGGTTAGGGGTGTTTGCTCCATGCTCAGGTGGTGAGGTGGGTGTTCTTGGCGTGGACGGTTGGGCACCACCCGATATCACCTTGATAGTCAAGCAAATAATTACATACAATTAACATATTCCCACTTATCATCTTCACATACCCCATTAGGTCAAGACTTTTGCAATAATTGTGTAATTACTACTGTAAACTTGAGATAAGTGAAGAGGTCAAATGAACTAGATTACTGGTCCCCACAAAATATGATCAGAGAATATATAGTCTATTGTGCTTTTAGAACAAACTGCACCTTTAGTCAAGTTAGCTTTTAATTTCTAATGATGTTAGTCCTATTCGCATTTGGTGAAACTTCATTCATACCAAATTGACTTTAATCAAAAATACATCCAGTCCATTTAAGAAATCTTCACAGACGAATTGTAGAGTGATTACTAAAATGAGCACAAACCTGTGTCGAAATCTGGGCCGTCGTAGCTGACTCTGACCTTCCATTTTCCACACTGTTTTGATCCGCCTGCAAATATTTGTCAAAAGTAAATATAAATACTATTTGTAAAACAGGCACACAAAATTACACATTACGCACTTACATGAATGTTGAAAAAGACACTTCCTTATTAAATACTAGCTTTAATTAGTTCCATTATTGCAAGAATTGTAATGATTAGTCTAGGTATTTGCCCAATTTGTCAAATCCTGGAAAGGGACTGATGTAAACACAACATTTGCCTCACTAAAAATATATAGCCCAGAAAATACAAGCGATGTGTGTGGTAGCTTCCGCTGCACACAGTCAACTACCGAGTACGACTACATAAAAGGGTTCCTCTCGTAATTTTTTCTTGTTGTTTGCATATTGTATGTAGTAAAAGCTGTTCATTTATAATTACGCAGGGCTGCAAAACAGTTATGGTCTGGCACGGCGGAAGTTATTGTATGAAAATGAACATCCTACATAACCCCTTTTTTACACACTTATAGGTAAATTATATCTACATAAAAAGCCGAATACATCAGCTGAAAAGTTTTAAATTCTTCAGATCTTTACAATGCAATGTCACTATCCTTGATTACTTTACTCACACTGAAATACACAATTCAAATTCTCATAACGGAGTAATAAATAATTACAAACTTAATGATAATTTAATTAAAGTATAGAACACGCTTCCAAAAGCAGAAAAGCTTTTACTACTGTAATGGTATGAATAAAGGACATGCAAATTAACCAGGGTCTGTCAATCCGGAGATCAACTTTCGCTCCACGAATTCCTCAATCCCATGTAAACATTCATATTTTAACCAATTGAGACAGTTGGTCTTTAGCGTTATATGCTTCTTGAGGAGCAATATAAATTTAAGATTATTAACCTGTACCGTGGTCAAAGTAGGTCAAGCGTGTTCCAGACGTTATGTCATTAACACTAAAAATAATTTGTGTCCTAATTTACACACAAGGCCTTTCAACGCAGAACTATACATAAATGATACTTTCCTGATTTTAGATTGTGATTTTTGCATATGCACAGCTCAAAAAGAGATCAGTAAGTTGACTCCGTGACGGATATCTTCATTGTGAAGTAGTGATAAAAATAAATCCTCCTCTCTTCTCTTATGTATACGCATTCGAGAGTGAGAAGGGAGGAAATCTTAAGGGATGAAAAGATTTGAGTTCGGAAGTCATGGAAACGGTGTGCTTTATCCTAAAGGTTGAACTTGATCTCAATGACATTTGATGGACTCCTTCAGTGAAATTCGATCATGAGTGTAGCTTTTTGTCATAGAGCCATTCTCCGACGTGGTCAGTCCAAGTTGTCACAAGCTTTTGTCACAGGATGCTGGGATTGTCCGTCAAATCTCACAGTCATCTAACCATCAATACACTTGTTCAATTCTTATTTCCAAAAGCCACCCCTCCATGTAAATAAATATTCCTTCCGTTATCCCTTCTCACTTGTCAACTTACCAAACTTTCACCGAAAACAAAATCCTATCTATCTACATAGTAGTTGCATCTATCATCTGTAAGGGACTCGATGAAAGTAGAGAAGAAAGTCTGGACAAAAGAAACTAAAAGCGTCCATTAGGAGGCCGGTGATTGTCATAGTTTGTACGGCCACTTTTACTTGTGTAAGGAAACCCAGGTAAATTTCCGAGAATCTCCGTAAAAGAGCACGTACACTTTACATCTCCGTATACATTCCCAAATAATGGTGCGAGCCAAGTGAGCCAGGTTGGGCTTTTGAAGGGAATTTCCAGTCATGGAACCATAATTCCGGAAAATGTGTACGGAATCTCTGATATACATATCAATATAATAATTCTCACATGAAGGATCCAACATAAGTCCCTGTATTAAAAAGGAGCATTCCCGGAAACCTGATCCAATCTTCAACGTGTTTTTTCCAGCAACATCCAACAACAAAACCAAGGATCTAGATACTTATGCACACATATACATAGATTAACTTCCACCGTGAAATCTGTCTCCAAATATATTTGATCATCCATGGTTAATCTGTTGATAGACAGGACAACAAACAAAACCCAAGGGAGAGGAGTCTTGCGGATGGATGAGAAGCACCTGACACGAGATGGATGGAGACAGCTCACCGTAGCCATCGACCATACACATTTTTCCCCTTCACTTATGTAATTACCTAAATCATTATTTACCTATTCTTGCTATGATACTTGCATCCTCAGTAGGGGTGCGTATCTCGTTGGTTTTAAAATTCTCGTTTGTCTCGTTCTCGTTTCTGAAAAAAATGCGAGAACGAGATATTTTGAGAACGAGAGTAGCGAGAGTAAGCAACGCACGAGACAAACGAGACAGTGCAAAAACATGGTTTTTGTGTTGAAATATATGCAATTTAATTGTAGCCTGCACAAATTCTGGTGAAAGAACATACAAATTTATTTAATTTCACAAATCGGAACAATCCCAAGGCGCAAACTATTTATTTTTGGGTTTGGACCATAAAATGTGAAAACATGGAAGCCTTTAAAAGAATTAATGAAGACCTACCGCAATAAAAGCTAGCACCAAGAACTGAAAAATGTCTTAATTGACAAAATGGTATAACAAAACACCCCATTTTTCAGTTTGATATGGACTTCAACAATATTTAATTGCAAACGATATTCTCGTTAAATAAAGCGAGATGTCTCGTACTGTCTCGTTGATGAATAAAGAGCGAGATAAACGAGATTCTCGTCTCGTTGTCTCGTTATACTCACCCCTAATCCTCAGCAAACCAAAACTTATTTTATGCGTAAGACTCATGATCAAAAAAGTAATAGCACCAAATCCAAATAATTCCAAAATCCTAAATAGCATTTCCTAATTTTTTATGTCTCCAAGGAAAACCCATCTAATAAACCCATGTAAATACATGGATATGCCTAACGCTCATCACTATATGAACTGACAGCTCCCTGCTACCGTATCTACACCAAGGTAAAGACACACATATCTATAGATATCTACATATTTATATACTTACATGCATACAAGGATATAGTATGCAGTTGAAATCTCAACACCTCTTTCTGCAGTGTCCAAATATGAGTAAGTAAGTACAATTTATAAACAGCTTCCTACGTACCTATACATTGCAATAAATAAGGTAATTATATATCCTTTGACAAATTACAGGCACGAATAGTCTTCAAACCTTTTTTAGGAAATCTCAGTACTGGGAGATGTTTGTAATAAGGATGCATTGTAAATTGTAGCAACATTAGTTAATCCCCTATTTTGAGTAAATATCTACATACAATTGATCAAAAGATGTAAAAATATGAACTCCCTGGTACTTCGTATACTATATAATGATAGCTTTTGGAAAAAGGGCAATGTGGACAGAACTGCAATCACTCAGTTCAACTTTCTGGAGTAAATAAATGTTTTCCGAGAGAACCTGATCAAGTTGCTATATACTTTCATCTGTAAAAGGAATTATTCATCCACTAAAATTTCCCCCCGTAACCCACGTCACTGAAGGGGTAGTCCTCAGTGAACTATACTTATAGACAGAGCTGCAATTGAGAACCAAACCAAAGACCAAGAAAACCATTGGGTCTAGTCTCTCCAAGAGACTACCGCACAAAAAAAGTCTGATTATTATTACTACCATTATACTTTCGTGTAAGTACGGTAGGAAAAGGACGCATAAGGAGATAATTATGCTTTCTTAGGTTAGCATACGTAACCACGATGTGCTTTAGTGAGCAGCAGTAGTCGTCACATGCCCTTTCTTTCTATTATGCAACGTACCGTAATCATCCTCTTATTCATCCACAATCAGCTGATTACTCATTGTTCATCGGAAATTCCCCTAGAACTTCCTACACCACCAAGATAAGCCCGGGTAAACAATCTGTATCAGTAAAAAGGCTTCTTGGAACTCTTTCTCAGGCTTATATACTCCCAGGAGCTAGATGCACACAATTTATCCCATGCATATGTATACGCATGGAATTAAGTACTCCTAGGAGGTAGACGGGCTCACAACCATTTCTCCATACCATTAGAAAAAGTTTCCCGACACAGTATTATAAATTTAAGGACTAACAAGTCTGAAGTAACTATACCTCTAAACGAAAACTACGACAATTGCTTCCAAATTACACAGACCTAATATTATGCTTGGATTAAAGTAGTGTAACAAGCATTCAATAATCAAACTCCTACGATTAATCCTTTTCAAAACCGTGCCAAACAAAACTGTACATAATTAGGTAATTATATAGATATACTTACTAATTTTAGAGACATCCTTTGTAAAATTCAACATAAAATGATATGATCATGATCGAACCGATAAATACAGAGATTTAAGGCATGCTTTATTCCCCTGCTTACTAACGGACTGTTTTAGCAATGTACAATATGAAAAAGACTCAAACCGGATGAAGATGACTGACATGTCCAAGCTGCTCATGATGATTGTGTGACCACCATGTGCTCCCATCATGATGAGGAACATGATGATCGGTCTGGCCCTGATGGTAGTGCTGACTATTGTGATTACTACTTGGGTTATTATAGCCGCACAAGAAGTTGTTGTTGTTATTGTTGTTGTTGTGCGGGGTGCCGGAGCAGTTCAGAGATCTTCGACCCCATTTTAAACTAAAGTAGCCGTTCATGGTAGCCACACCATTCACTTAAAACGGAACAGTAGATATTTAATTTCTATAATATTAAAGTAAACCCGTCAATTTACCACTTCTTGGTAAATTTCCCCTAAATAATGATCACTACTGTGTATCACTTTGCTATTACTACTATTCATCAGTGAGGAAGGTATTACGTTGGGAAATACGTGCCTTTATACTGGATATAAATGTTAGTAACAATCAATGCTTTACAAATGATTTACTGTCGTCATAACGTGTTACTATCTATTTAATATTCTTTAAATTACAATTATTATTAATTACTATTTTTGTCAAATTTAGTTCCCCAGCCACTACTCAAGTGATAAAATATAATTCTTAATGCCTGAAAGTATTCAGACAGCAGGGGTCACTGGATCTATATAGTTTCCGGAAATTTCCCGGGAAAAAGAGAGTAGAGAAGATCAACAAAGCGGGAGAGAAGAGATACAGTAGTGGAGGTGGAGATTTCAAGGAGTAAAAACTTGTTGCTTCTTCTCACTCAATTTCATTATTATTACCCTCAACCAAAGTACGTATGTATGTACACGATGGGAAGGAGCAAGTAATTTCCTCTACTTTCACTTACTCCTTTCCCCTTTTTTTTCACTTGAGAAAGGCAAGCTGGGAAACATTTTAGGAAAAAAGCTACCCCGGGCTAGATTTATACTAATACCTTCTCCTACTCTTCCTCTCACTTTTTACCTGAGAAGGCCAAATGTGAGAGGAAAAAGTATTTGACTCGTTGAAAAAAAAGACGATGACGACGACGATGATGGAAAAAAAAAGAGAAATAAATGGAGAAAAAGAACAACTAAATTCTTCCCCTGTCCTGCTTCACTTCTCTCTCTCTCTCTCTCTCTCTCTCTCTCTCTCTCTCTGTGTGCAACTTTACATTGTGTTCATATTACAAGGGTACTTTGATATTCCACTCCCTTTCTCACACTTACTTTCCAACTGTGATTTGAATAGCCTTTTCCTACCTGAAGCTACATTCGGAAATAGAATTGACATAAAAATAAACCATTTCCCACTGTGACGTGTGGCATTTTCTTGAACAAATGTAGACTTGTTGACTCAAGGAACCCAGGCCCTCTCCCCCTCACATACCTACACACAAACATCTTTTATACGGAAGCCAAGGCAGAGCAGGGGCGAATTGAGTTATGATTGACACAGCAGGGAACTTACCGTTCCAAGTGTAATAACTATTAGTATACATGTGTGTGTGTGTGTGTGTTCAAACAAACTTGGTCCTAGCCCTCGAAATCTCCATGTTTCCCACTTCAAAAAAAAAAGAAATACTACATCAAATTTCTCTGATGCCAGGGATGTACGAGTATCTCTGGAGTATGCCCATATAAATTCTATGTGTATGGAGATCTGGCCATACATACATAAATGTATAAAAGCATTACCATAACAAATGGATTCAGTGTATGCACTGTACGGATACCCAGGTAGAGGAACAATTCTGCATAGGAATCTCAATAATACTAATTGCTCTTGCAGATAGTATCTACAGGGAAGTGAAGGGCTTCGCAAAATTCCTGCCTGCAAGCAGTTAAGAATATTTTCTTGGAGTGTACAAAATTTAATTTAATTAGAATTTACTCAACCGATTAACAAGACTGGAAGGCAGTGAGGTCCTTTTTAATGGCATCAATAGTACGCCAGCCAGGGGAAGTCTTGTGAGAAAGAGAAGGGATAGGAGGAGACGAGGGCAAGGATAATACGAATAAATCAACTGATTAATATGTAAAACTTAGTTGATCAGTAAATACTTCCACTTAATATGTGGTAGGAAGCAACAAGTTTTCTCATCAAACATGGGAAAGGCCCTAACGCAAGTTTTCTCTGACAGTACAGTACATGCAGGACCTATGCATCTATTTCTGTATCTACATATAGTAAAGAAAGCCCCACCACCCCAACAAGATGAATCCAAATCGGTTAAATTAGAGAGAACCAAGGTAAAAACTTACGGCCAACGTGACTATCATCTACGGGATCCAATCTACGAATCCAATAATAATACCCTATCATCAGAGCAATCCTCATATGAAATCCAAAGTCAAAATTCATAAAGCAAATCAAGTCTCACTTTAATTAACTACTTCAAAACTTTATTGGAAAGTTTTAGAGAAGAGAGGGAGAGTGAGTGAGAGAGAGAGAGAGAGAGAGAGAGAAACCAGTACAGAAATCCACTACTTGTTGGTTTCCAAATCAAACCCAATACTTTTCATTCCACGGTCCCACTATGTATTCTCTCTGACTCTCTCTTCCCAGTCTCTTTTCCCACTACGTGTGTACAGCTCTATCAACCGGCTCACACACAAAAATTTAAATGAATCCTACCTCTCTGATCTTACCCGCACCAAACGTTCCAACTCTATTCACTCCTGTCCTATAGCTAATAACTACTATAGTTTGCGTATTTACATATTTTCCCAATATTTCTAGCCACTACTTAGTAACCAGAGGGTGTAAAATTACCAAGTTATAAATATTTATCCAAGGGATTTTTTATTATCCCATTAATACGTAAATTCTCATAATCTTCCAATAATAAGTGCTTCAAAATAGTTACCTTATTAAGACATTTATTTATCCTGAACATCAATAAAGAAATACTTGCCCTTTCTAAACATTTTGCCACAGCATTGAGACGAACATAAAAAATTATGTTCGTTTATTTTTGAACGATAGTTTTAATTTATGAACGATTTACTTCTATGAACTGCAAGAAGTGTAGAATGGGAGAAAGGCTATTCCCTCACAGGAATTCTCTTAGTGTTAAGGTTAAGCAATTTTTAAATAGATATAGATACGTATAAACCTTCCTCACTTTGAAAACTCTAATAATAGCACAAATTGAAGAGGCAAAATTTACTTGATTGACAGGACACGCTTGTAAAGATGAGGACTTCGAATGTCCAATGTCAAGATGAGAGAACAACGGGCAATTACTTTCCAGGGGTCACTTAAGAGTTAAGACTAGGGTACTAATTGTGTAATAGCTCAGCTCTTTAAATCTTCATCCCTCGTAGGGAAACGTGAAGAGTTCCGGAAGTAAGATGTTTTTTTTTAATACTGTGACTCTTCCAGAATAAAGGAGAGGAAGCTGGGAAAGGAAGAGGAAAATAACGAGAAGCTTAGCCGGTGGAATGGTAAAATGGTACGATGAGTATCACAAGATGAGAAAGGATAGTTGAGTGTGTACAGTTGTTGATGATGACTAGGATGATGGCAAGGAGAATTAGGAGTCACATCAAATGTGAGTGTCGGATTGGAATGAATATCTCGGACTGATGATGATGTTGATGAGGATGAGGAGGTAAAAGGGAAGATCACCTGGAATCATGCAGACAGGAGTACATCAGTTAGTCGTGGTACAAGTAAAGGCAAAGGCTCTATAAGCTCCGTTCAGGCTGCTCCGTGTTCCGAGCCCCGTAAGGTACATAACGGGAAGGACCTTTATATGGCAGAAAGAGAGGTTGATCCCATCCATCCATCCCAGTAAATCAAATCATATGAACAGACTGAGCAATATGTTTACTTGCAAATATAAGGGTAGGACTGTACAACCCGGGCCAAAGAGCACACACGAGGTGAGTTACAAGTTTCCCTTGTTATCAACATCTACACCACTCCCTATAGATACATCCCGGGATGGATTATATTTTAATAGTACATCACATACTCAAGGTGCACCAATATCTATGTACATACCTGACTCTATATATCTATAGACTAGAGACACTTTTGGCAAAAGAGAGAAAACTACCGATGCGCAATGAACTTCCCTTGAACAGATTCATTCGAGAAAAAATGTATACGCATACATACACACTACCTACGTACAAACACACACACACACACAGATATACACTCACACACAAACAAGTTACATTATTCATCCCCCTGAAAATAAATTCAATCTTTCTCCCTCTTAACACCACCTTACTTTTTTTTTTTATAGATAGTTGCATTTTGATCTCCAGCCCTAGCTTCATTTGGATTTTTCCTCATTGCTATCCTATAAGTATCTCAGAATTGACTCACTTTCTTCGAACTATGAATATTTCCGTACCTGTTTTTAAGAATACATACATAAATTAGAATATCGTATCAATATCAACTCAATATTTCTAATCAAGGTACTTGTGCCGTTAAATAAATTTTCTTCCTAAAATGTACGTCAACCAACAAGTGTGACTCGTCACAATTTCCTCAATATAACAAATATATAGGACATAAGTATGTATGTATGTAGTTTTCTCAACTTGGTCTTGACGTACTACGCTAGGAATTGAGCTCAAAAATTGTTTTTATTTCTTCTTTCAAATTGAAACCTTCGCAAATATATTATCTCCGGAACTGCAACTACAGTACGTATGTACATACATATATGTATATCTGTATCTAGGACGAAATAGAATCTGCGTCGAAATTTCGGATTAGTATTGGCAACTTTTACACTCTGTACTGCTCTGTCTTGTAGGAATTTGGGGAGCAATGGAAAGACTGAGATCCACAGTGGATAGATGTACATATGTAAGTATACTGAACGAGGATGCTCGCAAATTTCAAAATGCTTTTAAAAGTCAAAGAGAAGCGTTAATTCGTTTTCAGCTAAAGTGTCTCTTCTGCACTCTTCTCTTCTCCCAGTGCATTTCACTTCTCACTCTCACTCCTGTCCTTCATCTAGCAGCATATACATTTTGTTTCAAGAGGTGAGTAAGTATTTGGTAAATAGTCGTCTTTTAAAAGGCTAACCAAATCACGAGACTTTCTTCAAACATAAAGATAAAGACTTATGAAATGTTCATAGTACGCTCATTACATTTCTTTTAGGCCTCACAACATTGAGTCAGCCGACTTTTAAGAACTGAACACATCCTATCTATGTATAGAGGTGTAAGGCTTATATATAATTAGGTATGTATGTATAAACTACTAATCAAATTTACCCCATTTTTACATTAGAAAGACTAAATTCAGATTCTGTTCAGCTTATGGCACTCCAACAGCTAACAGTATATACTATCCATCCCTACACTAACCTCACATTAGCACTAAAATAGCTAAGAGACATGTCCAAATAAGAGTAACTACATCTCCATTAGATCTACCAGAAATAGCCAAAATTTAAATGCAGTAATACATTTTTAGTATTTTTTCCCCATATAATCTATACCGGTCAAAATTGAAAAGACACAGTCATGCAAGTTTATTACAGCCCCCATGTGGACACTGACTGAAGAACCACCCAACTCCGAGTGGTTACACATGTAATTATACATAGGTGTTTTCCCGAAACTCTTATTAGATATTCCTCGATTACCCTGTCCCCGAACATATCAGACCGCAACTACCCGTACAAACCCGTATAGTGGGATGCATATAACATAAAAGCCGGTCAATGCATTTGAAATTCAGCAAATCCTGCCAGGTCAAATCCACATGAAGTTACCAGTGAGTAATATCCAGTCCATTGAATTATAATACATAATTATAACTTAACCTCGAAATTATGTTCCGCGTATAGTTAGCTACAGCTAATTGGTTCTTGGCCAGTGATCAAGAAAACCTCAACAAAGACCGTCAATCCAAAAATCCTTACTGTAGAAGTCACCATATATAAAGTAGGTTCTCATTTTACTTTGGAACGATTCAAATAACTAGGTATGT
The DNA here is from genome assembly GCA_947179485.1 of Allacma fusca. Taxonomy (NCBI): domain Eukaryota; kingdom Metazoa; phylum Arthropoda; class Collembola; order Symphypleona; family Sminthuridae; genus Allacma; species Allacma fusca. The sequence continues at coordinate 35,201,573 of OX359247.1, forward strand.
AAATTCCATCAAAATTATAGATAGTGTAGCAGCATATTGGTTACTACTACAGGGGTTTGATCTCCGTGACAGCTCTCCTTTAGCCTTTAATTGATTCGATTGCTGATATTCTAGTAATTGGTCCTCTGTGATGAGTTTAATTCTCTCTCACTCTCTTCCTGAATCATATGTCCATTTGTCGGTCTTCTCTGTGTTTCTCCTGCGACAGAAGAGCTGCTAAGGTATACTTATATAGTAGTTTTGAAAGGGGTACCCGTGCACAATTACATATATGTACATAATCAAAGCTAGGAGGATTAGATCCTTTCAAGCAATCCGAAACTCAGTCCGATTTAAAACCCTTAGATGTGGTGAAAAGCAATTACAGCGAAAAGAAGTTCCAGGCCTGACATCGTATACACACTCACACACACACACACACACAAACAAATGCAGAATCAATTGTGTGTCCTATGATGGACTCACTTTCCCAAATTGAAGTGAGAACTGAGAATTGAATCAGACCCGTAAATTAGCATTAGTAATAGCTGACATCAAAAAAGGAAAGTATATAGTGAGAAGTACCCAAGGTAGTCGGGATTTTCTTTCTTGTCATTTCCTCTACTCTGGCTCCATACTGTTGTTGGAAATTTATCCAGGTAGTGGCATCACTCTCATAGACATTATAAGAACAAACAAATAATCTACAGATATACATACACCGTCAGTCAAAGTAAAATTAATTATGTACATAGGCTTTACATGAGCAAGATTTCTTGTGAAAAGCGTTTTAGGTAGTGCCAGTAGCTGTAGTAGGTATCCACACTCACTTGCATTACTAATTACTACATATCGTCGGTGAAGAGGCAAAATGATCTAGGTGCATTTTCAATTAGTATCGAAATGATCTACATACATGACTTCGACTAAATGATCCAGATACAGGTCTCTCTAAAAGAAAAAGGAACTATGTACAGTTTTTTCTAAAGCAAAATGATCTACATACATACGTGTGGGCAGAGACATAAACTCGAATGTGAATTTAATAGTCTGGTTTAAACCAGCAATTTGAGTTCACACTAAAGCCGTAACCTGGAACTCGCATTTTCAACTTCAAAGTAACCTAAAACTCCCTATTCAAAATTCGAGCTCGAACTGAAACTCAAGTATAACTTAAGTGTTACTTGAAATTTGTGTAGCGAGCCACTAAAGTGTAACGTGAAACTCGAGTTGGAACTCAACTCAAAATTTAAATTCCTGTTCGACCTAAGTTTCTCATGAAATTCAAGTTAGAATTTCAGTATAGCTGACAACTTGAAATTCAAGTTTGAACTCAAGTTTAACTCAAGCGCAAATTGACAAGAGTTTAACCTCTAATGTAACTCAAGATTCGAGTTTTCACTCGACTGTTACATCAAAATCTAGTTAGTATTTAAGAACTTAAAATTCAAGTTTAAACTAAAGTGCAACGTGAAATTCGACTTTAAACTCAAGTGCAGCAGGAAATTCCAGGTGAAACTCGAATTTCACATGAAATTCAAGTTAGAATTTCCATGTAACTTGAATCTCAATTGGGACTTGAACTTCGAGTTTGAATTCAAGTTTTACTCCAGTGCGAATTGAAATTAGTGTTTGAACTCAAGTTTAACTAAAGCACCACGTGAAATCCAAGTTTGAATTAAAATGTAACATAGCCCTCGAGTGCAACTTAAAACTAGAGCTTGAATTCATGTGTAACTTGAAATTAGAATTTGTACTCGAATGTAACTCATGCCCAATTTGAACTTAAAAGTGATTGGAATTCGAGTTTGAACTGAATAGAAGCTTAGCTTAAGTGTAACTTGAAACTTCAGTTTGAACTCTAGTGTACTTTCAACTTCGAGATTGAACTCAAATGGAACTTAAGTGCAGTTTTGAAAAATAACTCAGAGAGAAAGAAATAATTTATGTCACTGATACCACAATGGTATTTCCCTTACTACACAGTGCATAATGATTTCAAACATTTTTTGTTACACAGAAATATTTGCTACAAATTGTAACTAGTACATTTTGCTTTTAGGATGAATTGCATCCAGATCATTAGCCTTTAGTGAAACTGCATGTAGATCATTTTGACACTACTCGAAAATGCACCTAGATCATTTTGCCTCTCCACCATCAATACTATGGAAATATGCATGTAAATAGACAAGTGCTCAGAGGCCCCTTCATGCATGTATAACTAATTGTATGAGCACTTGCGCGCAATTACACACTATATTATGAGGAACTGCGAAACATGAAGATACTTTGCACCACGGATTGAAGTCTCCCAACTGTTTTACCCCATTGCTCCCAAATGCTTAACACATTTGTACTCATTTGAAACAAACTTTATGTGAGTAGGTGTGATTGGATTCATCTGCATACATGCATACACCCCTAATTATGTGATTACTTTATATATCTACACCACCAAGAGATGACAACGTGGGCAATTACTTTTTTTTATACACAAAAGGAACAACTACAAAGATATTCTACAACAAAGAAATTGGAACTCCAACAGCTCAGAAAATCCCTAATGCTTTCAAAACATTAGAAGAGGAAGCTCTTGAGCAGAAGTGAGCGTCTTTGGTGAGGACCAAAAACGAACCTCTGATGCCCTCCGAGTCATACAAACCTGTTGATTGGCAGTGGTGGGAGCGGCGGGTATGAGTGTTGGTGAGGACGTAATGACGGCACTGCTGATGGCCACAGCCAAGGGCCCAGTCACACCTCGGCCAGATCTGCCTTTCATCCCTATTTCTTGGAAATCTGCGGAACAACAAACAATCAAAATTCTATTAAAATTTGTTACAAAACAGATCACACAGACGTTACATGATAGCGTCCACACACTCCAAACACTTAAAACAGCGAAAATACACTACACTAGTCAAACTGTATGGGTCAGTATGAATTTCTCTGGTACGTGGAACAACATGTACAGCCCATAATTATATACGTAATAAGTTACCTTGAAATTGAAATAATTAAACTAATTTCCTATAATTAACGCTATTTTAATATTGCAACACTGTGCCCTTGACAAATATAAATTCTCCATGAAATTCACCCCCACCCCCTTTCTTCCTCTGTCTTAAATTATTAATTCTACGGTACACATGTAAATAATGTACATACATACATACGGTGGGTATACGATATTCAGTACCAGTACTACCGGTGCATTCATCATACCTAGTACGTACGTAAATGTAATTCAAAAGAACATGCACCGGGTAGTCAGTCATATATTTACCGAATCTATAAGAAGAGCCAAACTTTCACTGTTGCATCAACAGTGTGGGCGTATTGTTTACTTAAACAGTAACCATTTTCATCAATTTGATTGTTCCACTTTTTCCTACACATACTTTGTAGACAGGCAGGAGGCAGCCATATATATGAGATCGTATGTATGTGTAGAAACACTTGTCCTTAATGTTAGGAGACTTTATCTGATAACAAAAACATAAGCTTGGATAGTAGTAACTACATATATACAAATATTACTCTCAATCTCTATTCTAGTGAGGAAGTTTCCACTAGGGATAAAATCCTCGTGAAAAAGGAAGGTAATAAGGAATAAATACCAGAGTAAAATTTCTCGAGGAAGGAAACAGTAGGGTTTTGCGACAAGGATAGTATGAAAACAAAATTAATGAAAGTGAAACCTCAGGAAAGCAGTTGGAGGAGTAAAGGTAACAAACGGGTATGAAAACAAGATAAAAATAAGGGAATTCCTGGAAGGAAAGACAACTAAACCAAATAAGATTGAAGCACTTGTATTCCATCCGTTCTCCCTCTTGAGTCACCGTTACCTGGGTATTTTTCTACTCAAGTGTCTCTCCGATTTGAGAAATTCTCCCGGTTTTTCCCCATTCAGTAACTATCAACAACAAGGCACTCCTACGGTTTATACATATGTACATGTATGCATCTCTATACACACTATGGTTATGGTTTTCAAGTGGCACATTGTTTTCCTTGTCCTAATCGGTCGCAGCGTATGCATATGGTCCCACACATTACACATACTTACATATGTATGTACATGTAGATATACACACAGTACTTAAAACAAACATATGATTATTGAAATGCAACTCCGGCATAGGCTTTGACTATAGTAACTATTATACCAGCCCACACTCGGGTATTTGTTCCAGCAAAAGGAAAACAAGATTTGTTTCTTTATACAAAAAAAAAAGTCCTAAAAATGGGATTAGGTTATATCTCCCAAGATTTGTATTGTTTGTCAATCTCTTTCCATATGCGAGCCCACCTTAAAGGGTGGCCCGGAAATTCTTTTTCATCCAAAACTTGTTGCATGCATGAGAGCTGAGTACGTAATATGCTTTATGTAATAAAAATATATGTTACTTATCCACCACTTCTCTCTCCTCTCTCTCTCTCTCTCTTCAAAATGGTTTGCTTTTCATAATTTTATTGGTTTTATCTTCCTCCCTCACAGAGAAGATGGACCATTTCCTTTATTTAAATGCGTGGGCAAGCCACTCATCCAGTGTCCACCACAAGACAGATACTTTAAATGACAGGTCCTTATTCAACTGCATGATTCCTTAATATTTGTATTTACTCTTTTTCTCCCTCAAGATTCCAAAACACATCCGAAACATCTCTACACTCTACATCAAAGATTTTGGCAGGATATGCCCACTCACGATCACAAGTGCAAGCATGTGTACATACATTACATTCTTGTTAGAATTCTCGAAAAAACGGCTGCTTCACAGAGGAAATTCCAGGTAAATAACAAATCCCTAACTATTTTTTTTCAAATCAAAAAGTTTTCAAAATGGAAACAAAAATTTACAATTTACGTACGGTTTAGAGATTTCATAATCAATCAGGATCTTGCTAGCTGTTTAATATTAATAAAATTATCTTTTTCTGATTTCAACTCGAAATAATTACTGAAAAAAGTAGATGGTAATTTAATGTAGGTACTATTGTAAAAGGCATGATTTCGATCCAACAACGTCATCGTCGAAGGTAATAGTAAAAATTGTATTACTGGATCATAGGCACTACACGCATACATACATACCCTATGCACATACATTTTGTAGGTAAATTGTATAATATATACACGCATCAAAAATAAATTCTACCCCCTGTGTCTTCCTCATGCTCAATCCAGCTACACGGCACTGGCAAGTCTTTCGGGAAAGAACCACCCCGAAAAACTTCGCTCGAGCATTCAGGAGAAACACCCTCTTCCCAAATAATCAATACTCATTCCATTTATTACTTACCCTCACCTTCCCCTACATCCAAGGAATTTTCCTAGTTTTAATCCTAGAATTTTTCACTACAATTTCCTTTTTAAATGTCACATGTGTTTATCATCAATTACAACACTTCTGAAAACATTCCCAACTATATGATTGTGTAACCATCAACTATACCTACACATACAGGAAAACAGTAGATTGTAAGACAATTGCAATGTATGCATGTAGTGAGTCCATCCAGAACAGAGGTACCGGCTACCGTGTGCTAAAGCAGTCAGTAGCACCTGTCCAATGTACGAATGATTGTAATATGCCATGGTCCGCTAAATCTAATGGCTACAGTATTAGTCCCACTTGTCTGGGAAAAAATACATAAGCTCTAAGCTTCCCCTCCGCTCCCATCTCTCCTCCCTACCTATCTGTATCTATATATAAGTTCATGTATTTTTTCAAGTGGAAACTTACATACTGGAGGTAAAGGAACAATAGAACACCTGATCAATCGGGAAAACAGGACGGGAAACTGTCCTGGACGAAAGCCCGGGCCCGCAACTTTATTAGATATTGCATACACTCCTGCCCGGTCCCTCTCTACCTTCTTGATATTGAGGAGATAAGAGGAGCCCATTCTTTCTCTCCTCTGTGCACACGACAGTCAGGGGGGAAAGGAGATGAGAGAAAAACTGTTATATTTTTACTCGCTTGTATCATACTCTCAGCTCTTCAAATAATCTCACGTACAAACGTGGTAGCGTGCCTTACCTGCAATGCTATGTACACACAGTATAGGTCTACGTATTCAAAGCCGTGCCTAGTCTCCTACAGGTACAAGAAGTACCACATTATGAATACACGAACAATGAGCGGAAGAGAGACATACATACATTACAAAAGCAAGCCTGAATGTATACATACATATGTAATAATTACATATGTATGGTCCATCCAAGGGAATCAAAGGTGTCTTTATTTATTTCCCTGCCCAGTAAAAACCATTGTAATCTTGCAATGCATTTACTTATTCTCAGCCCAATTAAGTATGTCCTGAAGAGTAAAGTTTTTTTTATGAATCCTTGTAGGGCTACTACTATGTATGGAGGGATCCTGAACCCGAGAGATTTCTGGCGTAATCAACGGCATCACAATTCACAACAGCTAATCGATAGAATGCATCGATTCAATTAGATCAGCTGGATGTTATGTGAAAAGAGCGTTCCCTTGTCCGTCTAGAACGCATTTTTACCTAACTGTTCCATGCAATCATAACGGGTCAATAAAATGATTGGAAATTTCCTAACCTGACCAAAGCGGAATTTTTATACATGCACTATTCCATTTTATATATATATATATATATATCCCTTGGATGTGGACGTATTTCCCATTCAACAACATCCGATTCCCGGTATATTTTCCACCTCCAACTAAACACAATTATATATTTCCCATTGTAAGTCCATTACGAAATTCAAAGCGGTGCTCATATGTCCTCTTATTACTAGCTTCACCATGCAATAAACACAAAGACAAGTTTGTAAAGGATAAATCAATACTTGTCTGACAAGAAATTCCTCATTAACTACTACTCCCACACTACTCGTAGGAATTTAAATTATTTGAAAAGTTTGATAACAGATAAGTTCCTCGTCAGTTTTCGAAAAAGCACCCACAATGAACAAAGTTATAAGTAAATATAACTCAAAAATATAATTACGAGCATGTAAGTATAGACAATCCCCTCAGACTAGACCTCAACACAACAGCAGACACTGTATAGAAATTGCTTCGAATATAGTAATTTGAGTCGGCCCGGAGATTGCGGTGGTAATGGTTCCCAGAAAATAATAAGAAATAATGGAAATTGAGAATTTCCTTTCGCACACATTTTGCTGTCTTCTTGTTCTCTGAATGAATCTTCCCCGCATGATGGAACATTAATTTCGAGTAAAATTCATTTAAAACCTTGCTTATTACTAGATATATGTGTAAAGCTTTGTCATCTCCTCCCTACCCTACACAATTCCCCTAACATACCACGCTAGAGATTATACGCACACATAAAAATACATAATTTCCCAGTATGTCAGGTAAAAACCCACATACTGCGACTTAATAAATATTTTTCCCATTCTTTTGACTCACGATGGAAAGATAACCCACGGAACCAATCCCTTCTTCAATATTGAAAACTCAAAGTGGGATCCACTAATTCCCAGGAACACACACATGACTGAACATTTCATTTCATACTAAAATAATGAAAAATACACACAAGAATGTTAACACAAGGAATTTCGTTCAAGTAAATTAAACCCACAGGAATTCACAAGACCAAAAGAAGTATCCATCAAATTCAAAAACTCAAGAGAAGGATTGAATGTTGAAAGACGAATACCGAGTACCATTAAAATGGGGAAACATAAATAGCCCAATATCTCCCATACATAGTAGAATCATTTTAAAATGAAACTACTAATTCAACAAAAAAAAATGTAAAAATGATAATCACTCTATCATTACTTCCACCCACACCATCAATTACTTTCCCATACTATTACAAACTCATAAGTAAATACACATGAACAAATGAAGTACACAAATTCCGCGCACCGACTCTAAACAGCCCCAGCCTCTATTCCTGAAACACCGAAAACAAAATACAGCTAACTCCACAACTTTAACTTAAAGTACTACTCCCCCTAATTCAATTCAAAATATATGACAATACCACAAACACTCATAACAAATAATAATAACATAAACCCACAAATCATAACCACTCCAACAAATACACCATCACATCACAAATCATCACAAACACTCCAAAAAATCCAACACTCCCACAACACCTTCGATATCATTACCAACAAAAAAAAAGAAGAATTTGAATCCTTACCTGGCAGATACTTATTAGCGGATTTCCATATCACGATTTGTACTCTCTCTATTAACAAGTATAGAGAAGTGGCTTGGATTCATGTATAAATGTAAACTGTCCCCGTCAAATAGGAAAATATTTTATTACAGTCTGTCGTTACTCAATAATCCTCACATATTATCATAATTGCAGAGAAGGAAATTGAAACAAGACACTTGAAATGGTTCACTGTTGCTTTTTTTTTTGTTGTTGTTGTTGTTGTATTTAATATACTAAGTAATAATTATTATTAATTAAAATTACGTATTGTCCAACACAGTTATTCCAGTTGAATTCGGATAATTCCCCCCCTTCACTCAACATTACAAATCCTTCATGGTTTCCTTCCTCTTTCAAATCCTGGAATTGACAGACATAAAAAATGATTAGTCTCCAATATAATAACAAACAACAACAATAAACAAACCCCACAAATAACTTTAATGATGATGGATTGGGAGGGAACAGCTGACTGTCTCTCAGTCCAATGACCAAGGATGGGTTGTAACGAAAAAAGTTAATAATAACTAAATTCTATTTACTTTATTTATGAAGTGGAGAAAAAGATGAGAAAAAAGTTTTTCTATATATCCCAGTTTTGTAATTTTTTTTTTTTTAAAAAGGAAGGGGAAAAATCTGGAGAAATGGAATTGAATTCATGATTGTTAAAGGTTGTCCATGGAGATTGTGGGAATGTGAATGAAGTGCGGCCACCTACCTTCGACGTTCAAATCCTCTTCAGCCTTTCTTGGGCGGCTCGTTGCTCCCTTGACTACGGTTGCTCCCTGCAACGCCGAGCATTCACTCTCCCGATCGACAATCCGAATCCGAATTTCGGACTTCTCGTCCCACACTCAGTCTCAAGTCGTCAACAGAGTCATGTACACACAGACACACAGAGTACCTATGTATTTTTTACTTCCTGTGTAAGTATAGAGCAGAAGTATATGTACATACTATAGGACTAATATACAGTATACTTATAGTACAGCTCTCTCTCTCTCTCTCTCTCAAAGATACACGAGGCAATAATAGGCATGAAATATACACACACATGCCGTAACACTCTCAAATCAGAATGAGTCAATTTTTGTCTATACGCATTATTACACACATGTGTCCCTTTCGGAGTTAATATGTTCAGAATGGACTTGATTCCAGGAACATTTTATGTCCATGTGACAATAGTACATCCTACGAGGGAATTTCCGTCATATTTCCAAATCCTCCTGGAATAAACTCCAAAACTATATCTTCTGAGGGAGAAAGAATAAAAGGCACAACTGAAAAAGTATCTTCTTCCTTTTGAGATAATTCTTTACGTACATGCTTTTTATGGAATATTTGAATATTCACACATTTCAGAGGCCAAAGTCAGGCGGATATGAAGTACAACACATTGGATGAGAGTGAGAGCTGCTGCCGTGGAAGAAAAAAAAAACTGTAAACAGAGTCCTAGAGGGATTTAAGCGGCTGCGCCGGCTTAAACACAGGATATCTTCCTATGTTTGATTTACATTGGGCTTTATTTCAATCCAGGTCCTACTATAGTATACTGGGATTTAAGAAACGATGAAATACTGGGGAAATATTTTGGCTGGATAGATGTATAAAGTGAGTGTCCCTGGAAAAAATTATTTTTGTTCTTGGAATAATATTATTGTTTAGATAATTTATTAACTTTAACTAATTAACTATACTCACTTCCTCAAAATTTATCTCACTTTACCCCAAAAGATTGACTCATAATTTCTAAAATGTAGGTTTTGTATTTCTCGGGAATTAATTTTAAAATGATTACTACTGTAAGTATTTGTAAGAGTATGGTATTTTTATGTGTAATATATGACACTTGACACACTATACACTTGTATATTTTAATAAATTTTGGGGGTTTTTAAGGGCGAGTTGTTACTGTTGAATTTATTTCAAGGATTTTTTTGGTATGAGATACATACACCCTTGAAGGGAATGGGAAAGGGGAGGGATTAGGGGAATTAAAATAAGTCACTTTATTATTGTTTGGATGAAATGGGATTAAAATGACTTGATGGGGGATTGTACTTACTTTGTGTGTGTGTGTGTGTGGGAAAGGGATTGGAGAATATATTTGGATGTGTTTTGTGGATGAGGTTATTGAATTTGTATAGTTGCGTAATTAACTGTATGTTCATGGTCTGCTCCAGGGAATAATGACTGAATGATCATAAATCAGGAGTATGGAAATGAATGGAAGAGCACAATTTGGAATGATGGAAATTATAATGACCTGAGAGTGTATTGTATATGACTAGGAACCAAATGAGCAACATCAATATTAGGGAAATGCTTTCTTTCCTTTTTGTTCGGGCACCAGGTGACCGGAAACAGGTGAGAGCGGAGTCGGGTAAGTTAAACATACGTGCTTCTGGACGTGAGCAATCATTGTGGATTTTATAGAAGCGTATACAATACTTCATGTTTAGGGAATTTACCCCTCCTGCAAACTGTAGATAATAATACAGTGAATTGTTTTTGTAAGAGTGGTCCTGAATGGACCCGAATGTCACTCTTGTAGTGCCATTATGAGGGTAACAATTAACTGTGGCAGAGGGGAGTCAAAAGTCCAAATATTTTTGCCACTGTAGAGAAAATGTTTTTATAAAAGGGGGATCTTATAGTGAGAGGAGACTGTTTAGCAGGAAAAACAGCGTCGGGATGGAGTGGGATGAGCCATTTGTGAGGGTAAAAGTCGGGTTACAGACCGCGAATAACATGCTCGTGTGTTGTTCTTGTCCGGTTGGAATAACTGGAAAGACATTTCATACTTTGTGTTAATTCCTGAGAGTCATTTAATTTATTTAAAAATTGGGCGTGTGAATTGATTCAACGAATAATTATTGCGAAATTCGAAACTAAGGAGTAAAATTAGAAATGAGAGGATTGGGTAGATTTACAATAATAATTAAGAGGAAGTATTGCAGAGGTAAATTTACGACCGAGTGTAGAAAGAAAGTAACTTTAATATCGTTACAGGTTCATGAAAGAAACGGAAGTAAATATGCCACCCTTCGGGAGCTCGCCATCCATGCACCATTCTTCATTCCGAGGGTCGAGCATCTCCACTACAGGTGACCCGCCTGAGCCTTGAGTGTAGCCTCCGATGGAATATATATTGCCGTTGATACATGTTGCAGCTGAAATATTGCAAAAGCGTTGTTTTTATATTTTTTTCGGTAAACCTCATTGTTTGAAGTACAGCGTACAGCCTGCAAAACATCTAGATGGTTTTGCTCCACTTGGAACTGTGGATTCTAATATGATGGTTATACATACTAAATTTACGTATGCATATGTACAATACAATGTTCTTCCGTCTTCGTAGTTCCTGGAACTAATAATTTGTATTGCAAATCTCTGAATGCATTAATTGTAAGGAACGATAGTACGATGTACATACCTGCACCCCGACGGTAAAATCTAGTGACCTTAGAAGGTTTCGATGGGGTCCATTTACCCACGCGTACGTCGAACGTTTCGAAGTTGTTGCGTCTCTCCCAGGAGTGTTGCGTGCCCCCTTCGAGGGCATACATAATTTTGTCGGAAGTTACCAGCCGAGTTCCTATGCTTTTGGTGCAAAGGGGTGGTGCTGAATTCCATGTGTTCGTTTCAGGAATGTATTCCTCTACAGAATTCAGGGCTGATGGGAAAGTTGAGGCTTTGAAGCCTCCAGCCTATGCATAGTTTTAATGAATTTAAATCTTATATGTTGTTATAATCTTTCAAAAAGTTGTATACCTACTTCTGTAGGAACAATTTTGATATTATATTTGTTCAAACCACATAAATACTGGAATTCAACCAGGTCAGTCCGAAATGCTCTCGGTGTCCCTGCATCGGGGCTATAGATTTCCAAGTCCCACGGTCACTGTCAAACATCTCCGAGCTTTTTAAGCTACGCAAAGGTGTATTGGTTTTGGCATGACCCCCAATCTGGAAAGGAGAGATGTGTGATTAATCTGTCGTAGTACATACAACCGAACCATTGTAAAGATAAATAATAATTTGTTAGAATCTAATATATGTTGTTTTTCTTGCGGAAGTTTGGTTTAATAAAACGGTACTTATAATGATTTACCACAAATATTTTATTTCCCCTAACGACGACCCCAAAGTTGCTCCTGGATTGTTGCAAGCAATGATTTGCATAATTTGGTAATAAGTCTTTGTGATACTTTACGGTTCGAATTTTGTCATTGGAAATGTGTAGGAAGTTCTCAAAAGATATAACTGTGGACAAACACTCGTGGCCATTTGAGCCAAAGAAATCCGCGTTGTCATTCCTTCCTCCAATCAGAAAAATGGTTTGTCCTTTCAAAGCCATCCCGTAGTTGTATCGGTCCACTGCTGCATTTTCAATTACTACTGCACTTTTTTTCTCCTACAGAAAAATTGGGCATTAATTTAGACAATCTGTAATAATTACATACAACCCCTTGCCACAGAATCTGTCAAGTTCTGAGCAAAACTATTCAATTAAACGAATAAATTCAATCATTACTCTGAAATCGTAGGCTTCGATGTTATATTTCTTGTTAGGTTTCTCACACAAATAAAGCATCAATGGATGATAAGCTGAAATATCTTCTAGTAGAGAACCAACTTCGAAGGCAGCTGCATCGTTCGCCAAATTTCGAGATTCTTTTTTTATTATGACTGCACTTAATTTTTTCAGAGTTCCAGAGTCCAGCTCGGGTAATTCTTTCTTGGCATCCTCAGCTACAGCCAAACGAATCTTCTTCGTCTGTAATCTTTCATTGATAGGCATTGTTTCGTCAAATTGCGATTCCCTTTTATTTGATTCCGAAGGATTTTTAAAAATCAATTTTTCCACGCGGACTACAGATTTTACTTTAAAGGGAGATAAATTTAGACGTCTAGGGGCTGGAAGATCCGCATTTTCTCCCATGATTGGACTAGGAATTTGTAGGGAGTCTGGCGGATTCGAAAGTTTCATCGGGGTTGGTTCAGCGGCATTTGCACAAGGTACCAAGTCTTTTGGTACTATGGATGACTTACTCTGGTTTCCTAAACTTGGTATCCATGATTTTGATGACTGTTTACGTTTTTTGGAGTGTTTATTGTTACAACTACGTGAGATTTCCTCGGACTTAGTGTCCTTTGAGGAAATTGTAAATAATACCCTTGGCACGTCACTCTTTACGTCCATATCTGACCTTGGTGTATGTGGGTGTGTGCTTGGCGGATTTGCTTCCTTGGATTTGGTTGCGGGGTCCTGAGGAAGATTTGGAGTGCTGAGCTCAATTTGCTTTGTTAAATTGCTACTGGAAGGAGTTGTTAAACTTTGATAGGAACTGTTCAAAGTGATGACACATTCCTTCATTAAGTCCGCAGGAATTTCAGTGATAGGAATGGTCTGCATCAGAGGTAAAAAATGTTTTTGACGATCCTTCACGTCTTCCAGTACCCAGTTAAGTAATCCTTTTAGAATTTTTCCCGTTGAAATTGAACCAAGGGGAAGGGATCCTCGAAGACTGACTAGTTTCTCTAACTTAAAAACTTCTAGGATTATTCAAAAGTACTTTTTACTCTGATATTATTTTACATTTTAATTTTGCAAAAGATACTCAGTTGCGTATGCTTTTGTATGTACCTGTTCCAGGGAAAGCTGGCGAAACCCCGCACTTGTAGAATATTTTTCAAAATTATCAAAAATGGAATGTAAAACTGAATTGGCCAATTCAGGGGGACAGTTGTTGAGCATGACATCGGCGTTAATGTCTTTTATAGCCAATAAGCCACTTTTCAGAAAGTCACGACATTTTTCAAGGGCTTCCGACAATTCAAGCAGATGACATGCTTTCAATAATTCGAAGACATTTTCGGCAGTAATGATAGGCATCTCTCCAGTGTACATGTACCTGCGCATGTTATTTTCATATTTTCATTCATGTATCTAAAGTGAGCTTCAAATAAATTTTATTATGTATAAAGTGTTTTTTTTTTGTTCCAGTAATATTATGCCAATTATTGGCAACAATTATTATTAAATCAATGAATGAAATCTTTAAGCAGACTCACGTCACTAAGTCTTCCAACAATTTCGGAGGAATTGGGACCTGGTACGAGAACCTTCCCTTTTTTACAAGCTTTTCGAAATAAGGGGAGTTGAGCACAAGAACAATTCTGTGCACTAGGATTCGTGGTTCCGCTTCTTCATTGTTTGTTGGTGTTCCTCGCAGTTTCGCGTCAGCATAGTATGGTCTGAAAATCATATTTGAAATTCCTTAGATGAAGTAGATATTTAAAATCACATGTTTCACATGTGGCTTTAAATTCAGCCTACGTATTAATCGTAAGATCTCATTTTATACATGCAACAACCGAATGCATCAACCATTAATACCAGTAAAATTTATGCGTCAATGGATTCAATATTTGCTGAACAAAAGCTGCAAAAATCAGTCTTTTGTAACCACATTATAGGTTAAGGTAGGTTAAAATCTATCACACCTTATGTACTCACCTTCGAAAGTCATTCAATCGTCGAAGGTTAGTTATAAAGTATTTCGAAAAGGATGGCATCCTATCTCCACAAAATTTAACTGTGGGAAAGGGTAATCCGACAGATCTTCCACCGTAACTTTCACATACAGTAGAATTTACTGAAAGTGTTGCCATTGCTAATAGCATGAACGTTTAGGATCGTCTGTTTAATGCCAGGTTGTAAAACGCTAAGGTTGTAAAACGCCAGTAATTTGTAAATGTGCTAAAAATATTTTCGGCCACCGAAAACTAAAATCAAGTCATAATTTGATCTGACTTTAGACTTTATTTTAGTTATTTTGGACTTGACATGGTCAGGTACGTTAGAGTAAATCTAGTTGATGGAAAATTTTAAGATGTACATAGATTTTCACTGCTTCAATAATTTGTTTCGAGGATAATAGTTTGAAAAAATTAAAGTAAAACAAAATAAAGGGAACGGGAATAGTGGCACTCCTTTTCCTTCAAATGAGACAATGTTGCTGCAAGGAATGTAAAAGCATCTATCGAGGCCCCAATTACATGCACAATTTTTAATTTAGTTAGACTATTCTAATATGCTACATAAAGTATCTAATAACGAGAGAGATAAACTACCTTGCAATGCAATCTGATTATTAGCGTTTGTATATACAGATACAAAGCGTAAATTAGGGCAGTAGATATGCAAAAATAAGCGATTGCCTACACTGTATGTACATAATTACTCATTTCATAAAATGGCACTGCGAAATTCTCTAGAAATTACAATTAATTGAGCCTCGTGTGGAAAAGTTTTGTAAGGAAGTGACATGACAGTAATTTACTTCAAATTAACTTCTGTGATCCTTTGCTCCAACAATAATAAAGCGTGAGTATAAAAATAACTTGGATTTTATACTGTGAGTATTTTAATTTGCTCTCTGAAAAAAACAGCAGAAAGCGGAGTTATGATTACCGGTAACATGTACATGATAGCTAATTTTACATACTATTTCACATTCTTGATACTATTTTTATACAAATAACACCACACGCCTAGCACGTGAACCCCACTGGATTTATTCTTGGTAAATCAAATACAAATGTTCTAACAATTCAAGCCAACCATGCATTAATTTAATTAGAATTAGTTCTTTAAATACTTTTGCATTGACTCCTTAGGAACAGATTGTGTAATCAGTCATGACGTTCAGAATCAGGATCTGCTCACGTCAAGATGTTCAAATAAAGAACTGTCATGATTATTTACGCTTTGTGGGATACCTTGAAAATGAAAAACATTTTTTTCAATGAGATCCCACAGATATGCATTGTTTAAACAGGGCTGGTGCGCAGAAAGTATTTGTGCATTTACAAATGTATTCGTGGTGTAGAGCAGATAATAACTTACGGATTTCAAGTTTTTCAACAATAGTACAACTAAAAGGGCATACAATTTGTGGAATCCGGCATCACAGGGGTACTTTATTCCATACGAAAAATAAATGCTGAGAGCCGGTGCAGGGCCACGTGAAAACGCAGTAGTTCAGACAACCATCCATGGATAAAATCCATAGGTTGCTATACGAGGTTTTCATGATGCAAATCTATAACATGTGTTATCGTTAAGAAAATTAATCATTGCACCATTCGTGAATGACTGATTTTTCCTTCAAGAAGATTTTGAATGCTTGCATGCTTGACATGAAACCATAGCGACAAAGGCTAGCGATACAAGAACCAAATCAGTTTGAACCAACATCATCAAGCAAATGTGTGGGAGGAGGTTTGTAAGATTTTAAATATGTATAAAGAAATTAACCCAAGTCCTACATTAAGACTATACGCAAACACAATTTTAAAGTAAAATAGGACAGTAAGTATATTTGAAGACATATTTTCTACAAATATTTAATTTATATCAAAAGTGGACTGAAAAACTATCATCGTATCAGAACTAAGACATCACCCATTGGAAATGCTTGCTACTGAAAAATGAAATTAGGAAGACCAAAATGAGTAAAGCTGCAACCCGGTAACAACATCACTAAAAGAATGCAGGGTCCTCTGGTATACTTTTCGTGCCTTGCAAAATAGCACTTCCGAATTGAATCTTGCGAATAAAAATGTTTCATTCGATGCCTAAAATAAGCCTTACAATAAATTCTAAAATACTCGGCAAAAAATTTAACCAACATACTTTACACCTTCGATTCATGACGTCAAACACACATCAGAGCTTCTGTTGGGGACAAAATTCCTGTCCCGTCCCCGTCCCGTCCCGTCCCGATATTTTTTCAAAACCTTTGTCCCCAGTCCCGTCCCGACAATCGGGACACGGTGACAAAAACAGTGTCCCCGTCCCGTCCCCAAAATTTTTAAAAAACGTTGTCCCCGGTCCCCTCCCGATAGTCGGGACATGGGGACAAAAAAGTTGTCCCCGTCCCATCCCCAAAAATTTAAAAAAAAAGTTGTCCCCGGTCCCGTCGCGAAAGTCGGGACATGGGGACAAAAACCTTGTCCCCGTCCCGTCCCCAATATTTTTAAAAAACATTGTCCCCGATCACGAAAATCGGGGCATGTGAACAAAATTCCTGCCCCGGTTACTAAAAACAGTAGTCGACATTCTCATACCGAAAATCGGAACATAAGGAAAAATTCGTACAAGAAACATTTGTACCAAAACCATTAAAAAAAACATTTGTACCAAAACCATTAAAAAAAACATTTGTACCAAAACCATTAAAAAAAACATTTGTACCAAAACCATTAAAAAAAACATTTGTACCAAAACCATTAAAAAAAACATTTGTACCAAAACCATTAAAAAAAAACATTTATAGAATCGTATTTCCAAGATTTCTCCTTAAGGCAGCTTAAATTACGGTTATATTTCAACAGCAGGAAAGTAGGAGTAGTAGTAACTATAACTGTTCTATTTCAGTCACCAAAATTATTCTGGCACTCAAGTTTATGTGTATGATTACTTACTTCAATTATGATTGTAAATATATAACTTGTCTTTATTCGCTCTAATTCCAAAATCTAATAATCCTAATCATAAAACCATGATGAAGTACCAGTCATTTTTTGAGCAATACGCTTCATTTTCTACTGAAATAGAACTAACAGAATAGTTTAATCACGAGCATTAAAAGCTGAAACGTTATCCTTGTTCTGCTTTGCTTGCTCGTCCCGTCCCGTTATACACACAGCCAAAAAGCATATCCCGTTCTGAATACAATGGGGACAATTGTTTTGTCCCCGTCCCACCCCAAAAATAATGGGGAAAATAATTTTTTATGTCCCCGTCCCGTCCCGAATATTATGGGGAATATTTTTTTTGTCCCCGTCCCGAATATAGTAGGGACAGTTTTTTTTGTCCCCGTCCCGTCCCGAATATGACATGGGGACAATTATTTTGTCCCCGGGGACGTCCCGTCCCGGTCCGTCCAGTGTCCCGACGTCCCGTCCCCGTCCCCGGCAGAAGCTCTGACACACATACATACATATACATAGGTATGAGTGTAGAAACTGTTCTAGACAAAAACTAGAAACCAGCTCACGTTAGAACTACCAAATCAAAATTCAAAAATTCTCTTCCTTGTGATTCTATAAAATATTGAAGCTAACGACTACTTCAACACACCATAATAATTTTCAAGGACATTAAGTTCAACTGTGTGTTAAAAGTTTCAAAAACAACCAAACTAAACAATTGTAATTAATGCTCCGCATCTTATACAACCGGAAGAGTAGACACAGCTGTAATTTGGAACAACTTATTAAGAACAAATGATGTGATTCGCAAAAACTAATAAGGCAATTATTTTAACCCTAATTCTAGCAAGGCACTAATCTAAACTTAATACTAATAAAGAGACGAAATTCTGGTTACCCAGATGCCAGATTCGATAAATATTCTTGATAACGATTGTTCAAACTAAAACATAAAACCTTGGCAAACATATATTCATGTTCAAACGAAACGCCAAGATGAATCAACACAACGACAACGCAACACAATATCCTCCATACACTGCCAGCTGCGATTCAATAACCTAAACCAATATCGCTCGACCTATTGAATTTTACTGGTATATAAAGTCGATTTCCCATTACCTCAAACATTCAAAGGATCCAAACCATCCCAAAAACACTTCCACTGGAAACATGAGGGTAGCAGTATTCCTAACGATTGTTGCAATCGCCGCGGTAAGTAAATCACTTAACGATTTGAGAAAAAAATTACTTAACTAATGCCAAGGAATTCAATTACAGACATGTCAGGGAGCTTCACTGAAGGTTGAGCGGCAGGCAACATCTCAAATACAATCCATCATTGACCTTTTCCTGGAACTTCAACTAAGCGTACTACAAAAAATTGATGAAGCCTTACACGCCATTATGAACTTTCGCTTATCACAAACAACACAAACACCAACGCAGACAACAAAGCAGATAGACTCGGAACCGACAACAACTTCAATTCCACCCGGTGAAGTTGAAGTAACTACATCCACTGACGTAGCCCCATCCTCTGGTGACGTTGAGGCAACTACAACCGCTGACGTTGAAGCTACTACCTCCGCTGACGTTGAAGCTATTACCTCCGCTGACGTTGAAGCTACTACCTCCGCTGACGTTGAAGCTATTACCTCCGCTGACGTTGAAACAACTACCTCCGCTGACGTTGAAGCAACTACATCCGCTGACGTTGAAGCAACTACATCCGCTGGTGTTGAAGCAAATACCTCTGCTGACGTTGAAGCAACTACATCCGCTGACGTTGAAGCAACAACCTCTGCTGACGTTGAAGCAACTACATCCGCTGACGCTGAAGCAACAACCTCTGCTGACGTTGAAGCAACTACATCCGCTGACGTTGAAGCAACTACCTCTCCTGACGTTGAAGCAACTACATCCGCTGACGTTGAAGCAACTACCTCTGCTGACGTTGAAGCAACTACCTCTGCTGACGTTGAAGCAACTACCTCTGCTGACGTTGAAGCAACTACCTCTGCTGACGTTGAAGCAACTACCTCTGCTGACGTTGAAGCAACTACCTCTGCTGACGTTGAAGCAACTACCTCTGCTGACGTTGAAGCAACTACCTCCGCTGACGTTGAAGCAACTACCTCCGCTGACGTTGAAGCAACTACCTCCGCTGACGTCGAAGCAACTACCTCCGCTGACGTTGAAGCAACTACATCCGCTGACGTTAAAGAAACTACATCCGCTGACGTTGAAGCTACTACCTCCGCTGACGCTGAAGCTACTACCTCCGCTGACGCTGAAGCTACTACCTCCGCTGACGTTGAAGCTACTACCTCCGCTGACAATAAAGCTACTACCTCCGCTGACGTTGAAGCAACTACAACCGCTGACGTTGAAGCAACTACCTCCGCTGATGTAGCCACATCTTCCGGCGACGTTGAAGCAACTACCTCCGCTGATGTAGCCACATCTTCCGGTGACGTTGAAGCAACTGCCTCCGCTGACGTTGAAGCAACTACCTCCGCTGATGAAGCCACATCTTCCGGTGACGTTGAAGCAACTACATCGGCTGACGTTGAAGCTACTACCTCCGCTGACGCTGAAGCTGCTACCTCCGCTGACGCTGAAGCTACTACCTCCGCCGACGTTGAAGCTACTACCTCCGCTGACAATGAAGCTACTACCTCCGCTGACGCTGAAGCTACTACCTCAGCTGACGTAGAAGCTACTACCTCCGCTGACGTTGAAGCTACTACCTCCGCTGACAATGAAGCTACTACCTCCGCTGACGTTGAAGCTACTACCTCCGCTGACAATGAAGCAACTACCTCCGCTGACGTTGAAGCAACTACAACCGCTGACGTTGAAGCTACTACCTCCGCTGACGTTGAAGCAACTACCTCCGCTGACGTTGAAGCAACTACCTCCGCTGACGTTGAAGCAACTACTTCCGCTGACGTTGAAGCAACTACCTCCGCTGACGTTGAAGCAAGTACCTCCGTTGACGTCGAAGCAACTACCTCCGCTGAAGTTGAAGCAACTACTTCCGCTGACGTTGAAGCAACTACCTCCGCTGACGTTGAAGCTACAACCTCCGCTGACGTCGAAGCAACTACCTCTGCTCACGTTGAAATAACTACATCCGCTGACGTTGAAGCAACTACATCCGCTGACGTTGAAGCAACTACCTCCGCTGACAATGAAGCTACTACCTCCGCTGATGTAGCCACATCTTCCGCTGACGTTGAAGCAACTACCTCCGCTGATGTAGCCACATCTTCCGGTGACGTTGAAGCAACTTCCTCCGCTGATGTAGCCACATCTTCCGGTGACGTTGAAGCAACTACCTCCGCTGATGTAGCCACATCTTCCGCTGACGTTGAAGCAACTACCTCCGCTGATGAAGCCACATCTTCCGGTGACGTTGAAGCAACTACATCGGCTGACGTTGAAGCTACTACCTCCGCTGACGCTGAAGCTGCTACCTCCGCTGACGTTGAAGCTACTACCTCCGCTGACGTTGAAGCTACTACCTCCGCTGACAATGAAGCTACTACCTCCGCTGACGCTGAAGCTACTACCTCAGCTGACGTAGAAGCTACTACCTCTGCTGACGTTGAACCTACTACCTCCGCTGACAATGAAGCTACTACCTCCGCTGACGTTGAAGCTTCTACCTCCGCTGACAATGAAGCTTCTACCTCCGCTGACAATGAAGCAACTACCTCCGCTGACGTTGAAGCAACTACAACCGCTGACGTTGAAGCTACTACCTCTGCTGACGTTGAAGCAACTACGTCCGCTGACAATGAAGCCTTTACCTCCGCTGATGTAGCCACATCTTCCGCTGACGTTGAAGCAACTACCTCCGCTGATGTAGCCACATCTTCCGGTGACGTTGAAGCAACTACCTCCGCTGATGTAGCCACATCTTCCGGTGACGTTGAAGCAACTTCCTCCGCTGATGTAGCCACATCTTCCGCTGACGTTGAAGCAACTACCTCTGCTGACGTTGAAGCAACTACCTCTGCTGACGTTGCAGCAACTACCTCCGCTGACGTTGAAGCAACTACCTCCGCTGATGTAGCCACATCTTCCGGTGACGTTGAAGCAACTACCTCCGCTGATGTAGCCACATCTTCCGGTGACGTTGAAGCAACTACCTCCGCTGATGTAGCCACATCTTCCGGTGACGTTGAAGCAACTACCTCCGCTGATGTAGCCACATCTTCCGGTGACGTTGAAGCAACTTCCTCCGCTGATGTAGCCACATCTTCCGCTGACGTTGAAGCAACTACCTCTGCTGACGTTGAAGCAACTACCTCTGCTGACGTTGAAGCAACTACCTCCGCTGACGTTGAAGCAACTACCTCCGCTGATGTAGCCACATCTTCCGGTGACGTTGAAGCAACTACCTCCGCTGATGTAGCCCCATCTTCCGGTGACGTTGAAGCAAATACCTCCGCTGATGTAGCCACATCTTCCGCTGACGTTGAAGCAACTACCTCTGCTGACGTTGAAGCAACTACCTCTGCTGACGTTGAAGCAATTACCTCTGCTGACGTTGAAGCAACTACCTCCGCTGACGTTGAAGCAACTACCTCCGCTGATGTAGCCACATCTTCCGGTGACGTTGAAGCAACTACCTCCGCTGATGTAGCCACATCTTCCGGTGACGTTGAAGCAACTACATCCGCTGACGTTGAAGCAACTACCGCCGCTGACGTTGAAGCAACTACCTCCGCTGACAATGAAGCTACTACCTCCGCTGACGTTGAAGCAACTACATCCGCTGACAATGAAGCAACTACCGCCGCTGACGTTGAAGCAACATCCTCCGCTGACGTTGAAGCAACTACCTCCGCTGACGTATTAACTACCTCTAGTGATGTTGAAGCAACTACATCCGCTGACGTTGAAGCAACTACCGCCGCTGACGTTGAAGCAACTACCTCCGCTGACAATGAAGCTACTACCTCCGCTGACGTTGAAGCAACTACATCCGCTGACAATGAAGCAACTACCGCCGCTGACGTTGAAGCAACATCCTCCGCTGACGTTGAAGCAACTACCTCCGCTGACGTATTAACTACCTCTAGTGATGTTGAAGCAAATACCTCCGCTGACGTTGAAGCAACAACCTCCGCTAATGTAGCAACATCCTCGGGTGACCTTGAAGCAACTACCTCCGCTGATGTAGCCACATCTTCCGCTGACGTTGAAGCAACCACTTCCGCTGATGTAGCCACATCTTCCGGTGACGTTGAAGCAACTACCTCCTCTGATTTAGCAACATCTTCCGTTGACGTTGATGCAACTACCTCCGCTGACGTTGATGCATCTACCTCCGCTGACGTTGATGCAACTACCTCCGCTGATGTTGCAACATCCTCTGGTGACGTTGAAGCAACTACCTCCGCTAACGTAGCCACATCTCCCGGTGACATCGAAGCATCTACCTCTGCTGATTTAGCAACATCTTCCGTTGACGTCGAGTCAACTACTTCCTTTGAAACATCTGCCGCGTCTGATTCGACTAGCGAGGTGTCAGTTGAATCAACCACATCGAGTGGAAACGAGGTATCTACGTCTGAAATTGTTACTGATATTACGAGCACAACTGCTGTAGAAACTTCAACTATTGTTGAAAGTACTACACCATCAGTAACTACCGAACCTGATACTGAAGGGACAACAGAATCTTCAACAACTACAGTTCGGACAAGTCAAGTTACAAGCTCTAAACCAAGCAAGTCTACTACGTCTAGACTACCATCATCGACTACACCTAGGGCAACAACGTTAGCAGTAAAGCCTACCACAGCTAAGCCAACCACAGCTAAGCCTACCACAGCTAAGCCAACCACAGTTAAGCCAACCACAGCTAAGCCAACCACAGCTAAGCCAACCACAGCTAAGCCTACCACAGTTAAGCCAACCACAGCTAAGCCAACCACAGCTAAGCCAACCACAGCTAAGCCAACCACAGCTAAGCCTACCACAGCTAAGTCTACCACAGCTGAGCCTACGACAACTACTACTTCAACAACAACTACTACTACAACAACACCGACTACTTCTACCACGACTCCAAAGCCTAGTCCCTTGCAAGCATATCGGAATCAAATTCGTATTGAATTTGCAAAAATGTTAAATCTTGTTAATCAGTTGTTGAAAGAATTGGCTCGAATTTTGGAGTTTGTGGAAAGAAGCGGAAACAGATATGCCCGCGAACTAGTTCTGAGAGCAAAAACGCGAGTTGATTCTATGCTGCCTTTAGTAACTCTAGGTGCTGTGCGATCTCCCTTGGAAATGCAGCTAACTGTAAAACAAGTAGAACTTCAATTTGCAGGTGTAAAAGTTGTACTTGCAAAAGTGAACGAATCAGCTCGTCCCGAGTTGAAGTCTTTAATTGAACCAGCTGCAACCACTTCAGATGCTGGCATGAAGCAGTGTCAGAATACTTCGGAAATTATCAACAAAGCCAGCAAGTCACCATTCAGCTCTCTGCTCAGCAACTTCTTGGGAAGCATGTTGGGTTAGACATCGATTATCATAGCACATAACAGATAAATACCATAATTCTATTGATCATGAATTAATATCCTTATTAAAAACATTGGAAAGTATTACTGATGGAAAAATCAAATAACTAGAGAATTAAAGAGTTACAAGCATCGTGATAGAGATGTCCATACAGAATATAATTATTTATTCAAATAACTTGCTACAACAAATGACGTGCTGATGAATCATTCATTTCAAACACATTGTGGGAAAAATATATTTTAATCTGTTGCAATTAGCAAGCGAATAGTATTAAAAACTATAAATTTTAATATTTGAGGAAAAAAGATTTTCTGAATTCCCAGCAGTGACATAGCTTTGCATGATTTAAGGTATTTCCTGGTAATGTCATCCTGACAAGTTCTGCTATTCAAACTTGGTGCAAATAATAATTTTTGGCCTCTCTCAAATAATTTAGGTTGGTCTCCAATCCGAGAATAGATGCTGTGGGCAAAAATGATTGTAATGAACAAAGAAATAGGCAAATTGATGTAAGCTCTGGAATCCATGTTGGAGTAATGGCGAATACTACCATATGAATGCACAATAGAAATAATGGGACAATATGCTCTAACAACAGTAATGATTGGGGCAAAGAAAGACTGATAGTGTATAGACAAAAGTTGTGCTTGCCGGTAGGTTCGGATCTTGTTGGTGATGGTCGAATTTCTAAAATCATGAATAGTTAATAACAGTATATTCTTCTCAATAAGTATTGCTTCCAGGAGAACTCAATGCAATAATTCTGAAGTAACAATTCTTCACAATATAATTAAAATTTTGTAATTCCTTCATCTGATCGCTTACCTCTTCTTAGTCAGCACCACATCCAATGACACATAATAAACTATTAAAATAATGATGAAAAAGACCACAACGAATTGAATCAGTGACACTTGTAAAGTGAAGTAAAAATGAACCCAGAAGATACCGGTAGTCTTCAAATTCGGTGGCAATGCTGAATACCAAAACTGCGATTTGTTCGGCTGGACGATGCTAACCAAAACAAGCTGCATAATCCGAAGTAAAAATGCAAGGACGAGAACTTTTACAGTGGCAGAATCTCGTACATTTTTTTCTACACAAACAATTACCAAACAAAATTAAATATTTTATATTATGGCACCCAAATGCATACGGAGTATTGTAAGTATTACAAAGTCTTACTCCTAGCAGCTATTTTTAAAGATTCGTTTAAAAACTCCATAATGTCATCCACATTTACAAGAATCGTCAGGCTAAACAAAAGCGCCATTGTTTTGGGACCAATGAGAGAGAACAGGATGACGATTTCCTCCAACTTAATGCTTCCATCATCCCAGTGGTAGTAGCGCGTTCCAAGGTAACAAAGTCGATAAATAACATAGCAAATGTCAATAAATATGAAACATAGAGCAATCAAATACTGAATTCTCCTCCAGGAAGGCAGGTGACATGCTGTAAATGTTGTTGTGGTGCCATTCCACTGAAATGGAACTATGTTTAACATGCAAACATATTTTATTGCGAAACAACTAAAAGGCATGAACTTGCGGTTTGATTTTTTCTTCGTGGTGTTTTTCTTCGAATGCTTACAGATCTTGAGGGTTTTCCGTAAATTAGTTTCTGTCGGATTCTCCATTTTAGTGAAGATTTTCGTTGTTTATGGTAGTTTCGATCCACAAATAATTTTTTATTTTGTCTCCAATGGCTTTCTGTAAAATTAAACTCGGTCTTACTCTCGACTACAAAAATTTTGAAGTGTAGTTTAAGTGTAAATAAGGTACGGGCGCAGTGTGACCCAAATAATATTCTTATATATATTTTTTTGTGTCTACGAAAAGGTTATGTCGCTATAGTAAAACGCAAACAAATTGGCAGAGGAAAATATATTCTTTAAAATTCAGAGGGAGCAATATATTTGGTTTTATGTAATTACATAAAACAGCTTTCTGACTTGGAAAAATTTACAAGAAGTTAAAACAAATGCAGTGCAATAATTATCTACTTGGGTGTACCATCGAATGACAGTTTTTCTTAACTGCTGATAGAAGTTACAAAATCGGGAAACCATAGGTTGATTTTAATGTGTTTTTCCACTGAATATTTAAAAATGCAAACCTGGATATTCATCGTTTTGATTGAAAGTACACTGGGAGTATATAACAAACTTCATAAATGACCAGAAGAAATCAATAGTGATCATTGCTATTTTTCATTGGTTATGGTAACCGATGAGTTGTTAAACTTTTTGCATAATTACGTGAAAATACACGTTACGTAAACTCTGCTGAACCTAATTGATTGGAACTGCTAGGGGTCAGTGGTGAAGAAATCCCATAAAGGTTTAATGCATACTTATAATTGTGTACCAGTAATTATTTCTTGATTTGCTGTAAGTCTTCCATTTTAGGTAAATATGTACATTGTGTATTAGTAACTTGTAAGTGTTTATATGTCCACATTCACAGAAGCACTATTATACGTACTTATATATATGATAATGGCTGGATTATATTTTAGAAGATGGTCTCCTACCCAATAACTTTAAGCAAGTTAGTAGGTTGGCAAGAATTGTAAAAAAAATGGAGTACATAAGTAAGGCATTTAAGCATGTTTTGGTACTTGGATTTTAGTAAAAATAGGTAAATTTTGAACAAGTTTTAAAGAATTATTTTAATAGGCAAGTAAATTTGTATTATGCATTTTTATATTAAACACAAATTTTAAAATTTTCTTCGTGTAAGTAAAGACACGCATCAAAAAAATATTAAGAGTTTGTTTGAGAGAAAGCCGCAGCATTGGTAAATAATTTGCTCACCTTTGGCTGTACACGTACATACGTAAATATGTGCGTCTACATTTCATAAAGTTACGATTAGGTCAACTAACATTAAGCCCGCATACGAGTCCCTATTTCACGTGGGAAATTATTGCAACCAAGTAATTATTATTATAGCAACCTTGTCAAAATGCATACATCATACGAAAACAAAATCCTCTGGTTCTGAACAACATTCTTATTAAACCCGCCGAAATTAAACTACCACTACCCGAAAATAAGTCCTATGAGTATGCTTGAAACAAGACATGTCCGTAGGATACATTTAATTTGATGTACTTACTTATGTGCACATATGTACGTGCCCATTATGCATGCACAATGAGCTATTACACCGGCCTTATTTTCAATCAATACGGAGGCAAAATTTATTCCACCTACAGGTTTTCATGTTCATGGAGTAAATTAGATCACTACTTATGGATAAATTGTCCATAAAGTTAATTTAAATTTAATTTATACTCATACTGCTGTCGCACTGTGTTTAAACCACTCAATGCAGAACTTACCGGCGTTGCTGTATGCCTTTCAAGTTATTTCTGAATTTCCTATTGTAAATTCATGTACATAATTTTAAATATTTATGCGTATGTACATTATTATAATATATTTTGTGAGATTATTTAGATATGCTTGATATTAAAGTATCAAGGTCATCAACCCACGGCCGAATTCCCTATTTCTCTTATTTTTATATCTTATGAATCTTGGTAATCCGATAATACCAAGCAGAAAATAATCTGCGGAATTTTTGTTACTTAATATAGCTACGATGGGCTATTCTAATTATTATAGTAATTTTCTGAAAAAGCAATAAATTCAAGTATAATTTATTATTTCCTTATATTCACGCCACTAACCACCAACAGTACAGTAAGATTGTATACTACCATTCTTTATCCAACAACGCTCTCTGTTTTCAGGTTATTGTTTGTTTGAAGCATCATTGCACTTTCATGATAATAATTCACTGTCCTAGTCCTATACATGCTGTGTGCGATAATGTCTTCAGGAGTATTTTAACTTTATGAACAATTAAATAGCAGTAACGAAATTATATTCCAATGCCTTCAACAGGCCTTTCCGATTAACCTAGGTCGTTTCTCTTGGTGGGTGAAAAAGCAAATAAAAGAGTCTACACTTAAGGCTTTCACACGATGTATTCGGAGTGTCATAGTCAAGTAAACTACAAATAAATATTCACTAAAGAAATTAGAAATAAATTATGCTATCTAACAAGGAGTCGGCTCATTTAAGATTGAAGATACTCGAATATTTATTAAAATGAAACCACATAATTATTAACAAGAGTAATACAATAAATGTCTAATACGCTGCATTCCTGACCTCAGCAATCGCGGAATTGTGATAATTTATTCTCAACCTCATAACCAGTTTTTCGAAAATACGATTTAGTTTTCTTGATTAGCAGTTTGCAAGTATTGTGATCTAAAATTGTAATAATAAACTATCATACAGTCAGAGATCTGAACAAATATGAAGTAAAATTTGCATACCTACAAATATTCAGGACACTCTGTTAAGTTACTACAGCCAATACACATGCTGATGGCTGCTGGAAACCATTATTTAATACGAAGTCTCCTTTGCTGTTTAAAAGTATAAAAACCTTGATCCAAAATGGTTCAATTAACGGTGTGAAAAAGATACAAGAATAAAAAAGATGAAATTGGGAAACATACCGCATAACGTAGAAAACAACCAGGTTTCTTCGAAAGTCATATGTACTATTTGTTTCATAAAAGTTTTGTATTCTAAAGCAGAAGTACCCAGAGCACAAAATCAACCGCAATGTGCGGTCATTATTAAAGAATGAAAACAGGTGCAACGCCGGATAGAGTCAAATCCTGTTTTTCCAATTCCAAGCTATCTAACCAAAAATAGTCTGCGTCATAATGTTGAGTGGTCTTAAAACATTATTTAAACACCAGATTGGTTAAACATATAGTGCTAATTGTTTTCATTAAATACTAATCAAATGATTCTCAAAGCAAATTACAAATGACAACAAAACTTATCAAACAAGACAACAAGAAAACAGACACACGAATAATTTCGTACGATAACAATGTAGAGTACATTAATTACTGTATTAATTTATATGTGAATCGATTGAGTCTTGTTTTATCGTGATATCTTATGCAAGTTGCTGGAATCAATAACTGAACTGTGTTCTATATATGTATATCTCGTGCATGAGTAATCAAAATTTTATTATTTTAAAATCCCTGCAGCTAAATGCCATGTACATGACTTCAGGCGCTGTAGTCGAGTATTAGATTTTTTACCGAAAAACAGCTGGAAGCTATGATTGCATTTCAGGTATTAAGAAACTAAAATCCATGTTGTAGTAATGGTGTATGCTAAAACGAAACAATTTAATTATTAATTACTAACAAGGTGTAACTGACATGAATGTACATACATACATACATACATACATATATACATATGTACAATCCTTCCGTAATCTGTAAACCGTGTCATGAATTCTTCTCCCTAAAACCCAAATCTCATATTTTTGTGGAATAAATTTAAAAGGTTCTATTTCTAAACTTACTTAGGGTATATTTTACCTTTAATTATTACTGTAGTGAGCAGCCACACTTGATTCTGGCATACTGACATTCTGTGAAAGTGACAATGAAAGAGGGCGCCAGAAAATAATTTTCTCTATCGCCACTCCCCAGCCCCTCAGAGGGAAAATTGAAAAGTATTTTTCGATCCCCCTTTTCCTTACCGAATAGTTACAATTTGTCCCCTTCCTATCACACATGGTGACGACTGCTAGTAAGTACTATTTTGTATGAAATCGCTTTTGTTGTTTAAAGGTGCAACAACCAGTATTAAAAATGGTCCGATTTACAGCGAAAAAGAAACAACAATGAAACTATGGTACACTCCCACATGACGTAGAAAATAACAAGGATTCGTCGAAATGCATGAGTGAGCATATTATTCATTACTTGGTTGCTTTCGTAAAATATTTTTACTAAAAATACCAAAATATCCGGAGTACAAAGCAAAGTCGCAATTAGCGGATACGCCATCACTTCTAAAGTATGGAAACAAGTGCATCGCCGGATAGAGTACCAAATCCTTTTGTTCCAATTCTATCAATCGATAAGTATTCAACGTCATAACGGTAAAACATTTATTTAGACGCCAGATTAAACATACAAATGATTTCAATTAACCATTCATTATACCAACCAAAAGGTTAACCCCTCAAAGCAAATTATAAATGTCAACGTACCAGCACAAAGCAAGACAACCTGTTGTTGACAACCCAATGTTTCCACAGCTGAAAACACCTTCTGAGTTTGAAGATTGAACAATATTCGGAATAAGAGCAAAGAGCTACATAATGAATCTATCCAATATATAAAAAGTCTAGGAGAGATTTCAAAACATTACATCTTCAGAAACGATCCAGCTACTTCAACTTGAGCAAAATGAGAGCAGTTGTACTTCTCACGATTGTCGCCCTCGCAGCGGTAAGAACATACAATTAATCTGCATATAAGTACAGTTAATTCATATATTACAAAACTTATTATCTCATGTAAAATTTAATAATTACAGACATGTCAAGGTGCTTCACTAAAAGTAGAGCGCCAGGCAGGGTCCCCCATCCAATCGCTTATAAACATCTTGCTGAACCTACAAGACAACGTCCTTAGGCAAATCGTTGAAGCCATACAAGCAATCCTAAAATTCCGAGAGTCACAACCTACATCAACAACTCTACCTTCACCTACCACGGATTCGCAGAGCGCGGATACAGAAGTACCTGAGGAAGCAACTGAATCTGCTACTAACGCAGCAACTGAAGCCGCTACTGACGCAGCAACTGAAGCCGCTACTGACGCAGCAACTGAAGCCGCTACTGACGCAGCAACTGAAGCCGCTACTGACGCAGCAACTGAAGCCGCTACTGACGCAGCAACTGAAGCCGCTACTGAGGCAGCAACTGAAGCCGCTACTGACGCAGCAACTGAAGCAGCTACTGAGGCAGCAACTGAAGCCGCTACTGACGCAGCAACTGAAGCCGCTACTGACGCAGCAACTGAATCTGCTACTGACGCAGCAACTGAATCTGCAACTGACGCAGCAACTGAATCTGCAACTGACGCAGCAACTGAATCTGCAACTGACGCAGCAACTGAATCTGCTACTGACGCAGCAACTGAAGCAGCAACTGACGCAGCAACTGAAGCAGCAACTGACGCAGCAACTGAAGCCGTTACTGACGCAGCCACTGACGCAGCAACTGAGGCAGCAACTGAAGCCGCTACTGACGCAGCAACTGAAGCCGCTACTGACGCAGCAACTGAATCTGCTACTGACGCAGCAACTGAATCTGCTACTGACGCAGCAACTGAATCTGCTACTGACGCAGCAACTGAATCTGCTACTGACGCAGCAACTGAATCTGCAACTGACGCAGCAACTGAAGCAGCTACTGAGGCAGCAACTGAAGCCGCTACTGACGCAGCAACTGAAGCCGCTACTGACGCAGCAACTGAAGCCGCTACTGACGCAGCAACTGAAGCAGCTACTGAGGCAGCAACTGAAGCCGCTACTGACGCAGCAACTGAAGCAGCTACTGAGGCAGCAACTGAAGCCGCTACTAACGCAGCAACTGAAGCCGCTACTAACGCAGCAACTGAAGCCGCTACTGACGCAGCAACTGAAGCCGCTACTGACGCAGCAACTGAAGCAGCTACTGAGGCAGCAACTGAAGCCGCTACTGACGCAGCAACTGAAGCAGCTACTGAGGCAGCAACTGAAGCCGCTACTAACGCAGCAACTGAAGCCGCTACTGACGCAGCAACTGAAGCAGCTACTGAGGCAGCAACTGAAGCCGCTACTGACGCAGCAACTGAAGCCGCTACTGACGCAGCAACTGAAGCCGCTACTGACGCAGCAACTGAATCTGCTACTGACGCAGCAACTGAATCTGCTACTGACGCAGCAACTGAATCTGCTACTGACGCAGCAACTGAATCTGCTACTGACGCAGCAACTGAATCTGCAACTGACGCAGCAACTGAATCTGCTACTGACGCAGCAACTGAAGCAGCAACTGACGCAGCAACTGACGCAGCTACTGAAGCAGCAACTGACGCAGCAACTGAAGCCGTTACTGACGCAGCAACTGAAGCAGCAACTGACGCAGCAACTGACGCAGCTACTGAAGCAGCAACTGACGCAGCAACTGAAGCAGCAACTGACGCAGCAACTGAAGCCGTTACTGACGCAGCAACTGAAGCCGTTACTGACGCAGCAACTGAAGCCGTTACTGACGCAGCCACTGACGCAGCAACTGAAGCCGTTACTGACGCAGCAACTGAAGCCGTTACTGACGCAGCCACTGACGCAGCAACTGAATCTGCTACTGACGCAGCAACTGAATCTGCTACTGATGCAGCAACAGAATCCGCTACTGACGCAGCCACTGACGCATCTACTGAAGCCGCTACTGAAGCAGCAACTGAAGCCGCTACTGAAGCAGCAACTGAAGCCGCTACTGAAGCAGCAACTGAAGCCGCTACTGAATCAACCACTTCTGTGACGACAACAGCTAAACCCAATCCAACTCAAGAATATCAAGATCAAATGCGACTTTGCTTTGGCAAATTCCGAGACCTCACAAGCCAGTTGCTGCAGCAATTGAATAAGATCTCAGCATTTGTCGAGAAATCAAGAAATACCTACGCTGGATTTATGATTTCAGGTGCAATTAAACGAGTCACAGCTCTGCAACCTATGTGCAGCATTTCTAAAGTTAGACCACCTTTGGAAATGCTTGTAACTGTAAAGGAAGCACAAACCCAGTTTTCCGGTATCGGAGCCATTATTGGAAAAGTTGCAGAAACTGCACGTCCCGAGCTTAAAAGTTTACTCGAACCTGCCCTAACCATGGTTAAAGCAGGAGTAGCCAATGCTCAAAAAGCAACCGAAACTATTAACACAGCTAGCAAGTCTCCAATCAATTTGTTGGGCTCCATCTTTGGTTCCATCTTTGGTTAGACCCTTCTGTATACCAGTTGGTGTTAAATGATTGTAAATTTTTCCGATTATAACAACTGTCTACGTTATGAAACTACAAAAATACTTCTTCATCAAAATATTGGAACCTTTTGCTACATCCAGAGACCTCAGTAATAAAATTCCTTACCGCATGCTAACATCGTGGAGTATACAATTACTATATTAATTTATATAATCGTGTAGTTTTGGTCCTACTTGTTTCATCATGGTTTTGCGACATCTACCAACTCATGGAAAAGACAATCTAACATAACGACGAATCCAACTATAGACTTAGCAAGCTTCACTTCACATTTTCTGTACATATGTATTTGTATGTGTTTATACGTGACCTCATTTAATTTTTGAAGGTCAACGGACCCGATGTCCTTCAAAAACAGCAGAATTCTAACTTTTTATCTATTCTGATCCTACACAAAATTCAAGTTGTCTGGTGCTCTTGGTTAAACATGAGATCGGTTCGGATAAAACACAAATCCGAACCGAACCGTGTTGTTGTGATAAAAAAATACTCTTATCCGAAACCGGACCGCCATACATCGGTTTGGATGATTTTTATAACCGAACCGTTTGTCGGTTATCCGAATAACCGAAACAATACTGCACATTTTACCAGTGTTTATTACCAAATATTTATTAAAATCTTTTCTGAAAATTTTTGTTTTAATAAAAATGTCGTTTAAACTTAAAACAATTATTACACTAATTTTTATCAAATTCCACCTATAGATATGATATGATATGATATTTAAGTAGATTTATTATTGATTTCAATTGTTTAATTGGATTCTTGCGTCTTGCAGTATTTGCGGTTTACTTTGAGCCCATCAGCCGAAATTCCAAAATGATCCCAAACCTCGATTTCATCTTTTTTTTGAAGGCATAGATCCCGGTAGTTTCTGCTGTTATTACGGAGTCAGAGATTTCCACTGATGACATATTGTTTGCAGTAATACGGCACTTATTTAATTTAAGCTAAGAATTACGTAATGGTGTGAGAAATAATTGCGATACGATGAACAAATGTACGCCTGCCCGTTGTCCTTGCGTTCTGCTTTCTAAATATAGTGCAGATACATAATGAAACAATCGTTTGTCTCGAGAAATTCATGCCACAGCCGTTCTCGATGACGATTTGCTAAAAATTTTAGGAACGAATTGCAAAATCGGTTATTCGTCGGTTTAACCGAGCGGATACATTTGCTTAATACGAACCGAACGGATAATTTGATATTGAAAACCAACCCGATCCGAAACCGATATTCGGTTAGGGTTTGAGGTATCCGAAGTGTTCGGTTATTTCAATTCGGTTACGACTTTTCGATCCAAACCGTCCGTTTCGGTTAACCGATAGTCGGATAACCGCGTTAAACCGAACTGATCTCATGCTTACCCTTGGTGCAGCGAGGGGACCAGACATAGGAACTTCCAACTTCGCTTCGCCACTAAAAATCCTCTGTGACTAGCACTAAAATTCAAAACACCAATGGGCGAAAGGATATTTGCCCGACCCCTGTCAATCGATATTGTAACACATCAATAATGACAAGAACAAATCGGACTTCAAAACGATAACAA
This sequence comes from Allacma fusca, assembly GCA_947179485.1. Taxonomy (NCBI): domain Eukaryota; kingdom Metazoa; phylum Arthropoda; class Collembola; order Symphypleona; family Sminthuridae; genus Allacma; species Allacma fusca. Next base: position 35,236,302 of record OX359247.1, read on the forward strand.
TAGGGAATTTCGTTTCACTTCGCCCCTAAAACCTTGTCTAGAGCCTCTAGTTAAAGTATAGGCAAATATAACAGTGAAACATTTTTGTTCCGCTTTTTAAGTACGAAGTGAAACGACATTATTGTAAACATTTTGGTGTCTGCTTGTTCGTCCGCACGAAAGTTGCCGAGCCAATATCATAACACAATTCATACTTTTTACAGTGACACGTTCCCTAATGAGTCAGAACCTTATTGATTTTTTAAACAATCGGAATATCCTGTTGACCATAAAAAATGAAAATAGGCTACATTTATATACACAGTCGTAGTCCGAAGGACAACCGTTTCCGCACAAAACATTTATGGACGTTGTTGCAATATCGAACGATACGAGTTGTGTAAATTTCACTTCCCCCCTTGATGAATTTACCCTATACTGCGATTTGCTTTAAAAATTGAGGAAGGTTTTGTACTGAAACGACCTTTTGAAATTACGTCCATTAAAAAATACCTGATACCACCTAAAATTCAAAAGTTTGTAAAACTGATTTATGCGAGCCAAAATTAATGAATGTAAAGTGGAGAGTATAATAATTATTATTTATGCAAGGTAAAGAAGACGTCATTACTCAATTTGATTACTTAATTAATTACATGAACAGGTCAGGTGCAAGTCGTTAGTACAAATAAAAAACAAATTCGCAACTACAATACTTACCATCATTACTAATACCATTACAGGCATTAACGAGTTGCATGTAATTGTGAAGGCATTTAACATTACTTTAAATTCCTAAACGTATGAGCTCACATTTGGTGCTATACTATACCATTATGTAAACTCCCGTAACAAACTAAATCTATTGTAAATCTAATTTCGAACACATTATTACTGGCACTAAACAAACCGGATTCCCAAAGTTACTTCTACATAGTTTGATTTGAAGCTGTCGCGTGAATTAATCAGATTCCGAGAACTCCGAATCACTGTCTTCACTTTCCGTTGATTCCCAGTCAGAAACGTCAAAAGTTATATCACATTCATCGCACAAGATAGGATTCTTGAGGAGTTTAATATCCTTCTTTTGACATTCTTCGTCACAGTAAGTCGTCATACAGTAACCACAGAAGATTTCAGCATCCTCTGCCCAACAAAATTTGCAAATGTTTACTCGTTCACCAAACTCGATTGTGTTGATATCATCTACCCGAATAGCGTACATTTCTTTGGCAAAGGCCAATCTATAATATGGATTTTTGATGCTAAGCTTTGACCCGATCCACAACTTCGTCTTGGCTTCTGGAAAATCTTCAATCGTAATGTGGATGCAATCATGGTGTTTGTCTTTTACAACGGAATACCATTTGCCAGCAACATTCCAGGACGTCTCCGCAATCTGTGCATGAAGTACTCTTCCTTCATGAATCTTGTCCCCGTGAGGATTCATTTCTCGTATTGTAATTTCCTTCAGACCATTTAAATTATATTGTTTGTGTTGTTGTTGTTGCATGGGTAAAACGGAAAGCCGGGAGAACCAACCAGGTTGACTGAAAAGCCTATTGCTGGAAAATATCCTATCATAGAATTCTTTGTAACCCTTTCTATGTTGCGTCGTTATTTCAAACCGGATTGGGCTAGTTGCTTGACTGTAACGTCTAGTGTCTTCATTCGGATCAGATATTAAATGCTCAGTGTTTCCGATACCCCCCAAAATTTCATTAATACGTTTTTCCACTACCTCTTTAACATAGGATACATACGGCAGAAAATACGATATCAAATTTATTTCTGCTTTCAGACCATCCTCATAAATCTTCTCACCTTCAGCATTATTGTTCTTGTGGAATATTTCCATAAACGCCATAATAAAGTACGCCTCTGGAATCATTCTGTCATCCCGGTGAGCTTTTTGAATGAAGAGCTTGCAAGTCTCTAAGACATCGTCAACGGATACCTTGATTCCTACGAGATGTTTCATAACCGCCATCTTTCCATAAAGTAGAGTTGGGTCGAAGGGAAATTTTTCAAGTGCACTCACGAAGGTCTCGAAGGACTCAACATATCTCCCAGTGAATGCAAGTGTAAATCCGAGAGCTTCTATAAAAAATTTCTCTTCCGGGTAATGTCTAATGCAATCTTCCAAGTAAGGAAATAAGCGAGGGGCATCGTTTCGTGAGGCCAAAAGTTGTACAGAGCATATACGAATTCTGAGATCCAAATAGTTTGGTGTGACCATGTTGTCTATGGGTATCATGCCGCACAATATTTCAAGCTGTTCTTGCATTGCTTCCGTTAAGTCTGGAACAACTTCGCTCTTACGAATACAATCCGCAAAGAATCCGATGGCACAGTAAGGATAATTTATCATCATTGCACAACCTTGTTGGAAAAGGTCCATTGCATTCAGCAGTAGATTGGCATAAGGAAGTCCTTGTCTTGATCGCTCCAATATCTCCATTCTGTGCTCCCAAATAGTTCCTCGGTAAAAATTATCTTCATCAATCCGCATTCTAGTTGCAATTTGTGGATATAATACGATTTTAGTCTCATTGGCAGTTTCATGCTTGGCTAGTAGCTCAGTCAAAACTTGGCGTACTGACTTGTTCCCAACATAAATATGATATTGCTCCAAAATCTGAGCAATCTTAATCCTACATTGCTCTACTCTAACAGCTTCCTTGAACTTCTTTTCCTCCAGAATTGAATGCACGTTATCATATTTAATTGCCTGTTTATACCAGACCAAAGAAAGATCAACGCTGCCTTCCTGGACGTACATCCAAGCCAAATGGTCCATTGCATACGGTATTTCTGCAAAAAAAAAACAATGAATACATGACGAGATGGTATTCGTACATAGTAATCAAAGAAAAAAATTAACACTGTCCAGGCCACACTTTAATTAATTATTAGTGGATAGTTACGTAATAGGTAGATAAGTATAGTGAGAAGCACTGGGTTAGCAAAAACTCACGAACCGAGTATGTCAATTTGGTTTTTTTCGCGAACGTTAGCCAACCGGGTTACATACATGTGTAAAAAACTCAAATTGGCAATCTTTCTCTAGCCAAAGGCTAATCTTTCCTCCGCAATTCCAGTTATGTTATGACTGAGGCTCTATTAAGTAGTAGATTATGTGTCGCGTCCGCAAAATCGACCTCGTTATATTTCGAAGCTTGAAACTAATTGGCGTACCTATTTTTAAACCATTCGTGAACCTTTTTTATCTTGAATGATTATGGTAAATAAAATTTTACCTCTAATAGCAGCCAGTGTGAAATACTGCTTTGCTCGTTCCTCATCTTCACAACAGCCGATCCCGTCCAAGTAGAATATACCTAAATTATGTGAAGCTCCACCGTGACCTTTCTCGGAAGCTTGTAAATACAGCTCTAAGGCCTTACAAAAATTCTGTGGTTTTCCAACTCCATCTTCGTACAAACGACCAAGGCAGAATATTCCATGAGCCACCCCCGCATTGGCCGACTTTTCAATCCAATGAACTCCTTTTTCCACATCAGGCTCAACTCCTTTCTCATCAGGAAATAAATAGATGATTCCAAGGTACACGTAGGCCTCAATTACTCCTTGCTCCGCCAAGTCCAGATAAATTTTAAATGCAGCCTTATGATCCAAAGGCAGGTCTTCCCCTATCTGATGAAGTCGAGCTTTAACCAGGGAAACGTTTGCTCTTCTAGTGGGATCTCCAGATCGTAAGCCTTCATTCATTGCATCGATTAGGAATTTTCCTGATGGCCCAAATCCCCGTTGTTTTCTAAATTTCTCCGCTTTTTCGTTCAGACTTGAAGGAAGTCCTAAGGGATTACTGTAGTCTTTACTCTTCTCATGACTTAGTCCAAGCTTGCAAACATTTTTGAACAGTTTGGCTTCCTTCGCATTAGGATTTCGCTCCAGAGCTCTATCAAACCAATTAATTGCTTGTTGGTATTCTTTTTTGAACTGATGCATCTGACCGATGAGATGATACCCCACCCACCAAGTTGGATCACTTGAAATCAAGTTTTGGGCATCTTTGTACGCTGAGTCAATATTAAGTGTTATTTCGTCCTCAGGAAGAGTTTTATTTTTCAAAATGAAGATACGAGCTTGAGAACGGTTTGACAATAGGAAGGACCTTTCTTTACTCCGTAAACCCGCCAATGCCAAGCCCGTAGTATACATGTGAATAGCTTCCTGAAAGGCTTTTCTTTTCACCAGACGTTTCCCTTTCTTCCGTAGCTTCCTTCCTGTCCTAGAATTCCTTGGGTTGAACTCCGTCTCCGTTAGTACATGACTGTTTAGATGAATGGTCGATTTTATGTTCTCGATTTCATCCGATGGCATGCCGAACTCAACAAGCGCCTCCGCTGATAACTTCCAATAGCTTTCAAACAGATCGTGGTTTACGTTTAGGTCAGCAAAATGCTTGACAGCGTTTCGGACTTCTACTAGTTGCTTCAAAAGCTTGCCTCGGTCTGAATTTGCGAATGCGGGAATAGAGCGCAGCAGGGTATTACTGAGTGTGAGGTCAAATTGGGTTAGGTCGCCGTTGTCAACCACCTTCTTCTGGTCCTCATTCTTTAAGCTTCGGTAGAATTTGGAACAATCTTCCTTTAGAAATAGCTTCACTTCCTCTGACTCATTCTGCCACCTCGTTCCTCTTAACTTCCGAAATTGGTCTTTTATTAAGTTCTGAGCGTACTTGTTTCCGCAGTTGCTTATAAGTTGCTCCAGCCGGATATACCGATGGAACCCTGGTATATTTACTTGGTTCATTTTTCTGTGGTAAATCAAATGTTATTAGTGTATCATTCTTGTATGATATTAGTCTAGATTTCTTTTTTAAGAAAAGATTTCTGATCATGATTATTACATCTAGTACCACTCAAGCAGACCGTCCCATGAGCTTTTATCTAAGTGTATAGCTTGTTGCAAAATCCAAGTTTTAACATCGATTTCAGACGCGAATGGGGAAAATGGGGCTAATAATATTATACTTTAGAAAATTTGCTTGTTTCTTTTCAGAGATATTCCATGAACCCCAGCAAATTTTTCATTGCTTATAAACATCTAAATCAGCATCAGCTCCTTATCGTGCTTTAAACAGCTTAAAGGCGCTCGTTCCGGCGCTAATGATATTCTCAATGTATGGGTAAAGAAATATGTTGTAGTTGTAGTTGATAATTAATTATTACTACTTATAGTTATTACAAGTATACAAAAACATTTCAACCAGAATTTGAACACCTCGTATATATAATTTATTGTAATACAAAATGGCTGCCTTCCCAAACCTATAATCCTACAAATCTAATCTGGGACAAGACTTTGCTGATTTTATCTTCGAACAGAAACCGCAGTAACCCATACTACAGACAGAAGGTTGGTAGTGGACGTGGACTTACCCATGCAATCAATCATTTCCACGAATAATTGCTTTTTAAATATGTTGGAAGCTCCGATCTTGTGGTCACTAGAAATGCCCGAGTAGGTTGTCCGGAATACTTTTCTGGCTAATAATTACCTACACCAGATTCGGTTGACGATTGAATCAGTTACTAGAATCAAATATTGTAGAACTGCCAGCTTAAAATTATAAGACATATGTAGCCCAAATGCAACGCCCTTTTCTGTTGAGAACCCTACTAATCTTCAAGATCACTTTTTGGGGTCTACCCCAAAGTCAAAAGAATTTTAGAATAGCAATTGGTTTCACATGAAACGCAAATTGATGTGTACTATTACTGTGTAGTAAGTATTACTTAAGAGAGCAGCAAATAGCCCATGAGACAACTCACCCATGGTCCACGTCAAGTGTTTCCTCATAAACTGCATGAAAAATGGGTGGCATTCATCCAGATCCAGAGATATCCAAGCTCGGTTTTTACATGAAGCACAAATTAATTTGTTTTAACACCACAGTTCATACATAAGACAACACGAACCATGATTTACATATGTACGTAGTTTTTTTAAAAATACAGGGTAAAATAAACTGCATGACAAATATGTGTGGTATTTAATCTGAAAACTATCGCTTCGCTGAATGACAGTAACTCGGTCTTAATTTTTGATGGGCATATTCATACTAAAGAAAACGATATGATTCATGAAGTACTATGAGTACCTTTTCTATATAATGCTATGAGGCATGAAATATATATATTATATTGTCCCTCATTAAAATTAAGACTTTTCAGACTCTAAAGTAAAATAACTAGTAAGTTAGCTATCTATAAACTGCATCAAAAACTCGGATTCTGAAATTAATGGAACTGTTTATTATTGTTTATCATCTACGAAGAAGAAAAACGTACTATTTGTATTTTAAATTCAAAGCAAAATGATTCGGTTGTATATATACGCAGTTTCATTAAATACTAAGAGCAAAATGACCTCTATGCTAATTAAAATAATTAAATATGCATATGATAAATACATATGTATGCTATTCGTTGTGGAGGAGCTTAATACAGATCATTTTCCCTGGGATGAAAAATGAATCTACATAGTTCATTGTGTCACTGCACCTTGTTGATGTCGATTTTGCCTTTCCTCAAGGGTCAAAATACCTTCAAAATAGGAATCTGTTCTCCACCGCTTGTGGCTTTTATACCTAAATCCGGATCATGGGCGAAAGCCTACAAGACCTTCAAATGAATAAATAATAATAGTATATAATACCCACTCGCAACAAAGAATCTTTTCATTCACAGGTGGGGCCAGGAAAGAAACTCTAGGAGGAAGGAATTTAATATCCGTAAATGAAACCTGAAATGAATAGCTTCAAATAAAATACAGTATACATTGAATGAAAGTTAGTAAAAGAAAATAGAACGGAGTCGATATAGGAAATTTTAGCTAAGGGAGCGTACACAAATTACGTCACCCACAGGGTGGGTGGGTAGTTACAGTAATTGGTGACCATTGATGACATAGTAGTGGGGTTCACATCTGCAAAGATGACGCCACCAAAATTTTCCGCCGTTTTTGAACGTTCTTTACATTTTTTGCTTGTATTACGATGACGCGAACATAAAAGGATAAATTCATTACTGAATTCTAAGCGCAGAACCAAACGTTCCTATCACAGTTTTGATTTTGGCGCGACAGCAAGTTTGTCTACGTAGTGACATAATCTGTGTACAGGGTGGGTGGATTCAGCAATAAATGACAAATGGTGATGATGGGGTGAGAGGGTCTGAAAAGTCGACCTTTTTGGGTGACGTAATTTGTGTATGCTCCCTAATGAAAACATAAACAGCATTCTACTACTGTATTTTTTATATAATGTTATTTTTATGTGCAAACATGTAAGTTGAATAAAACTGAACTATGATAAATATGTGTGATGATAAGATTAGTAAAATTATACTTCAAGGTCTCATTCTTTTATTACACATATATTATATTTGAGCAATTTTTGATCCCACTTTGCTCAAAAAATCATCAATTTATTGAAATATTAGACTACAGCCGTTCCAACCCATACCCGTCCGTATTATTTACGTCTGCTTAAGAATGTAGAAAGCTTTGGGTTGAGCATTACGAAAGATTTAAAAATCGTTATCTTATTAGAACACATCCTCCCTCATACCTGTCTTGAGCAGCATTTCTGTACATCTCCCTCCCTCCTTTCTGATGACGTAATCAAATAATTATATTACATGGAGTTGAGTAATGACACATTGTTTCCCCCCCCCCACAACATCACAACAAGGTAAGTATTCTTAATAACATGCATACTGATTGACATGCATGACATTGTAAAAGTAACGCAAGTCGTGTCTTCTATCTAGTAATTTAGATATTTGTTCCATTTTTCAACCCATAGGTTGTGTTTCCATAGTTCTAGCTCTATATTGTTCGTCTCGTAGGTTCCTCGTCATCATCTGCCTCCGTTTCTTTTTGGACGTTTTTAGGTTTTGCATGCCGGTGGTCCCTAGTCAAAGCTCATTGGATTAACCCCTTAGGTCTATCTAAAAGAAAATGTTACACCTTGTAAATGACATAAATACAACTATATCTATAGTACCTGAGTAATTCGAATTAATTTAATTTTTGTATGGTACAAAACAATCAAACGAGCTGGAGGTGGAGATCTTCATATTTGTAGTAGTTTCAAAGTTCGAAAAATGATGCGTACTATACAACATATTATGGTAAATTATTGAATATCTTAGGTATGTGCTAGAATGACGAATCTGCACTAGGTAGGTATTACTAATACTATATCTACTAATTAAATTTAATACTAATATGCATATTTCTCGTCGTACATTCAAATACATCAAGTTTTCACAAGTGAAGCTACATATAAATACTGTATGTATGTAAACTGTGACATGAATACTTTCTCCGAAAGGTAAGGTAAATTTCATATTTCTGGGGAGGAAATTCAAAAAGTTCCATTTCTAAACTTGTTTTAATGTTAGGGTAGATTTAACCTTGAATAAATACTGTAGTGAGCAGTCACACAGATTCTGACAGTATGTGAAAGTGACATTGGAATTTAAAGAGGAAACCACAAAATATTTTTCTCCATCCCCAGCCCAAAGCAGTGCTTGGCACGTGTAGGGGTATCTCGGGTAAATGGGTAAGGGTATGGGTGCTACCCGGGTACTGATTTAGTGTACCCTAACAATTTCGGATACTACCGGAGAATACTCTGATCAGCTTAAATTTTCGGGTACGGAGGGGGTAAAGGGTACGGATACAAGGATTTGAAAATGGATGTATACATGCCGGGTGCTGGTATATGTATCTGTATGTGCAAAAATTTTGTATGCATGTAAATATGTACTGGGTGCCATAAAACGTTTCGACCGTCAACCTATAAAAAGGCGAAATGGTAACAAATATTTGAGTTCCCTATATTTTAGCAGTTTCTTCCAGATTTTTCAAAATTAGTTCCTTCCTCCTAGATCAAAGCCTCTCGAAACAGCGGTCAAGACAGTAAAGCAGACTTTGGTGTACTTTTTTGCTTAGGGAGTATGCACATATTACGCTTCACTTTACCTCCATTTTTGGACCCTACCCCCCCTTACCGTCATCCCGACGTCATTATTCCTTCACCCCCTGCTCTGTATTATCAAAACCACAGACAAATTAAAACAGGTTTAATACGTAGCATTTTTATTAATATTATTAGTAAAAAATGAACATTAAGCGTCAGTTTAGCAATCTAGATTCATAACAAATACGCTCTGAATCCAATCAGCCACATTTCCAATAACTTCCATCGGTGAGTCCGATGAATCTTCCACTACATTTGCTGTGGACAACTGTATTCGATAACTTTGTACAGCAGATTCGATGTTTTTCGAGATGCTTTCTAACGAACTTCAATGAATAGCAGCTTCTTTGTGAGATTCATATGCAATTTTGCTAACAAAATAGTGATTGCAAGTATGGCAGGTTTGGATTACAAGGTTGTCTTGAATGCTGGGGCTGTAGTAGATATATGGGATAATTTCCAGTTTTCTGTAAATTGCATTTAAGATGACACGAAGCGACAAACCGCCTAAGTAGGTAGTTCAACCTTCCGGGTTACAAATACGAACTCCAGAAACATCTGCTTAAAGAACACCAGAGCCAGGAGAAACTTCGATATTAAACCTTTGTCCAAATTTCTTCGTCAAGGACGACACTAACTGGGATCATGACAACGAATTATTTGCAAAACACAGTGATGTTGACGGACTGACGGAAGTGATTTTGTAGTCAATCCTCGGAATGCGCTCATGGCTGTCATCGAGATTCGGTCTAATGTATGGATGTTTATAAAATGTATCAGTGGTCTTTCAACAATAAAATGGCAATGAAAATATTGAGTCTAACAAAAATCCCGGTTTATTCCTTACAATATTGTGATAATCGGCAAAACATCATTAGTAAGGTTACCTCCACCCCCTTGGTATTCACAAAATCATCAGCTTCAAGACCCCCTCCCTCCCCCAAAAATGAAATGTAATATGTGAATGCTCCCTTACAGGTGTTGCTTTACAGAATTGTTTTGAACTAATAATTGTAAGTGAAATTTGGAAAGCTTTTGTACTCATCTGTCTTCCCATTTCCACGGTAAATAACCTAGGTTTGGTAGCTCCCTAAAAGGTCGTGATATTTTACAAATATTGTAAAGGGTATTTTACTTTTGAAATTTTAATGAAAAATTAAACCTCAAAAATATTCTTTCAACCAAAATAAATAGATGGATGTTTAGAAATTAATATAGAAAATTGGGAAATGCAATTTGTTTTACCACTGCTTCTTCTATGGGCTCATGCTCATGATGCAGATGTACTACCACTTTTAAATATTTTTACAATCCTTTGCATGTTTTGGCTTTCATTCAAATATCCAAGTATCCTCGGTGGAGGCGGAAACCGGATTCAATGAATTTTTCATTTCAAGCAAAAAGGTTATGTGATTTGTTGTTTAAAAGTAAATGAGCTTCACAGCAACCTTTACGTTTTATAGTCAACAATTAAGTTTTTTTCCTTTCGGTTTTGGCAACCATCAAAAGTTTTTGCTCAAAGCGTAACAATCCTAGTGCATGTGGGGCATAATAAAAGATGTGGTACTATGTAGGAATTCAATTTGCTTTAAAGATTTTCACCTAGTCCGTTCTGCTTTTAATTTGTAATAAAAACCTGTGGGAAATTTTTAATGGAACTGCAAGTAGCTAATTTCGTTTATAATCGAAACCGCACCCAGTTTTTTCTACTAGTCATTAAAAATTTTAAATACCGCTCGAGAATACTCGAAATAAGAAACTAAGGTGTGTTACATAATTATATTTAACGTACAACAGCATTTTAAAAAATCCGTGCACTGCACTGATTTGGGCAAACTTTGTTTGCATGTGCAGGAAATTGGAACTTATATTTAAAGATTTTTAGTAGGGTAGGCAAATGGAGTTTGATTGTTATCTGTAAAGGACGTATGTCCATACGTCAATCCGTTGGAAAGATATAGCAAATGCAAGATTTTTTGATAATTGTATCCAGAAAATAATTTTCAGAGGTCAAACGGTTGACCCTGGGTCAGGGAAAATATCAAAAGGCACATCTAGAAAGTATGTCCGAATTTTTGGGACAAGTCCCATGTCCGTATGTCATTCCGTTGTTGAGTTGTGCGACTCACAAGATTTTGTAGATGGACGGACGGACGGAAATCACTCGTCTATAAGAAAGTTTCACTTTCTAAAAACTGAAAGAAGTACCCCGGTAAGAATACGGGTACGAAACGAAGATACCAGAGTATGGGAACAATATTTGAGTATTTCTCGGGTACCGGGACAGTCCGGGTACAGATACATGGCTTCATTCATGGCACAGATTACGCTGCAGGTACGCCTACGAAAAATGTGTACACATGCCCTAAGGTAAGGTATATGGGTGTGGGTATAGATACCAAATACAGCAATACCCGCACTTCGGGTTCGCGTACAGATTTCGCGTATCCATGCCGAGCTCTGGCCTATACAAGTGAAAACTGGAAAATTCTTTTCGATTCTCATAATAGCTTATCGAATTAATAAATTCGTTCCCTTCCTCTCACACATGGTGACGAATGCTAGTAAGTACTATTTTGTATAAAGTCGCTTTTGTTGTCTAAAGGTGCAAAAACCAGTACTAAAATGATCCGATTAACAGTTAAAAAGATATAATTAAATTATGGTACATTACCGCATGACGTGGACAATAACCAGGATTCTTCGAAACTCATGAGTATGCATTGTTCGTTACTTGTTTGCTTTCATTAAATATTTGCACTCCAAAGAACCAATATCCAGAGCACAAAAAAAACACGCAATAAGCGGATTTGCAATCATTTTTAAAGTATGGAAACAGGTGCATCGCTGGATAGAGTATCAAATCCTTTTGTTAAAATTATACCAATCCATAAGTACAGCTACGTCACAACGGTAAAACATTTATTTAGACGCCAGATTGGTTAAACATACAAAATTTTTTAATTGTTTCAATTATCTATACATTATACCAACCAAAGAGTGACCCTTCAAGGCAAATGTCAACGTAATTACACAAAGCAAGACAGTCTTTGTATGAAATGGCAATGTTTCAACAGCTGAAAACACCTTCTGCGTTTCAAAGTTAGAGCAATATTCAGGATAAGAGCACATAGCTACATATTGAATCTATCTAATATATAAAACGATAGGAGAGATTTCAAAATATTACATCTTCAGAAACGATCCAGTTACTTCAACCTGAGCAAAATGAGAGCAGTTGTACTTCTCACGATTGTCGCCCTCGCAGCGGTAAGAACATACAATAAATTTATGCGTTCAAGTACAGATCAATAAAATATTACGATCAATTTATAATCTCATGTTAAATTTAATAATTACAGACATGTCAAGGTGCTTCACTAAAAGTAGAGCGCCAGGCAGGGTCCCCCATCCAATCGCTTATAAACATCTTGCTGAACCTACAAGACAACGTCCTTAGGCAAATCGTTGAAGCCATACAAGCAATCCTAAAATTCCGCGAGTCACAACCTACATCAACAACTCTACCTTCACCTACCACGGATTCGCAAAGCGCGGATACAGAAGTACCTGAGGAAGCAACTGAATCTGCAACTGAAGTCTCGACTGAATCCGATACTGATGCCACTACTGACGCAGCTACGGAATCTGCTACTGACGCAGCAACAGAATCCGCTACTGACGCAGCAACTGACGCAGCAACAGAATCCGCTACTGACGCAGCAACTGACGCAGCAACAGAATCCGCTACTGACATAGCTACAGACGCAGCAACAGAATCCGCCACTGACGCAGCAACAGAATCCGCTACTGACGCAGCAACAGAATCCGCCACTGACGCAGCAACAGAATCCGCCACTGACGCAGCAACAGAATCCGCTACTGACGCAGCAACAGAATCCGCCACTGACGCAGCAACAGAATCCGCTACTGACGAAGCAACAGAATCCGCTACTGAAGCAGCAACAGAATCCGCTACTGACGCAGCAACAGAATCCGCTACTGACGCAGCAACTGACGCAGCAACAGAATCCGCTACTCACGCAGCAACTGACGCAGCAACAGAATCCGCTACTGACGCAGCAACAGAATCCGCTACTGACGCAGCAACTGACGCAGCAACTGACGCAGCAACTGACGCAGCAACAGAATCCGCTACTGACGCAGCAACTGACGCAGCAACAGAATCCGCTACTGACGCAGCAACAGAATCCGCTACTGACGCAGCAACAGAATCCGCTACTGACGCAGCAACAGAATCCGCTACTGACGCAGCAACAGAATCCGCTACTGACGCAGCAACAGAATCCGCTACTGACGCAGCAACTGACGCAGCAACAGAATCCGCTACTGACGCAGCAACAGAATCCGCTACTGACGCAGCAACTGACGCAGCAACAGAATCCGCTACTGACGCAGCTACAGACGCAGCAACAGAATCCGCTACTGACGCAGCTACAGACGCAGCAACTGAATCCGCCACTGACGCAGCAACAGAATCCGCTACTGACGCAGCAACAGAATCCGCCACTGACGCAGCAACAGAATCCGCCACTGACGCAGCAACAGAATCCGCTACTGACGCAGCAACAGAATCCGCTACTGATGCGGCAACAAAATCCGCTACTGACGCAGCAACAGAATCCGCCACTGACGCAGCAACTGACGCAGCAACAGAATCCGCTACTGACGCAGCAACAGAATCCGCCACTGACGCAGCAACTGACGCAGCAACTGAAGCCGCTACTGAAGCAGCAACTGAAGCCGCTACTGAAGCAGCAACTGAAGCCGCTACTGAAGCCGCTACTGAAGCAGCAACTGAAGCCGCTACTGAAGCAGCAACTGAAGCCGCAACTGAAGCCGCTACTGAATCAACCACTTCTGTGACGACAACAACTAAACCCAATCCAGCTCAAGAATATCAAGATCAAATGCGACTTTGCTTTGGCAAATTCCGAGACCTCACAAGCCAGTTGCTGCAGCAATTGAATAAGATCTCAGCATTTGTCGAGAAATCAAGAAATACCTACGCTGGATTTATGATTTCAGGTGCAATTAAACGAGTCACAGCTCTGCAACCTATGTGCAGCATTTCTAAAGTTAGACCACCTTTGGAAATGCTTGTGACTGTAAAGGAAGCACAAACCCAGTTTTCCGGTATCGGAGCCATTATTGGAAAAGTTGCAGAAACTGCACGTCCCGAGCTTAAAAGTTTACTCGAACCTGCCCTAACCATGGTTAAAGCAGGAGTAGCCAATGCACAAAAAGCAACCGAAACTATTAACACAGCTAGCAAGTCTCCAATCAATTTGTTGGGCTCCATCTTTGGTTCCATCTTTGGTTAGACCCTTCTGTATACCACTTGGTGTTAAATGATTGTAAATTTTTCCGATTATAACAACTGTCTACGTTATGAAACTACAAAAATACTTGCAAATCAAAAATATTGGAACCTTTTGATAAATCCGGAGGCCTCAGTAATAAAATTCATTTTGGCATGATAACGACGGTGTACTTCAATTATTTTATTATCTATGTACCTATATTGGTTTAGTTGTACACTGAATTCCCCATATACATAGTGGTTTCCTCTTAGATGGCATTCCCTCCAGAGGTGTCAATCCTTCGAAGGATTTCCTTCAAAGAAGGCTTCTTGAACGAATTAAGCGATAGCTTTGGCAATTATGAAGGGAACGGAAGGAAGGCTGAACGAAGGCCTCTGCTCTTTGCAGAAATAATGGAATGTGAAGGAACCGTGGTCGGATATATTCCCTCGGGAGATATTCCCTCCGGAGACAACCCCTCTGACATAATCCCTCCGTAGATAATCCCTCCAAATATGGAGATAATCCCTCTGTTTGAAACAACAAGGAATTTTCCATGGCAACGCTATGTAGTCAATAAATAAAATCAACGCTGGATTAATAATACATTACATTTAGTTCGATTATAAACTACAGTGAATATCGCAAATAGCAGTAGCTTTTATTTAGGCTCAGGGGTTAGGTTAATGGTCAGGTTTACATTTTCCGGAGTAATCAAACGGGAAAGGAAATTAAAGCATTTGCAATTTACAGCGATTTATTTGTACATTATATGCTATCAAGATCACAAACAATTAATTTTAAGGTAGTCGTATAAAAACATTGAAACATGATTGCTGAGTCAGTCAATCGTAGAACTCTCACTCCTGAAGAAAGTCGTGAAGTCAATCCTGAATAGCTTCGAGGAATTCCGAATGGTTTGTCTCACTTTGAAACAGAGCAAGTAGGAAAAACAATGTTTTCGAATACAATCGGGAGCAGGTAGAAGTTTACTACTGACTGACCGAGTCTCATTCATTTTGAACTATAGAGCATTGCAGTTTATTTACTAAAGCAAGTCAATGTAATTAGCGAAATAAGAATACACGTAGTTTTTTATTGTTTTTGTTATGATTTGGGTGCAACGAATTAGGAATCACAGTTACTATGGCAACTGCAATATAAGTTGCAGTGACTCCTGCTGTCGTACAACCAACCCATGCGACGGAGGGATAATCTCCAACTACAGGAGGGAATATATCCGGAGGGATTATCACCGGAGGGATTATGTACGGAGGGAAAATGTCGGAGGGCTTATCTCCATACTCCGAAGGAACATGTTAATTTTACAGCCTTCAAACGCCGTTGGAACTTACAATCCCATCTACTATATTTTAGGTAAAATCCTTCCGTAACTAAAGTTCATAAACGTGAGTACACCATTACTCAACTGAAAAACATTATTCTTAATATGGCTTAATGTTATTCTAGAAACATTTATCTCACAATGGCAGAATGATACCCGGAGCATGTAAGCATTTCATTCCTTTCACTGTACATATGTACATAATAATCTACAATAATTGTAATTAATTACAAGCTAATTAATAGTAGTTTTTCAGAGGTAAGCAGTTGGAATTTTAAAGTTCTGACTTGTGTTAAAAGATTTGGGATAAATACATGAACATGGAAGGAAGGTAATGCATGAAGGGCATTTAAATATTTTTTGAAGGCTGAAGGAAGGTATATTGCAAGATTTGAACGAAGCAAGGGCAAACGAAGGGTAAATATTCAGAAGGCTTCATTTTATGAAACGATGAAGGAGCGGATAATTGGAAACGGTCACCCTTCTGAAGGATGAACGAAGGCGATGTCAAATGGACACCTCTCCATCGTTGTCGTTCATCAAATTCTTATCCGACTGTTGGATTATTAAGCCTTCCTTGATGTTTCTCAAGAACTGATTTGGTTCTTTTATGATTGATCTGGCGTTGTTATATTACATTTATAAGTATACTTATTTAGTTACAGTTATTGTCTATAAACATTAATAGTATATAGTTAGACATAAATAACACACAATGGCATCTGGCATCCCTATATAGTGGCAGGATTTTGTCACTCCCACCACTGTATAGGAAATTCACTGTATTTAATGGAAAAGAAAAAGTTTGATATTCACAGTCACCGGTATTATAAACAAATTAACAGCGACAGAAAAAACGGGTCTGTTGTTTCGGGCATACTGGTTAAGTTAGTTCATACTGGAAAGGAGTACAGTCACAGTGTTGTCCCAAATGTTACACCCTAGTCACATTGGCACTCCTACATTTTCCTAGATACGACAACAAAGATGGGCCTGTTAATTCACCTAGCCAATTTCCTTCTTATAATTAAACTAACATAATGCGCCTCCCTATTTGCCTATAATTATAATCCTCGCCAAGTTATCTCCCCCTTTTAAGGAAACGTTCAACTCAACGCCTTCCTTAAATCCTATAAGGGCTAAAGAAACACGAAGTTTCTTCCTATAGCACAGGAAACAGGATGACTACCTACATATATCCCTATAAATGTTCTTATAATATTCCTTTTAGTATCATGCAACTATACCCTATTAGGAAGTTCAAAACTACTGCTTCCCTACATAAGTACACCTTTAAAGTCCATACAGAAAACCAAAAACCCCGTATGTGTGTATGTCGAAATATCCTGTACTTAATAATACTATATTTATTTATTACTACGTTGGTCTGTTGGTTTGTTGATCTGTTGGTCTGTTCCACGCTGTAAATTTGTTACCTCATTGTCGACCAGATGTCCTAACAATCGTGCTATAAGGGATGTGCCACAAATGACGTCATTCAAAAATCTTTCAAATTACGACTGACTGACTGGATGATCATTCGTCGTCGCAACGAAGGCTGACTGACTGTATATGACGTCATATGTGTATGCATACATGGGTATGCACGCAGGGAGCTTTATTATTCAAAACTGGTCTCGTGTGAGAAAAAAATTATAAATTGGTAACAATTAATAGGCTTTGTTTACCTTCTTTTTATTTTTTTTGTTAATAGCAATCGGTAGTGACCATAATAAAAGTAGAAGATTTACAATGACTTCTACTGTGAACAAGCGAGAAACAAAAATCATCAGGTACGTGTACTAATTCATTCGTACAACCCTATAGGTCAAATATAATTTGAAGTGGCTCACTCATTCGGTCAATAATTTTATAATGATGTAGCAACTAAATTTTACAGTAGAAGAAAAATTTCACCTGTAAAATATTTTACATCAACTTACGCCTGTTTGCACCTTCTCTAAAAAAAATTTCATATAAACAAAATCCCAAAGGGGCGTAGTCAGGTATTGTGGTAGTACATGTAGGACACCTGTCGGTGATGCAGGTATTAACATGTGTTTATATGTGACCATTCTGATTTCCTTAGGTAAAAAATCTATTCAACAGACGTTATTTGTTAGATGATCGGTTCAGGCGTATGATTTGAAAAAATTTAAACAACATTCATGTGTACACAAATGCTTATACATACTCTTCCGACAGATGACGCAGTCGATATGTTTTTGTATAACTTTTAGTATCAAAGGCGCGTAAATAAATCCACACACATTTCAAATTAAAATAGTTATAGTACAATTATAATTTACCGTTACTTAAATTATGTTGGAATTCTCTGTTTAAAAAAACTGACACCAGGTACTCTGTCCAGTATATTACTTATCGATATAACTCTTTGTGACTTTGTGACTTTGTGAATTAGGGATAGTACGAATGATTTTGGATGCTGAAGTCGTTATTTAAACTTACGAATTCGTACGGGATTTTATGTAAGAGTAACAAAGAGTCTGAGTTAAAAGGGTGCAGGAAAATGACGTCATGATATGGGAGCGTCTACATATTACGTCAGCACAAAATACATGAATTACCCAATCACCCACCCTCAAATCATACATGGTCATTTAGTGATACTTGGACCCACCCACCCTGCTAAATGACGTCACATACATTTACACGCTATGATTCCCCAATGCCCCAAAACTTAAAAGCAGTGAATTTAGCCGTGAATTCATATATTAAAATCAGACGAGACTGAAGGAAGTAATTAGTGTGTAATTTAACATAACAAGACATTCTAAAATCCGGGCTCAAATTTACTGAACGGATTTGTATACGTTGCTGTTTGGATTTGTCCTGGGTCAGGTGGCCAGGAATTGTTGTTACTATTATTCGTAAAAACTTAAATAACGGACATCTCACTGTTTTTGCCCGTTGAGTTGTTAATCTTTGTAGATGATCTTTGAAATGCACTGAGGAGAGGATTACAATAATCAATAAGAACTTAAAACTATTCATGCTTTTTTGTAAACATTAGCTTCTTCCCATAGTTTCCGAAGTGCTTGCCACTGATATCCACCATAGTCCTTTGCCCTTGACATTTTAATGTATTATCGTGATGCTTACACAATGTTTACTTACTGACCGGCACTAGCACCGATTATTACATCTGGCATTGGCATTGATTAAGAACTAATAATAGAATGATAGAAATTGCCATTTATTGATGTTCCTTGAATCACTCAAAAATTAAGTGAACTGTAGAATATATGTGAAAATACATTTTCGAGCAGAGAAAATGTGCGACTTCATACAGAACTTCAATTTGTATACTCGAGGTGTCATCCCATACAATTTTATTTTTCGTGCGTATTCTCTCCGTGTAATAAAATGAGGCTGATGACAGTAATAATGTCATTCGCTCGTATACAGCACCCACCCACCTGCGTCATGCAATGTCATACTTCAACTAAATGATGGACCCACTATCGAGCTGACGTAATATGTAGACGCTTTCTATGCATAGGGGACTGACTGAGTACGTCATGTTAAATCATCCACGGACAATATGACTGACTGACTAAATGCATGACGTCATTTGTGGCATATCCCAAACATCCTTTACTTCCCCTCATTTTTACAACCATTGCTAATTTGTTGTAGTACAAAGGGTTCATTCTTTTATTACGTCATCACCAAAGGGGGGAGGGGGGACGAGAAGAAATGACGATGATGAAGGTAGGAGGGGGGAGGGTTTAGTAGAAATGACGACAGTAACATCATCCGCGGGAAAATCAAATGTTTACTGAACTTATTACTAAAAAACTAAAAGCTAAAGTTGAAAAAAGCTGAAAGTGATCTGCGTAGACTAGTCTATTCACAGTTCTATTAATTGTATGAGTGAAACGTACTGGATTCGACGTGTTTATACTCCTTCATATTAATACGAATCAAAACTGTTCCACGTGATAATGTCACCGGCAAAACATGTGCCACGGGTGTATCAGTGGTTACTGATGACGTAATAAAAGGAGGGGGGAGGGGGATGTAAACAGTCGATGATGAACACGATGATGTTCTGGACAAGGGGGAGGGGGGGTAAAAATATGGCAAAATTTTGATGACGTAATAAAAGAATGATCCCAAAAGGTAGGGATTTCCCAATGCAAACTTATACATTCCGCTTCGAAATTATATGCAATCGTTTTATTGTTCAGTCCATCAGTTGCATGACTATACCCCTACTCGGCATGTCAGCATCAGTAGCATACCTGCTCCCTTCATATTAATTTATTTATGAAGCCCCTAGCCTAAATTTCCTAGGTGCCTATATTTATTCCCCAAACTTCCTATAATATTTTATTTGCATATAAATCCCATTGAACCTTGCCTATATCCTAGACTAGATTCTTGTTTTTTTGCTTCCTCCCTATAATTTTTGCCTATAAAAGGGCCTAGATATAGGCAAGGGGCCCATCTTTGACGACAACAATCAAAATTTATTCCTTTCTTTCGGTGGAAACTTCATGTTGGGACAATTTGTACTGGGGGGAGCCAAATCTTACAATCAGTTAATTTCTTGTCTACAAAAAAAGTTGAAATTGTAATTAAAAACGATGAATTCAAATAACCCTCCCCCCGAAATTTCGACTAGGATTTCGGAATTTCGTTTGAAAGGATTGTGTATATTTTAAAGCCATAAAACGCCTTTTTAATCATATATTATAGTAACCGAGATGCAACATCCAGGTCAAAATGTATTACGGTTTTTCGAATTTCACAGTCGGCCCCAATACGCGTTTTTCGAAATTTTGAAGAGTAATGAACATGAATCTGAACTTTTTAAATTTATTCAACAACTTCATCGAAATACAATTTTTTCTGAGGGTCATAAGTCTCAGATGTTTCCTTTCCTTCTAGACGAAAGAAAAATTTGAAATTATGTTACAAAAATTGATGAATTTGTATATCCCGCAAAAATTTCAACTAGTTTTTCGAAGTTTCGGTTGGATTTATTTTAGATTGCAGGAAATGTAAGTAGCTTTCAAATGGGTAACAATGATGGAGGTATAGCATCACATTCAAAAGTTATTGGATTTTTCGAGAGTCTCAGTTCGCCAGAAAATCAGTTTCTTCGGAATTTTGAATACCAGCTGGCATGAATTTCAAATGTTTTAATTTACTCAAAAAAATCGACCAAGAGGCAATGTCCTGAGGGAGGGCCAAGACTCAGATGATTCCTTTTAGGCGAAAAAATTTAATGTAGAAAAACAGGGCATTTGCATTTTTTTTTAAATTTCGCGGTCAAAATTTTGAAAATTCGTAAATTAATACATAGATCTGAGTCGGGATACTAAATCGGTTCGAACAAGGTATTGTACTTCTACGATAAGTTCACCAAAAAATCACGGAAGGTGATCCAAAATAACAGGTCGAAGTCGAAATTGACGGCTTTTTAAAAATTTCGCGATCAAAATTTTTAAAACCCGAAAATTGAAATCAGTATTGCTATTGAACCAAACTCTAAAAAAGGATACATTTTAGATCCAACAATAAGAATCTAACAAGATATTCACCAGCCTGAAAAAGTGAACCAAGAAAAGAAATCAATTTATGATCCATGCATTCCCTACTTTCAATCAAAATTCAATCTAAAAGAAGTGGAAACAATTGGACTGTACATTGGGGCACGAGGAACAATTTCAAATTTTTTTGTAACATTCCTAAAACGATTTAGGATACCAATGAAAGTTATTGAAGAAATAGTATCTTTAGTTCTTAAGAACAGTGCACTAATTTGTAATAATCATCTTTATAAGTCATAAATTATACTAATTAGTTACTTAATTGAAAATTGTTAATAGTATACTGAGTCCATAAGGGCTACTTCTATTGAGAAGCAGTGTCAATAAAGTCTTTCTCTCTGTCACCACGACTGTTCGAACGAAGTATTGCACTTGATTCTATCCTTAGTACTTCTGGATTTATATCGAGTTTTTCATACATTAGCTAAATCATATAATAGGGAAACAACCATCGAACTTGAATTGTACGGAACAGTTGTAGTCTAGTGTAAATTTACCATTATTAACAGGTTACGATCTTCATCATAAAATTTGCTCACATGAACGTTCATGATGGGATGATGATGAGAAATGTATTGTCGTAAGCTCAAAATATGTTACATTTAACATTTATAATGCTTGGAGTAATTGCTTGTTTTTAAAATGCGTAGTAGGAAAAGAAAAGCACTTTCAGTAAATGTAGCAGCAAAGGACACGAGTCCTTTTTGACGAATTCGATGCTCGTTGTGCTAAGCAGGATGCGGGATCACTAAAAAATCATGAAAAAAGTTGAATTGTAAGTACATGAACCAAGCGATTTTGTCTGTGTTTAAGCATTCAAAATCAAAGTAATGTGAAAGCAATTTTTAGCCGATTATGATTTTGGGTATCATGTAGTTGATGTCAATTTCGTTCAGCATTAGCGTTGAGGACCAAATATTGTTTACCTCAATACAGCATATTTTTACCCCGCAAAAAAACTTACTAGGTGTAGATAGTGAAAAACCTGTGATCGTGTTTAATTTGAATTATCAATGTTCTCGTTCTCTCAATGACATGTGCAAAAAATTCATTGCAGAAAAAAAGTTGCTAACAGCTGCTAATACATTTAAATATTATGACTAATTATTGCCATGTAAAATAGAGATTGCCAAATTGTAAGAAAATGCGGTAAAATTCGATATTTTTGAAAAAAATATTGACCTCACTCACTAAATCTTTTCACATGCATGTAAACTTGCTTTATATCATTACATTCACTCTTATAAAATTATAAGCATAAAATGAATGAACGTGCTTTTGGTGCTACATACAATTTTCTAAACTCGTATTATTGCAAACTCAGTTGTACAGATAACTTGAAGCACGCAATTACTAGTAATGAACAAGTTGGATTCATATTGTTATTTTAATATAATTATTTTGATTCCACGTCATTTATTCAGATTTCGAGAACTCCCAGTCATCCCCTTCATTTTCCGTTAATTTCCATTCAGAAACTAGCATGTACCTCGCAAATCATGTGATATTTCAGCAAAGTCATATCCTTGTTTTGACATTCGGAGCTGCAGTAAGCCGCCTTACAGTAGTCACAGAAGACTTGAACATCCTCCGTCCAGCAAAAATTGCAAATTTTTACGCGCTCACCAAACTTGATGGTAGTAGGATCATCTACCCTAATAGCGCGCCTTTCTTCCTCAATCGTCAATCTATAATACGGATTTTTGATGCTAAGCATTGACCCGAGACACAACTTCGTCTGAGCTTCAGGAAAATCTTCAACCATAATATGGATGCAATCGTGGTATTTATCTTTAACAACGGAATGCCATGTGTCAGATTTCCAGGACATCTCCACAATCTGAACATGAAGTATTCTTCCATCATGAATCTTGTCCCCGTGAGGATACATTTCTTGGATTGCAATTTCCTTCAGATCCTTTAAATTGCGTGGCTTGTGATGGTGCTTGGGTTCCAAACAAAACCGATCGAAATGTCCAGGTTGGGTGGGACATGTGTCACCTGAAAATATGCGGTCATAAAATTCTTTGCAAGCGTTTCTATGTTCCATGGTTATTTCGAACCGGATAGGGCCAGCTGCTCGGCTACACCGTTTGCTGTCTTCAATCGGATCAGATACTGGTTCCTTTTTGTCAGAGTTACCAAGACCCCTTAAAATTTTCTCTTCCTTAAGATGTCTTCCCACAGAATCCTTGACTTCGGAATCATAGGGCAGAAAATATGATATCAAATTTTTTTCTGCTTTCAGGCCATCCTGATAATTCTTCTCACCTTCAACCTTGTTATTTTTATGGAATATTTCCATAAACGCCATAATGAAGTACGCCTCTGGAACCATGTTGTCGTCCCCGTGAGCTTTTTGAATGAAGATCTTGCAAGTCTCTAAGACATCGTCAAATGACACCTGCGTCCCTATGAGGTCTTTCATAACTGCCATTTTCCCGGAAAGTAGAGTTGGGTCGAAAGGAAATCTTTCAAGTGCATTTACATAGGTTTTGAAGGACTCCTTTGATCTTCCAGTACTTGCAAGCCGTTTAGCTAATACTTCAGCAAAAAACTTCTCTTCCGGATAACGTTCAATACAATCATTTAAGTAAGGGAGCAATAGAGGGTCATCATTTCGTATGGTCAGAAGTCGTACAGTGCATATTCGAATGCTTACATCCAAAATTGGTTCTCTGGTTATTGTGCTGCACAAAAGGCCAAACTGGAATTCTTGCATTTCAGTGAAGACCGGAACGATTTCACTCTTACGTATACAATCTGCAAATAATTCTAAGGCACGGTCGGGATCAGACCTCATTGCTGCCCAACCTTCTAGGAACAGGTCCATCGCATTTAGCAGTTCCTTTGCATACGGAAGGCCTTGACTGGTTCGCTTCACTATCTCCAACCTGTACTCCCAAATTGTGCCTCGGTAAACATTATTCTCAATCATCCACATTGTACTTCCAACTGATTGATTTGATATGATACTGTTTTCAGTTGCTTGCTTTACGAGAAGTTCATTCAAAACTTGTCCTACAGTTTTGTTCTCACAGTCATCAGTGATACCGTATTGTTGTAACATGTGACCAATTTTAATTCTGCATTGTAGTGAAGCGCCTTCTGTAAATTTTGTCTCATCCACAATTGCATCCACGTTTCCGTATTTAACTGCCTGGTTATACCAGGACAACGCAAGACCAACATGACCTTCATTGAGGTACAGCCAAGCCAAAAGGTCCATTGCATAAGCTATTTCTGCAAAAAAGTAAAAAGAATATTCAAATATTGATTATGATTCACCATTGATTATGTATAATTCTCAATGAAATAACAGTAAATTAACACTGGCCACAAGATAATTATTACCAGTGCGTTCACACGTTCGAGTACACAAATCCTTATACCTACTTATATACTTATCAGCATACTGAGTTATATACCTGCCTTAAACGAACTGATCATTGACCTTAAATTATTAACATATTACAATATAGCTTTACCTCTAATAGCAGCCAGTGTTAAATACTGCTTTGCTCGTTCCTCATTTTTGCAATGACCGATCCCATTCAAGTATAACAATCCTATATTATAGGAAGCTATACCGTGTCCTTTCTCGGATGCTTGTAAATACATCTCCATTGCTTTACAATGATTCTGTGGTTTTCCAACTCCTTCGTAATAAAGATGGCCAAGACAGAATAATCCATGAGCCACCCCAGCATTGGCCGACTTTTCAATCCAATGAACTCCTTTTTCCACATCAGGCTCAATTCCTTCCTCATCCGGAATTAAATACAAGATTCCAACGTCCACGAAGGCATCAATTACTCCTTGCTCCGCTAAGTCCAGGTAAATTTTAAATGCAGTCTTATGATCCAAGGGCAGGTCTTCCCCTACCTGAAGAAGCTTAGCTTTAATCAGGGAAGCGTCTGCTCTTCTAGTGGGATCTCGAGACCGCAAGCCCTTATTCATTGCTTCGATTAGGCTTTTTCCTGATGGCCCGAATCCCCGTCGTTTTCTAAATTTTTCCGCTTTTTCGTTCAGACTTGAAGGAAAACTCAAGGGGTTGCAGTAATCTTTACCGTTCTCCTGACTTAGTCCAAGCGTGCAAACATCTTTGAACAGTTTAGCTTCCTTCGCTTGAGGATTCCGCTCCAGGGCTCTATCAAACCAATTAATTGCTTCTTGGTATTCTTTTTTGTACTGATGAACCTGGCCGATGAGATGGTACCCCACCCACCAAGTTGGTTCGGTTGAAATCAAGTTTTGGGCATCTTTGTAAGCTGAGTCAATAGTAATTGTCATTTCGTCCTCAGGAAGAGTTTCATTTTTCAAAATTAATATTCTCGCTTGAGAACGGTTTGACCATAGGTACACCTTATCTTTACTCCGTAAACCTGCTAAAGCCAATCCTTTAGTGAATATATAAATAGCTTCCTGAAAAGTTTTCCTTTTAACAAGGCGTTTCCCTTTCTTCCGTAACTTGATTGCTTTCTTTGAGTTTTGTGGGTTAAACTCCGTTTGCGTTAGGACATGACTGTTTAGATGAATCGACGATTTTATGTTCTCGATTTCGTCCGGGGGCATACCGAACTCGACAAGCGCCTTCGCTGATGACTCCCAATATCTTTCAAATGTCTCATGGTTTATGTTTAGGTCCGGAAAATGCTTGATGGCGTTTCGGACATCTACCAGTTGCTTCAAGAGCTTGCCTCGGTCTGAATTTGTGAATGACGGAATTGAGCGAAGGACGGTATTACTGAGGGTGAGGTCAAATTGGGTTAGGTTGCCGTTGTCAACCGCCTTTTTCTGTTCCTCATTCGTTAAGCCTTGGTAGAATTTGGAACAATTTTGCTTGAGAAATAGCTTCACTTCCTCTGACCCATCCAGCCATCTTGTTCCTTTTATCATCAGAAATTGGTCTTTTATCAAGTTCTGAGCGTACGTGCTCCCACGGTTGCTCACTAATTGTTCCAGCCGAATATACCGATGAAATCCGGGGATGTTTGCTTGGTTCATTTTTCTGCAAGGCATAAAATAAATATAACTATTATATTGAATGCCGACTACGTTTGCAAACTGTAGGAACCCGAACGGAATATCTACGATTGGTTACAAGCAAAAAATTTGAATGTAGAAAGAAAACATTTTTGCGTCACGAAAAATTTGAATGTGTTTCTGATTTTTTCGGACAATGTTAACGACCAATCGCTATTTTAACATTTCTAAACATATACATAAACCAACTCTTCATAATACGTTCATAACACTTAATAAATAGAATCAATACTTGCGGATAGAACATCTGTTCGGGACAGTTTGAGGACAACATTTTTGTCGCCATGTTATTTCAGGACGTAATCGGAGCGGTTTTTTGCCCCGAAAGACTTCGGAGCGGGACAGAACAGTAGATCGGGACAGAAAAAAATACATGTACAGTTAGTGCCAATCATGGGTACAAAAATCTTGTACCTGGACCTGTTCCTGAACCCATATAACAGGTACTCCAAATTTGTGTACCTTTACCCGAACCTGTACCCATATTAACAGGTCCAAATTTGTTGTACCCGTACCTGATCTCAATTTAAATCATTGTACCTGTACCTAAAACGCACCTGTACCCAAAAACAACCCAAATACTGGACCCATGGGTACAGGTATCTGGCTGTACCTGGACCTGTACCCAGGTCCTTCTTTTAAGATTCTCAGAATTTGTTGTAACTAATATTTCAATTTGTAAGAAAATTATTCGTTGAAATCAAACTTCATGACTTGCAGCTCTTCTGTATGCACTCTTTTATGTTCAACTGTCAAGTACTGTAGTACTGTTCAAGTACTCCTAAAGGATTCCATTACAACCATCTTATTTGTTAAGCTTAATTTTACATATTTTATCTCGCACACATGCAAGCTTATTCTGTTTTGGATAGGTTGGATTTCAGGTTTTTATAATGCAATATCTGCAATACGTTATACTATTGATTATTGACAACTTTGTATTTCCGATATTACTTACCACTTCCTCCTAAACAAAGTAACTTTGGATTCTTGAAATAGTCAATATTATTTTCACATTAAATTTCATCAAAAGTTTGGAATAGCTTAACTTATTAACAAATTAACTTAGTCAAGTAAATTTGTCCGATTTCCCGTAAAACAAAGGCATAAACAATATCTACGAAAATGAAGAATCTACGACCCATGGGACATTATACTGTAAAATAAAAGAAGGCAGCACCCATGAAAAAATTCAAATGAGGTTCATGACATATTAAATTTGTGTTGTGCTCAACTCACAATCAGCGCATGTTGTAGAGTAAGCTGCTTTTATGATTTTACGTTTTCATAAAAGTACCCAAATATTTCAGGTATTTGGAGATCAGGTACAGGTATTTCAAACACTCGTACCTGTACCTGATCTAATCGGATCAAATAGGTATTCTCCCGTACTCGTTCCCATACCCGTACCTGTACCCAACTTTGCGGGTGCAAATTGTGTGTACCCAGAAAGTACCCAAAATGTTTGGGTACAAAATTGGTGTACCCATTTTGTACCGGGACCTGTACCTGTACCCAAATACCCGGGTACTACCTGTACCTATGAGGGGCACTAATGTACAGTATACTATTGCAGTAAAAATGAATATGTCTGGGACGGACTATGGTAATTGTTTCGTTTAAAATTTGTTATTCTACATGCGAATACTTCTTAAAGTAAACTTTCGCTATTAATGGAAGTACTCTTATAGAAATAGTGGAATTTGAAGCATTTCTTTTGTTGTAAAAAGACAAAAACAACACAGTAGAAGCCCTACTTGGGGAACTAAATATAAATTTCGTTGCAGTAATAAATTACTACGTAATTACAGTATGTTTACAGAGACATGACAATCAGAATCTAAACTCTTTGTATACCAAATTGTAATAATAGATGGCTGCCTTCCAAAATAGCTACATTACCAACAATATCTGGGAAACTGAGAAAATACTAAAAGTGAAGACTCGTTTGCTGATTATCTATATCTTCGAACAAAACCCAGCAAGCCATACTAGAAGAAATGGTTATGGACTTGCCCCTGCCCTGCAAGCGCTAAATTATAGTTACACAAATAATTGCTTATAAATTACATTGGATATTGGAAGTTCTCTTCTGGTTCCCAGGAATGTCCGGGTAGGTTGTCCAGAAGAAATAGGGAGTTTTTTGGGTAGTAACTAATTTTATCAGACGTGGTTTTTGATTTATAATCATGCATGATGTAACTGCCAACGAGTTCGCTAATTAATGTAAGGCATATTCAATCCAAATACAAAGCCCTTTTCTTATATAGTCGCTGAAGAGGCAAAATGGAGTATGTGCGCATACTTTTGTACAGTACTTGGACCATTTTGCCTCTTCATCGACGATATGTTCTAATAAGTTCCATTTTTGAGTTTTGCCTCGAAGTCTAAAGTTTAAAATAGCAACTCGTTTCACATGAAACGCAAATATTTATGCATTAAGGGAACAGTACATAACCCATGACACAACTCAACCATGGTCTGCTTCAAGTGATTCATGATAAATTGAGTGAAAAATAGAGGGGACATTCAAATTTAAAAAATGTTCTTCAGATTAGCAGAAACTTTTGACCCGCACCCTGTCCAGAAAATCCTCACTGATAATCATACATCATTTCAACCGCTTCCCGCCCAACGAATTATATCACATTAGTTATTAATGAAAACTAACAATTCACCGTCCCCACCACCCCAGCTCTAAAAATAAAACTGTTTACACGGGCTGTCCAAATATTATGGAATGACTTTTCAATGCTGATTATTTTTTAGGCTAAAGCAATTAAAAGATTAATTGCAGCAAATGTTTCCAAAATCCACTTTTTTCGCACTTACAATAAAATTAATCTAATTTTTTTTGAAAATTCAAAAAAGGTCCATAAAAAGGAAACAAAAGAATCTAAAGGATATATATTTTTTTGTACTTCCTTCAGATGATTACTCCCCGTTTGGCAGGCATTGTCAACACAGAAAAATCCGAGTCAGAGCAAAAACAGAGTATTTTGCGCTAGGTTTAAAACTCGTAAAAATCATCGCACCGCGATTATTTAAGGCGACGTCATGCAGCTATGGCCATCTCTCCTTACCCTCATGAGCTTGTCCCGTTGAGCTCATTTCAAAAATTTTCGTTACAATTTTTTTTTGAAAAAATAGCATTAGTAATACTGACTGATATGCATAAAAAACTTTCATTGAAATTGATGTAATCGTTCAGGATAAAAAAGATTTTATTCGTTTCGATTTACCAATAACGAACTTATCCGAAGAAGTGGTCAAAAGAATGTTCATAAAAATTTTGAACGAAATCGGTCGAGTAGTTTCAGAGGACAACTGCGGGACAAACACACCTATGGACTAGGCCTCCGCTCATGTACAACTCAGACATGAAACATTCATGTCTGACTCATGTCTCAACTCATGTTCATGTATCTGATTATCGAGTCACAAACCATTCATGTGCATTTAAAACATACTTGACAACAGACATGATTTTTCAAGTCATGTCTTATGTCATGTGCAGGTTACCTTGAAAACATGACAATATTTTCATGTACACTTTCATGTTCACAAAAGCGGAAGACATGAACTCAAGCTCAAAAACACGAATATTTTCATGTCACCACAAAGTATGCTACTAATAGCCAAACGTTTCCATGTCGTTCAATTCCTTTATCGTATTAAGCGTCATTTTAAGTTGTGCACTGACACTATTAAGGAAAAAGAAGGTTCAAATATGACCGAAAAAGCACCTGGAAGTAGCATTATTCAGGAAATTGACATTTTTGGAAGAACTTCAAGAATTGCCATTAAAAAACGTTAAGAAACAACGATCAAGTGTGCATAATCATTTCACACTCGAGGAAGGAAATATCTGGAGATATTATTGTGTACATACAATTTAGTTAGCGGCAAGGACAATGAAAACTATGCTTTTAGATACTCCCTTAAAGTTGAAGCAAATTCGGGAACCGGATATTAAAGAAGGTCTTTAGTGCAGCATCACAAATGAATTGATTTAAAGAAAGAACCTGTCGCAGACCACAAGGGTGCAATTGTAGAAGCATTTGCTAAACAAGCTAGTGTTATTCCCTTATTGCGGGAATCCGAATCTCTCTTGTTGTGTACTTTCTTAAATATAAGCTTAATAACTTCTGAAATTTAGTTCATGTCCAGTTCATGTACTTGAAATTGCCACTTTTCATGTTCATGTAAATGTCATGTTCATGTGTGCTTTATTCACATGAAATAAAAATCAAGTATTCGTTTTGAATTACATGATTTAATTCGTGTAATTTTGAAAACAACTCATGTAAAACATGAAAATTCATGTTCATGTTCAAGTTCATGTTCATGTTTAAG
The DNA here is from genome assembly GCA_947179485.1 of Allacma fusca. Lineage (NCBI taxonomy): Eukaryota > Metazoa > Arthropoda > Collembola > Symphypleona > Sminthuridae > Allacma > Allacma fusca. The sequence continues at coordinate 35,266,953 of OX359247.1, forward strand.
AAAATTGTACATGTGCGGAGGCCTACTATGGACACACGGACAACACTATTTTAAAAGGGGGCTGACGCCGCCTTAAAAAATTCTGTAACGAGGATATTTCTAAGGTGTAGACAAATATGAAATTTTTTTGGGCTTCTTTCTCAATTTGAACAGGACTTACTCCTGTAGCCAGTGATATATTGAAATAAGTGGGTGGGGTGAGATTGCCTCCAATTAGGTCCCGGACCAAAGGTGTCCAAATGACTCAGCCTATCCTATATCCTCCATATTTATAAAATTTGAACCGAGCCTACATATAAGCCTACATTTTAACCGCCGAATAGATCAGCCTATCCTACATCCTTCCTATATGGGGACCACCAAGCCTACATATTAGCCCACATTTCACTGACAAATTAGCTCAACGAATTATACACCCTTCCTAAATCTCATGTGCTTTTCGTAACTGACAGATTATTTAAGAGCATTCTACTCTAATAAATTAAAAATATTTTTCAAGTAAATGGGGTTGAAATAAAATAGTTTAAATTTAGTCCCCTTGGCCAAAGCCCTAAGAGCAAAATAATATGGATATTGATTTGGTTTACGCCGGAAATAGTTCCAAAATTTTAACATTGGACAAAAGGGATGTCGCCAAAGGTGCACATCCTTCCTCGAAGGATAGGACATAGGACTTATAGGCATATAAATAGGATATGCATTAAAATCAAGCTTCTTATGTAGGTAGGGTAGGATAGTAACCGAATTATTCAGCGTGAAAATATAGGAAAGGCAGCCTTTTGTACTGCAAGTATAAAGGAATATAGGCAGGACTTGGTTTCATATAATTGTTGCTAAAATATAGGAAGGAATCCTCGGATTTAGTGTATGTATGTCGGATAAGGGAGCGTCCATAAATGGTATGTAATCAAAATTTTGCGTTTTAAGACCCCCTCATACTGCCATCACCTCTTGTCATCAAATAGTGTAGTGACGGACCCACCTATGATGACGTCAGCAAGACTGGAGGAGCCAAGGGTGATAAATAATTTACTAACAAGACATGCACAATTTTCTCTTTCAACGTTGTAAATTCAGTCTCTTTCAACGTTGTAAATTCAGTCTCTTTCAACGTTGTAAATTCAGTCTCTTTCAACGTTGTAAATTCAGTGTGATTTCTGCGCTTTCAGAATGAGTATTTATTAGTATAGTTCATTCTTCTCAACAGCTTTAAAATATTCAATTTTCTTTTTCTAATTGCTGCTTAGTTTTTTTAATTTTGAAATGTTTCTGCAATATTTAATTTTCCATACAGACTAATATGACGAGTCTGAAGTGATTAAAGGATGAATGAACAAATTAATTAATAAACTGGTTGCTTGGTAATAATTTTGCTTAAAATGCGGAAATTATCAATTATTAATATGTTGCTTACACTTTAACACATTGTAATTACCTTACTGATATAGTTCAATTTTTATACTGATTCAAGGACTATAAGTAAGTAATGTGCGGACGCAAAAGTACCGCTGTTCATACACAGAATGAAATTTATAGGACAGGAATAGGTTTGTATGCTGCTATTGTATCCTATATAGGAAATAGGTAGGTAGCTTGAGCAAGCTTGACAATCCTATAGCTATATATAGGGGGATCGAGAGTTATCCATTACTTTAAATAGGATATGTAGGATGTATTCTTAGTTCCCATTTGTAGCAAGGTTATAGGAATGCGGACACATCTGTGCAACTTTGGATGTCGCACTTAAGATTTCCTTAAGTTCCCACTTTACCGAATATTTAGAAGCTTTAATTTCACTGAGGTTTCAACACATATCAAAGCGATATCCTATTTTTTACACTTGAACCGCCCTATAAAACAATCTGCAAGTACCGGGCGCAGATTATTCTTTAATTTTCATTTTGTCCATTCAATATGCCTGTAACAGCCTCAACTTGGTTGCACGAATAATAATTTTTCTGTCGAACCTGATTTATTTATCGAAGGACCAGCTCCCTCTGGAGCACGTAGTTTCTTTCTAGAGAACCCTTAACTTTAGCTTTCCCTTCTAGTAGTGGAAGCCTTTGCCTCCCGTGTGAGTAATTCTAGAAGGAATTACGGTTAAGGGAAAATAAGATATGCCTTTTCCCTGTCTGGTACAGAGAAAGATTTTAACACGTCTTTATTACTCACAATCCAGATTGATAATCTCTCTCCATTTTCCCAAATACAACAACAGCCGTAATTCATATCGATTCCATAATTTAAATATCAACAACTATCAAAGAACCATACATAATAATTAAACACTTGAAGTTGCTTCAATAGCAACTACCATGGCAACGTAGCAATTCTCAAGCTACATCAATGCCATTAAATGAAGATGACATGCTTGAACATATGTTATATATACATGCCGACATATACGCCTATAATTCTACAACGGCTGAGCCTACCTATTTTGTAGGCTAGGTTTTAAGTGTATATTCTTGCACCCTATTTTGCCTACAAGCAGAGGTGTGGAAAATACATGAAATTTACTATTGAAATACAAAATACAGATACATTTTCAGAAAAGTTAAAATACAAATACAAAATACAAATACCAGATGCAATTAAGTTAAAATAAAAAATAAAATACAAATATCCGGAGTCATTTGGGCAAGATACAAAATAAAATATTTTGCTTCCAACAAAACGAGAAAATATGAAATAAAAATACCGTATTTCAAATACGAAATACATTTTGAAAATACATACCTCTCAAATTCATCTCAAGGTACATACATATCTGAGATGTATCTAAAGTTTAATCTCTCGAAGTATTTTGTATAATTCGGCCAAATAATACAATATTTAAAAATGAATCAACTGGCGTAAGGTAACTGCATGTTATTAGACTTTAGAGTTGTGCATTTGTGTGTATCAAAGTAAATTAACATAGCCCTAGGTACAGAATATTTTTTCTTTAAACAAATAATCTTATAACTTCTGAGTAATGTATTTACGCGTCACGCGTTTTATTATTCGCGTCACTAATTTATACACTTTCTTAGTTCCAGTTAATAGTTCTCACAATCAGATACATTGAATTTTATGTATTTATCCAGGAAGTAAGTTCTTCAAACCTGCCAAAAAGGTTTCAAAAACTGGCTTCAAAACGTTTTAAACTAGTGCTTTTACATTTAAAATATTTATTTGAGCATGTTCTAGAGACGACCTTAACAATTGCCAGAGTCATGTATTTCAAAACTATATTTTGTATTTAAAATACGGGGTGGGTAAATTTTACAAGATAAATAAATACTATCACGTTCGTAATCTTCAAAATACGAAATACAAAATACAGTAGACATGTTGGTACTGACTTGCTGACAAAATCCGAAACACAAAATACCTTAAACAATTTTCGACAAGAAAAATACCAAATACAAGATACTAATTGTATTTCAAATACTATTTCAAATACAATATTTCAAAATATTCAACACCTCTGCCTACAAGCCTCTTTAATAAAATCCTCGCACCCTATAAATAGCCTACAAATAGGCCCATATGTAGGATAGGCGGACACCTTTGTCCCGGACATCTAGAGCCCTGGGAAAAATCTGGTCGACTTTTTTCAACACAACTTATTGACCAGCGTACCAGGACTTCAGAAAAAAACATTGACTGAATTTTAATTTTTAACCTAGGCTGGACCAGTGCATACCTCTTATGAAACATACTTCGACGGATTCCACGGGTGGGGGCATTTGGGAGTCATAGAGGTGTCCAAGAAATTAGTCACTTTACATAGACGTTGTGAGATACCTTATAATTACTCTTCAGGAGCTATATTATACTGTACAAAAACCCGAGCAGTAGTATCTCGAATAATAAAGTGGCTCCATAATTTGGATTTTTTTTCGTTTTTACATTTTGGATAAATTGGATAATAATAATTGGGACAGTCTTGGAGTAGTTTCCGTTTGCCTTCATTACTTTTGCTAAATTTTCCCTTTCCGATCATTTATGAGCCATCGTGGGAAGTTTTGGACAAGAGCGGTTGAATTCAATTTTGACATCTGTTAAGTTTTTGTCTCAATCATTTTTTAAATCCTACATGGTGTCAGGGTGACCCTTGTTCAATACATGTAAGTATTTGAAGGGACCAGAATCTATTGTTCAATAGATATAAAAAGCTTTACAAAACACGGAATCAAAGGTGGGCCCCCATCCCAGATCTGGGATAGAATATAGGCCCAATATAATATAGATAATATAGAGTGTGTATTACATATGTATTAGTAATTATTAATATTGTTGCGTTACTGTTGTCAACGACGATGTATTTCGGAAAACAACTTATTCAATTTTAGAAATATTAGAATTAAATAATGCGTTTATGACTTTATCATGAGAATGTATTGAAGTATAGCCTTAAGAATTGACTGCAACTGAGGAACTAACTACTCTAAAATAAAGTTGATCACTCTGGTTTTGGAACTTGACCTGACCGGAAGTATTCTCTTTCACTCTTGGTCACAGTGCCCATATTCTGAGCTACACTCACCATCCCTCAACTGTTTTCCCTCCTCTTACAATATTGTTGTTTCTGCCTTTTCATTACTTGGATCTGATTTCATAATTCCAGGTGAGATGTTCCATGATTCCAGGTCCATCTAAGCATTCAATTATTATATCATCACTTACGACCTTTTATCACCACGCTCACTCCCTCCAAAGAATTGTCATCAAATGAAGTATCATCAAATGATTTGACACTATACCCACTATGTTGATGATGCAAAATTTTTATACTCTCGCCATCTCGCGAGCACGGTGTGCAAATACAATATTTTGCAGCAAGATTTGATCTTTCGCATCTACTAGAGAACAAACAGAACTCGCACTGCTGCCCTAGTCTAGTCAGACTTTAATATGGCTAGGAAGGAAAAATGCACGTAAAAGAATAGACTTGACTTGCCTACGCATGGTATGGTGTTATGGCGTTAATATTCTGATACTTGACTAGAATAGACTAGTTAACTTCCAAAATCACAGGGCTTGACTTGACTTGCATGACTTCATAGAAAAGATAGTCAAGTCACAATTACTTGAGGCTGCCTCAGGAAGCTGAAAATCAAAGCTAGAAAGCCAGCGTGAAATCCCATAGTCTGTACCGTTTACCGTTTAGTATGCTTTATGCTTTATGAAGTATAAGATTGAGTTTCGAAGGATCAAACCATGAAACTGTCCGGTGAGACACGTATATAGACAATTTTAGGAAAAATCTGGATTTTAGTAACAATTTATTCTTTAACAATCCAATTGATTATAATGTAGGCTGGGATACATTTCCCACATTCTTCTCTATATTTAAAAGTATTGATTTTTGAAAACTTTTTCTCATTAATTCTTTACAAATTTGTAACTAAAATGAAAAATAACTTGTTATAAAGCCCTATTTTCTTGGAAAATTTAAATTCGGAACTTACTGATAAAGTTGAAAAAAATACTTTAGAGACACAATTATTGTTGATTGCCCAAAAATCTTGCTGAACATAATTCTTGTAATGTTGTTGTAAATTCAGAGATGTGTAGTACTTGAAATACTTAAATACAAAATACTATCTAAAATACAAAATACGTATCTTGTATCTTGTATTTCAGACCTACTGTGGTCGACCGGGTATTTTGTATCTTAGTATTTACAAAATACGATGCTGACAAGTATGTAGTATTTTATTTAGCATGTATAAGTATTTAAAATAAAATACTTTATCCAAATACTTAAGTACTCAATATTTTGAAATTGCCACAATCGTGCGTATTGTCGAACTATTTCATATTGTTAGCACTAAGTATGCGAACAACGTTTTTTAGCGATTTACATACGTCGTACGTACGGGAAAAATTAAACGGGATAAATTCATTCAGACTATCCACTGCAAAGTAGCATCAGAGAGCATGGTCCTTCTTGTTAGCATGCTTTAATTATAAATTATAGGACTAATTTTTAGTGCGCGTAGAGCTAGATTGTCGGATGAAATGTTCAAAAAGCTTGTATTTTTCATGGTAAATAGAATATATGGTAGCGACAATCCCCATAAGAGCAAACCGCGCGAAATAAAATCGAACGCGTGACGTCACCGTGGAAGATTCTTTAGACGAGTTCCCTGTATTCTTATTGTTAGATGTGTTTAGTGGCCTTTTATTAGAGTTTAATTTATAGTTCTAATTTAAAGTAATTTTTTAAAAAACATTAATTTGTTCGCTGAAAAACAGGATATTTCATATGTCATACGCTTGTGCTGCAGCAACATGTCCCCGAACAAACACAACAAAAGTAGTGAGAGGAACGTCTTTGATACTCCACGTTTCCCAAACATGATAAAAATAGTATCAAAAGTTTGGAGAACAAGTGCAAAAGAAAGCGCCAAATAAAATTAAGGATTTGCTCCTCCAACCACTACTGCTGCTGATTACGAAAGATATTTAAAAAGTGAATTGATGGGACTACCGTTAAAGTGTTTTCTAATCCTAAGACAGCTTAGCAGACTCGATTAAAAAACCTTAGACAGTACAGACATTTGAATACATAAGTATGGGATATATTAATTGAAATTGCTAATTTATATTGTTTTGCGTTATCTAGTTGCTTTTATGTGGGTTTCTTCCAAATTTGAGGCAACTTGATAACACAAAAAATATAAACTAACAATGGCCATTCAAAACTAATGTATTGCGACCCGGATCTATTGCCACAAAACCTTCGTCCACGAATCAAAATGACAGACCGAAAAGCAATATCTACTTTATTTTGCGGTCTACATTTCGTTTAAATCAAATAAAAAGGTAGGTACAAATAAATTTGGATTTGCTGGTTGTTTCGGGTCAATAAGAGGAACTTCATGCTGTCTCGTAGAGGGTTTTGTAATTTGAGCAACTTGCGAAAAGCTGCTCCGTATTTGATTATTCTGAAGGTATACGACTGAAATAATATATACGAATTTTGAAAGGAAAATAAAACTAATAATTGTCGATTTCTTTTAACTTTAATTAATTATTTTAAATACTAATTAGAGTCGCAAACAATGGGAAGAAAGACACTTGTTTACAAATCTAGGGAATGGATGAGAAATTTCTCATCTTCCCCCGTGACGTCACCATAGTGAAACTCCGCCCTCTTTTCTGCTGTGTAGGGATTGTCGCCCCGTTGGTATTTTTGAAATTCTGTACTCGATTTCCAAAACAATAATTAGATGTATTTTTCGATGTTAAAGTATTTAAGATAGTATTTTCTACTTAAGTATCTTTGGAGCGGTCTTTGATATGTATTTTACTTAAGTGTTTTAGAAAAACTAGTTGCTGGTATCTTATTTAGTATTTAGTATTTTGTGTTACGGAAAAAATTAAAAGTATTTGGTATTTTTGAAACAAAAATGAGGTATTTTACACATCTCTGTGTAAATTACACGTGTTGTTTCTCATTTGTACGTCGTCTGATGCAAATTAGTGCAACCCATGGGTTCACGTCGCACCCGGGTATTTGGGTTCAGGGTCAGTATGGATGCATATATTTTGGACCCAGTAATTTTGGGTCGTTTCTGGGTACAAGTTTTTATACCCGTGAAATTGGGTAAAGGTTCAGGGTCAGGTGCAGAGAAAAGCCCGATTTGATTTTACCTGTCAGGACCAGGTGTAACACATGTAGTGCCCCGCATGGGTACAAAAATGTTGTACCTGGACCTGAACCTGTACCTAAATCATGGGTACATGGATTTTTTGAACAAGTACCCAAAAACGTACCTATACCCGGGTATATCTTAAAAGTAGATGAACCTACCCGGGTATTTTCCATTGTACTAATTTAAAGGATTTCCAAAGTAACATCACGAATTTTTTCTTTAAAAAATACAAATTTTTTGTATTCAAACTCGACATTTAATTTCTGTCAATCTCTGAGACAAAAACATTTCCTGATCGTATCTCCACTCATTGATAAGAGTTTATGCATCAGAAAAGGGCCATATGAGAAGGCTCGCTTTATTGGTACTCCATTCCAGAAACTACTAAAAAATCTTTGCATGTGTTACTTGGAAATAATTACAGTCGGCTCTCTTTATAACGACATCAATAAATCTCCCAAAAAGTGACGTTATAAGGGAACGACGTTATAGAGGCACATAAAATAAATAGCGGTTTAATTTCAAATTTTCCGTTTTTAGTTAAATTGGACTCACGTCTCGTTTCATTTAATTAGCACATACTATGTGTCTATATGTCTATGAAGAATGAGAATAAAATTAATTAATGTTAATCAATAAACGATAATATTTTTCAAAGTCTGCCACGCCACAAACACTGTCAACAACAAAGGTCAGGATTGAATTAAGTATTTTCTGAATCTCAATAAGACACTTCTCAGATCGTTTACCAAAGTTTTCAAACTGAAAAATGTAATTCCGTTAAAACTATGAATGCCAGTTCTTTACTGGACCCGAAAATAAATCTAAAAGCTTAGAAATGTGGATTTTCCTGAATGGGAATTAAACAATATCGTTAACCATGCTTGTACATATATTTACAATAATACGTTCCTTTCAGTCTTTTATAACGTCGCTGCATAATAAGCCAATGTAATTATAGTGAAATTGAAAAGTAAAAAACTTTAAAAAGGCATCACCAGTATGTAATTTAGATAGGTTTGCCGCTTTGTAACGTCAACATGACGTTATAAGGGTACGCTGTTCACCTTACGGCTACAAAAAAGGGACTTTATAAAGGAACTGACGTTATAACGAGTGACGCTATAAAGGTAGAAATTATCATATAATTTAGCTTGGGAGGAACCCAGGATGACTTTATAGGGAGAGTGACTATAGGGAGAGACACTATAAGGAGAGTCCACTGTATTGGCTAAAAAGTACCTGAATGTTCAGGTATTTTACATTCAGGTTCAGGTATTTACCCAGTGTGTACCTGCACCTGATGGGTTTATACCTAAAATATTGGTTTTTGTACCTGTACCCATACCTGAACCTGAATTTTTAGGTATCTAACGACTGAACCTGAACCTGTACCCAAACCGGATGGGTACAAAAGATTTGTACCTGATACGTGCCTGTACCTGAACCTGTACCCAAATACCCTGGTAAAACCTGTACCCATGAGGGGCACTAAACACATGAAAGACCTGAAACTGATCACAAAAGACCTGAAATGTTTGGGTTCATTAATTGAAAGTTAAAGGCCGGAGAATTTAAAACTTCCATAATGATTTCCATCCCAAAAGCAACGGCAGGGTGTCCCAGGAACCAGTTAACATTCATTCTTATTCATTTTAAATATATTTTGTACTACAAATAGCCAATTGTACTTTTAATACAAGATAAAATAAAAAACTTTTGATTCTCAAGTACCCAAACATGTTCAGGTCCGGTCCAAAAATACTCAGGTTCAGGTTGTCTTTTGGGTACTTTTTCGGGTTCAGATACTAATCAGGTGGGGGGTACAACAAAAACGCAATTGGGTCAAGTTCAGGATCGAAAAATTTGAACCTGTTAGATGGGTAAATTTTCAGGTACAGGTTCACACGTTTGAGGTACCCAAAGTTTGGGTCCAGGTCCAGGTTCGACTGTTTTGAACCCATCCGATGCACTAATGCAAATAAGTATGAGCCAGGGTCAGATATGTGTATATCTCCCTGGAAAATCATTTATAAATTTCCCTGCTGAATCTTATGTCCCTGCAGAAAGGTCCTCAACGAAAATCCCTACCGAAAAAAAGTTCAACGATTTTCAAAATTCCTGTTGGCAAAAATAATTTTCAAATCCCTGTCAAATAAGGTTAACCAATCCAAAAATCTGTTTGCATAACAAATTTCCCTGAAACAATCCAAAAAATTGAAAAAACCTGTAAAAAAAAGGACAACGAATTTAAAAATCTATATTAGCAAAAATAATCCCTCCCCATTAAGATTTCCCCTGTCAAAAATATTTTTCCCTGGGAAGAATCTTCCCGTTTTCCAGCAAAAATCCGACCCTGGACATGAGCTAGGTTTTTGTTAAAGGTGTGCGCTAAAATCTGAAAATTTTGAAATCAACGAGATATTATATTGCACTTTATAAGTTTTTAAAACTAATACTTTTTACGTTGTTAATCAAAATGAAGAAATTTTTATAAATAATACAATGTGACTAGGGGAATCCTTATAATTTAACCGCCTTGGCATGGAGTTTGTGGCTATTAAAATTTCGCGCTCTACTCTTAAGATCAGCGCGCAAGGTTTAGGTATACAATAAGTCTCCACGACAGGGCTTGATTCCTAAGACATTTATAGCCTCAACACTCACACTCACACTCACACTACCAGCTATCCAAGTAATTGTCCCTGTGAAGCACAGGGCTGCTACTAGTTGACTAGACTTGACTAGGGAACCAGCTGCAGAATCAAGACTAGGACTAGACTTGATTATTGCTACTTAAAGACAGCTGACGTCAAGACTTGACTAGTTGTGGCTCTAAACTTTACAGAGCAGACGAGACTAGACTATGTAGCCTGGCAGGCAACAGTAAGAAAGGACAATAAACTAATCCTTTGGGTTTAAGTAATTCCACCGACACCCATGTGTTGCCCTTAGAGTTCAGTTTTGTTTAATATGGTTTCACGCACAAAAGTTGCGGACATTAAATCATACCTCTGTAGATGTAGAACCCTCTGAGTAGAGGATATACGGTAGGCTACGTGTGATGAATTGTCCCATGCTCTTTAGCATGGGACAATTCACGTGGACCCTCCATACCTACAGTGTACAGCCTTTCACTTTTGATAATCCCTTAAAAATAAAGTTAATCCCCTTCACTTTTGGTATTGTCTTAAAATAGAGGCATAATCCAATTTACTTTGGACATGTCAAAATCGCGTGAAACAATGTACACACTGATATTATAATTATAGCGACTGCATATGTAGAGGATAAAGCATACATCAAGCATACATCAAGCAATGCCACCCCCAGTGGCAGAGTAGTTAGAGTTTCAAAATAATTATAAATGGTGAAGAGTTCAATCCAGGTCATACTCATCAATAATGTATGCATATATGATTTGTTTACAGGTAATGGTCACCCCATCCAGTAAGGTAAGAATAAAAAATCAAAAATAGTTTGTTTCCCCCTATATATGGGGTTTGTTTTGGTACTGTAGACTATCATTCCTTCCATATTCAGTCCTAGGAGTGCAGGTCAAAGAAATTATCCAATTTCATTTCAATTTATTTTTTTGAAAATATTTTTCAAAAAAATGGACCCCGTTTTAAGTGTAACTCAAAATTTTGATTTTCTCAAAATTTCCGAAGCGAGAAATGAAATCATTGCGGAAAAATCCGAAGCATTCTGGAGATTTAAAGCATGGCTGTACTTCTTCACAATAAAAGTAGCCAAAATTATGGTGAATCACAGCTGTGGGACTAGTTCACACCCGGACAAAAATTCAATGGACATCCTTTGCAACTGCCCGGAACTTCAATACCTTAGAAGTGAATGGGAGAAGATTTGCACTGAATTGGAAGAAGCGATGTCAGATAAACAACCGGAAACCAGATTTAAAGAATACTCGGTCATACCAAAAATACACCCCGACATTGATGAGGGTGTCGGAACAAAAATGACTATCAAACACCCCGAATTTCTGGATTTTGTGAAACGTTTCAACACCTTTGGATCACATAAATTTCTACGCGCCACACCTGAGTTATTGGCAGAACGGTATTACTTCATGCAACCGAACAGCGTGGTGAGATGTGTCTACTGTGATGCGGAGATAAGAGTAGACTCATTCCATGAATTTAAATATAGACCCGGATGCAAAAGAGAATGCGCGCTCTATGCGGGGCATTGGGAGGGTCATATAGATAGAAATAACTATCAAGGGTGGTCTGGAGAATGTCGACCGAAATTGAAACGAAGGAGTGCAAAATCAATCCTTAATGAACAATCTGATCTTAGCAAACGGTCCGATTTAGAAGAGGAGGAGAAATTTCGTTTAGAGTACTTGAATAAAATTATCAAAAAGAGACGTATTTGTTAAATATGTTGTAAATATGTTTTTAAATACTTTGTTATGACAAAATAAATGAGCCCTGTTTATCTACATAAAATTGAGCATGCAGTATTACATTTACTCATTCATATTTTGGCATTCATCATGGCAGGTTTCACTGTTACTCTTCTCAGCGATGCCTCATACAATTTTTTTCCAGAAAACACTATTTCAAATTTTCGAAATAAAATGGCTACAAGAATAGATTTGGAGTCAAAGGAGTTCGAGGTGGCTATGACCACGTGCACATATACGTCAACAAACGTATTCATTCGTGAGGGTGAAGAAATAGGTGTGGCTTCATTGAGTTCTGAACATGGAGAGTTATTGTCACTATCCTTGCTAAATTTAAGTCAAGATAAATGGGTTGATGGTAATACATTGAAATGCAAGTTATTTGCACCTTACAATTTTTCTGATGAGTTTGATTTTTGCTTCTATCTCTCTAATGTGACCAGGGATTTGTATGAAGTAAATCCAAGATCGTACTTAGAGGTAACTAAAGAAAACGGCAATATGAAAATTCCATATTCATTTGAATTAACAGATCGTGTGAAAAAAGTATTTGGAATCCACGAGGGCTTCGTAGACTCAAAAGTGATTGAAAAACAGATTATATTAAAAAATAATCAATCAGTGCTATGTGGGAAAGATGATATAATTACTTGTCCATTACTAGTTCAGTTGAATCAACCAACTGTTGTGTTAAAAGTGACGAAAGACGGGCAAGTTATCAAGGATAAAATATATACTTCAGGTATGGGTATTATAAATACATCAATTGCAGGATTAGAGTACATCCTCTCTGTGAAACCATATATCACACTAACAAGTGTTGAGAAAATGCATGTCAAAACTTTACAAGTGACTGAGGCTGACGAGATTCTAAGCTATTCTTACTCGGATTACATCATCAAAAATTATGGGGACATAGCCAAAGGTAAAGTCATGGAAGATGTTACTACAGCTGGAAAGAATGTAAAAATAGTTTCAGCACTGGAGAAAATTGATTTGAAGTACTTCCTAGTTTCTGGGGATAAGATTGGCTCAAAGATCAAAGAACCCGAGATATTTCTTACCACAGATGAAGATATTACATCATTCGATGGACTTATGAAAATGCTTTCTGAAGAGTTTGACTTTGATTGGAATATCATCTCTGGAAAAATGTATCTTATTTATAATAAAGATTCCAAATTAAATGACTTTGAATTTTGCCCTACTGTCAAAGCATACTTGGGATTTCTGAATGGAAGTGCAGCCGCCTCTTCTAGAGTGCAATTCCCCAAAATAAGGGGTCGCCATAAGCTTCATAAAGGATTTGGGAATGACTTACTATTTGTTTACTGTGACATCGTTGAAAACCAATATGTAGGAGATACATATGCCCCACTTCTGAGATGTATACCGCAAACGTATAACAATGGCAAGGCTTACGAACATGAGTTTTACAACCCAACATATCTTCCGCTAAAATCCAGTTCCTTTGAAAGTGTTCATGTATATATAATGAATGAATCTGGAAATCCACCACCATTTGAATTTGGAGACTTCAAGTGTACACTACACTTCCGTGAGCGGAGATACTAAAAAAACATATACGAATAGAATGACTAAAACGTTTCAGTGTTCCGATATGGAGAGCAAGTTTTACAGAATTCATTATCCTCAATATGGACAAGGTATACAATATGGTGGTGGTGGTGGAGGACTTTTATTTTATAGGGGGTCTCAAGTTCGTCAAAAAGGTGCTGGTCTGGGCTCCTTCTTTGGGTCAATAGCTCGAAGGCTTATACCATTTGCTTCTAAATACCTTCTCCCCCATGCTAAAACAGCCTTAAAAAATGTTGCGCTTGATGTATTGGAGGATGGTCGCCCCCTTAGCGAGTCCCTTAAGGATCGTGGTCTTGATGCTCTTAAAGCAGTTGGTCAGGATGTAATGTCTCAGTCTGGTTCTGGATTTGGAAGAAAACGTAAGGCGGAAGATCAAGGTGGAAAACTTTACCCATATAAGAAAATCAAACGTGCACCTAAAATAGGACGAGGTAAAAAAAGGCTGCTAAGAAACGAGGAAAGAAAAACGGTCGTGGAATACTGAAGCTAAATATTTCCAAAAAGACTAAGAAGAGTGCTCCAAAAAGAAAAAAGGGAAATTCTAGAAATATTTTTTCATAATGGCCGGGCATCATTTTTTGAGGAGTGAACTGGATATTTTTAAGCGTGAAGGTTATGATATGTCAATTCAAACAACTCAAACTTGTGATGTATTCCCAAATTGCCCTTTATCTGAGACTGCTGTACCATTAACATTCAATGTTAATAGTACAGAGGCCCATTATATTGACCTAAGCAAGACTCGTCTGTATTTACGCATGAGAATTTTAGATTCTGATGGTAATGCCAATGCTGATAATATAGTTGTTGCTCCAGTCAACAATATCTTACACTCTGTATTTTCTCAATGTTCAGTGTATTTAAATGAAACATTGATATCCCCAACAAATACTTATTATCCATATCGATCAATAATTGAGCGCATGTTACTCTTTTCAAAGGAGTACAATGAGACTCAATCACAGTGTGCGGGTTATTTCAAAGATAATAACCCTCCAAACGTTGATGCTAATGTGACATCATCCTATTATCAACGATGGACATTGAGTCGGGGTAGTAAAGTTTTTGAGGTAATAGGAAGACCCCATGCAGACATTTTCTGCCAGCCGGACTTCCTACCACCGGGAGTAGACCTTAAAGTAGTATTTCATCGTTCAACTGAAGACTTTGCTGTTCATACTGATTTGGCACTTGTTAACCAACCGCATTATAAGTTGCAAATAGTGGAGGCTAAGCTACAAATTCTCAGGCATAAAGTCATCCCAGCTGCTGCTCTGGATCATATTCGATTGTGGGAGTCTGGAGATGTGGCGAATCTATATTTAAACAAGGTTGATATCAAGAGCTTTTCATTACCGATTGGGACATTGACACGGATAGAGGAGGGTGTATTCAAAGGCGGGCAACTTCCTGATCGATTGGTACTTGCAATTGTACCGAGTACAAACTTAAATGGAACTTGTACGAGTAATCCTTTTGTATTTAGCGACTTTGGACTTACCCACATTAATGTTTCTGTTAATGGAGACACTTGCGAGTCTTATCCGCTAGATGTCGACTTTCAAGAAAACAGTCTGCGTGTACAAGAAGCCCTAAGTAATGTCTATAGAGCTATTGGGATTGATAATAAGGACGCCAGCATCGACTACAGTCTTTCAGACTTTTTGAATAACAAGACTCTCTTTGCATATGAAATCTCACCAATTGTCGATGCCAGATCCGTACCTCGTTTTGGAAATTTGAAAATTGAACTTCGTTTTCGAGGTGCAACAGCCATACCATTGACTGTACTCTGTTACACAGAATCCCAAGCTATCTTGAACATTGACAAGAATAAATCTGTATTTTACACTGATTATACTCAGCAGAATCAGCAATGAATACAACTCAAGTTTATAATTATTTACATGTTATATGCAAGCCTAGAAGGGCAATGTTTGATGTAGTATCATGTGATGAATTGAAATATGTAAAATTGAATAAGTTTCCGTTATGCCTTGTTGTAAATTCGGATCCCAGCACAAAGCCTGGGGATCATTGGGTAGCTATTTATATGGATAATAAGTCTAGTTTCTTAGAATTTTATGATTCATATGGTTTTGGCATAGATTACTATTCTGATGATTTCAATGTGTTTGCAAAGAAATGTAAACTTAGAATAAGAGAGAATACAAAGCAGTTGCAAAATTGGGGTTCAACGGTTTGTGGAAATTATGCATTATATTTTTTGTATAAGAGACTCAGACGTTGCTCTCCCATGAACTTGTACTGCTCATTTTCAAATGACTTAGTTCGTAATGACAAATATGTTTCAATGTTTATTAATTCCAAAAAATATTTATTAAAATCAAATTGTTGTAATAAGAATGTTCATCAATCAGTTACAGAGTTTGCAAAATAAATAAATAAAACTAATACTTATTCCATCGTATAACAATTTTCTTTTTACATCCACTTCCATGTTGTCCATTCTTTCCACCACACCCAATGCATAATGTCTTTGAAATCTTTTTACGTTTTGATTTCGGTCTTACTGAATCATTTTTTTCATCATCACCATAGCAGGTTTTACGCTTGGATGGATTCATTATTTTTTCAGTTTTAATCTTCTTTTCAGTAAGTATATATCGTTTTAATTTGGTTGGCTTGGTTGGTTTAACAGGTGGGGGTAATGTCCCTGGATCCTCACCGACATCATCATTATTAATATTATGAGTATCCGGTAATGGTTCTGAAAACTTTGTAAATAATCGTCTCTTGGGTAAAGTTGATGCATCAAAAGTATAATCTTCATAAAATTTTCGTTTGGTCGCGGGAATTCTTCTTGTATCGATATTGTTTTGAATGAATGGAGCCGGCTCTGAAAACTTTGAAAATAATCGTCTCTTGGGTATAGGTGATTCATCAAAAGTGTAATCTTCATAAAATTTCCGCTTACTCTGTGGAATTCTTGTTGTATCGATATTGTTTCGAATCAATGATGGTGGATCCGAAAATTTGGTAAATAATCGCCTTTTGGGGATAGATGATTCATCAAAAGTATAATCTTCATAAAATTTCCTTTTGGTAGGAGGATTTAATTTATTTGAAATATTTATGCTGTCTGGCCAATGATCTGAAACCTTTGGAACTATTTGTCGATTGGGTATTTCTTCAAAATCATAATCACAATCATCTTCATGATCATCAAAATCGTAATCATCGTAAATTTTTCGTTTGAGAGGTCTTCTAGTTGCATGGGTGTGAATGATTGGTTGGCGGGCAGTTCGATTATTTTCTTTATTTGAACTATACTGCTGGGAATTTTGAGGCTTGGACTTGTCATGAATCATTTTTACGAGAAGTGGTTTGTTATCTTCATACTGTTTCTTTTGTCTCAGGGATCTAGCATGTTCACCATATAAAACTTGTTTTACATCATCAGGTAATTTTGTAGAGTCCAATATATTTGAAGAAGATATTCCATGAGAATTAGCCTCAGACATCATTAGATTATAATGTGCCTCTGGTACTAATTTCATGCGTCGCGCCATCTTACGGAAGGAACTGCGAGATTAGGGATGATGCCAATGTTGCAAGGATCGGGATAAAGAAACCACCGCCTTTTTGTAAAACTTTACGTTTATTTTTGAAGGATGATGATTTTAATGAGAGCGTGTGAAGATGCTTTTTGTAGGGACGCAGCTTTTCAACTGTGCCACGTGAGACTGGAACATTACCTAAAAGGAAATTCTTGGTGCATTCTGACAAAGCTTTTAGTTCTTCGTTGGTGGCCTTATTGAGGACACGTTTTACACATTTCCTGGATTTGCATTTATGAAAAAAGACTTTATTATCAATTAATCTCTTCATTTTGAAAAGTAGATGTTGGATACATGAATGCAACTTTGTCAATGATGAATATAAGTTAGTGCATGCGCATTTATTATTTATTTACTTTCTTGCTCACTGTCATGGCTGAGGCTAAAATTAAACGTCTGTATTTGAATCCCAAATTTAGAGGGAGTTTTTCAGGACTTAATACTTTTATGAAACACTATAAGGGTGGAGAATGTAGATCCACAATTGAAAAAGTTCTTCAGTCTATTCCTATATATGCTGAAAATAAACCAGCGTTACAGAGGTTTAAGAGACGGAGTGTGTATGTACATGGGATGGATGAGCAGTGGGTAATAGACTTGATTGAAATCTCCCGATATGCAAAACACAATAATAACTATAGATACATGCTTAGTATTATTGATGTCCTGAGTAAATATGCATTTGTAAAGCCTTTAAAGTCAAAAAAAAGTGCAGATGTACTGAAAGTGTTTCAAAATATTTTAAAGACCTCTGGTAGAATTCCTCAACGAATTCAATGCGATAAAGGAACTGAATTTAAAAAGGAATTCAAAGAGTTTTGTGTGGAAAAAGGAATTGGAATTTTTCATGTTCAATCAGAGCTTAAGGCATGTATCGTCGAACGATTTAATAGAACTATTATGGAAAAAATAAGTAGATATGTCCAACATAAGGGTAGTTACAAGTTTATACATGTTTTACCTAAGTTGGTTCAAAATTACAATAATACAATACATTCAAGTACTAAGTTTGCCCCGAGCTCGGTAAATTCCAAGAATGAGATGGAAGTATGGTATAATTTATATGAAGAAAGGAAACTTCACGTGTATAATAATCCCAAATTTAACATTGGAGACCGAGTATTAATTTCTATTGATAAAAATACTTTTGAGAAAGGCTATGCCAAACGTTATCACCCTGAAGTATATACTATCAATAGAATCAGTAATTCTAATCCGAGAATGTTTTATTTAACTGACCCAGAGGATAATGAACCCATGGATGGTGGGTTTTATGCACAGGAACTTTCTAAAGTGAACTATTGACAGCACATCATCGCCGGTCTACTATATAAGGTGAGAACATTTCTAAAAAATTTACATTCATCCTCAAAAGCTTGTCCTAGACTTTCCAAACTCTTGGATAAATTTTGGTAAGTTTTGTTTTGATTATCATGGCTGGTCCCGCTTGTGTTTTGAAAACTTTCCAATTTTTATTTTCTATGTTAAAATTTTTCAGAAAATTCAACAAGACCATGGACACTGAAATCAAACATTGTATAACTGCTGTGGAAGGTAACTCCACTGCTGAAACTACATCCATCGGAGGATCTGAGTGTGGGATACCCTTGGATAACATGGATATCGATTCCGGAGATGTCGCTGGTGGCGTCGTTAAGCTTAAAGGACCCAAAAAACCAACATTTCGCATTCATGGAAATCCAATGGACCCGCACCGCCCAAAGGTTTGGTTCTCAAAGGCTGGAGAAGGAACAAAGCGTGTATTCATGAATATTTCAAGACTCTGCCTGAATGGAAACAAGATGCGGATGAACTTCAAAGTAAACCAAACCGCTGAAGTTATTAGTAACCTTGTATATTACTACAATGTCGTACATGCCGATGTTGATGAACTTTATGAAACGTTATCCAGCTGTATGGCACAGACTGAAGAACGTATTGCTAAAAGAGACGGTAAAATTTTAGAAAGGGATGACGATGGTGTATGTAAATAGATTTAAAAACGTTTGTGTAAAAAGTATAAATAAATCTTACATTCACTTTTACAAGTATAAATGCTGCTTTTCTCTATTAATCATGAACCATTCTTCCATATTCTCTCATCAACTTGTTTTCATAAATACATTTATGGACATTCGAATTGTACTCCCAGTTTTCCTCTTTTTTTTGACTATTTCAATTAATACACTGCTATCTTTATTCCTTCATAAACACTGTGCATTCATAACCCAAGACGTTGGAAATCATGGCTCAGGCTTCACTGGATAAACAGTCTATGGAAATGGATTCAACTATTAGTGGTAAGAATAAGTTATTGCTTCCCCGCAGGCGATTACCGCGGCGCGCGCGCACGTAGCTGTAACGGTTTGGCCGCAAAAAGGGAGGGGACGCAGGAAGTCCCAAACCTTACCCCATATCTGCCCCTTCCTTCGCCCCTGCGTACAAACATAATATGATTAAAAATATTTTAATTACTTTTTTTTTTCAACAGCAGTTGTAGCTAATGTCATTCATGAGGAAACTGGCATTGATGTATGTGGTACTTGGGATTGGCTTAAAGTTACACCAATGAACATAAAACCATCATATTCCCCAACATCGTCGTCTACAAGCTCAACACCTGAAATATCCACTGATGATTCCACCAAGCCACTGATTGATCCAAGAGTGAATAAAAGAAAGGCTAGTACACCTCTTAAAGATGCGGGCATGCTAAAATCAGCAAAGGGCCGTGCAAAATTAGAAAACATTGCTGCAAGAAAGAAGAAAAGGAATCAGCATGAAGGTGGGGTTAAAAGACTGTACCCAGTCTTTATCGACCCCGTTGACTCGTATTGTACATTGTGCAAAGACACTTTGGATGCAGAACAGATGGAGAGGAATAGGACTGTATTTGTCTCCATTGATCGTGTATGCGATGAATGTGATGAACGACAGTTCACACTCATTCAGGATGGGAATAAGATTTGTATGCGATTTATTGACTTTGAATTTATCAGTCGGTATTACAAAAATTATTTTAATATGAATATTTAATTTTATTTATTTGGATTAATAAAAATAACACAATCATTATCCGGGAATACATTGTTTCTGAGTCTATATTTATCATCCTGTGTCTGGCTGCAATCAATCATAAGGTATCCATGAGGTATGGATATGCACTGCTTGTATGCCTCTTCAATGAGTGGATACTTCTTACCACAATTCATTTGCATTCCAATCCGATTGACGACTTGTGTCTCCCTCGGGTTTTTAAATAGGCAGATGTACTTGGCATTAGTTGTTAAAGGGCGCAGTCCGTCATGGAAAAAGTTTTGAGTTATGAATATGATGGAGCAATTTCTATGATGACTCCCTCTAACAAATGCCTGCAGGACTTCTTTAGACTTTGAAGCCTCCTCCATCAAATCATCCAAAATGTACAAGTATGGATTAAGCAGATCGTCACCATACTCTGTGGGGAGTCCTTCATGGAATTGTATTTCAGGGAATTCTTTTTTCATGGATGCAAATACGTGGGGCTGATTTATCCCATAGCAGTATACCACATACTTTACATTTGGAAATATGATTTCGTTTCGACGGGCTATTATGCTCTTAGTTAGGACTGATTTGCCCGACATTGTGGGACCAGAAATAATAAAATTAAAAGGTGCATGGAGAGAGTAGTCAAATACAGGTGCATCCATGATGAAGTATGAATTGGGAATAATATGAGAAATAAAGTGCGGCAGGTTATTTGATTCAATTGATCCTTGGATTTATTGTAATTATTTTAACTCGCAAACGTACATGAACATCCCGTTACAAAACTTATACAATTTACATATTTTAAAAGTACAATTTACAAAATAAAAATAAATACACTAGACATCATTATCAGCAAAATTTAAAAACTCATCTAATTTAATATTATCTATATCCTTATGCCCATAGGCTAAACTATTATTATAATCTATGTGGAACCTTTTATTGTCAAAGCCGG
This sequence comes from Allacma fusca, assembly GCA_947179485.1. Classification (NCBI taxonomy): domain Eukaryota; kingdom Metazoa; phylum Arthropoda; class Collembola; order Symphypleona; family Sminthuridae; genus Allacma; species Allacma fusca. Next base: position 35,288,202 of record OX359247.1, read on the forward strand.
TCAAACCTCTCTTAGTTTCACTTGTATTATAAATTTTATGCCCTACAGCTGCTATTCGTCTAAATTTAACAGTTGTCGATGCTCCCATGGTTTTTAATATCCTATCATAATCCTCAAACTTTTGATGTCTTTTTACAAATGCCTTAGGAATACCTTTAGCTTTTTTATCAACGATACCATCACGTGTAATGTATGTGTACATTTTTGCCTTTAAAAATCTCATTGATTTTATTGGGTGCCCTGCAGACACATCTTTCATAACACCACGAACTTTTTTATTTTCTTCTTTGTAATATGGTGCCCATTCGGGGTCTACTACTGGTGCCACATTGGAAGGTTTAAAATTAGACAGGTCAAATAGTTCATGATTTTGAAGCATATCTTTATATACATCTAAATTGTGATTGGAACTCTCAATATGTACCATTAAACTATCAGTGTCTGTCCCTATTAGTTTGAGCTCACATCCAGTCCTTGCATTATATAATCTTTTGAGATAGCCATAGTAGAAGTCATACATAACGTTTTTACTAATATCAAGACATGATATTCCAGTGTAAATGGGTTTATTTAAGCATGCGCTCGTCTGCCTCATAATAAATAATGCGACATCCGAGTTGACCATGACAATATCCTTCAGAGTTGCTTTTTTGGCAAAATTAATTGCACGGTCGGTATATTTTGAGTTGGAATTTAATTTTGGCGTTAGTAAATGAATCCGGGTTCTATCTCTAACCTGTTCTAAGCTCTTTCCAAAAACGGCATTTATTAATATCTTCCAGAAATCCTTCTCAAATTCAGTTGTAGCTTGTTTCCTTTGTTCTGTGCATAAGTCAATATAACCCTTAAGCCAAGGTGACTGCTTGAATTTTAAAACTCTGTGTACCTTTTCTAATTTCATACCTAAGCTCAAGTATTTTTTAAGTGTAGTGTAGTGTACTACATATTTTGTTTTCCTATTAAGATCAGTTACGAGTTTACTATTTTTCATGCACCCTTTACTAACATTTAACTTGTCCCTCATTTCCCACTGAAATGAGGACATTTCACCATTGTCAACGGGGCGCTTTTCCGGAGCCAATGGATAGTCATTAAAAAAATCATGCATGCACTCATCCACGGTAAGGTCTACCTCAAAGAAATACCCTTCCTCACCATCATCAGGCAAATTCAGAATATTTTGCTCATGTGAGAGGTAAATGACTTCACCATCACCTAGCCATTTAAAACCCCCTGTAGGGAGATGTGAGTCCATTGCCTTTGCGTATAACGCATTAGCATCCCAATACATTATGTATGAACATTTTTTGGACGGGTCATAACTATCCTGCATATATTTATTGTTAGCATCTGCACTTCGCATTGACCCGGTGCCTGCATATCCACCTCTAACCCCAGCCTCTAAAAATTGATGTGTATCACTATCCTGTATGTAATCTAGATGAACCTTACTATACTTTAATGCAGCCTGCCAAGTAATCATTGGCAGGCTTAAAAACCTAGCAGGATCCATTTGAAATTTTTCTAAAAAAATTTTACGAAAATTTTGAAATACATCGGCGAGTAGAGCTACGTCCAACTGACAGTAAAAGTTGCAATACTCACCCATGTTCTTAATACCAAATTTCTGCCAAACATTCTGTGCATGCTCATAATCAGTCTGGGAAATATGCTCATCTTTTAACTTGGAATAAAATGCCTCAATAGGTGGAAGCTCCTGCTTTTCCAAATCACTATATGACTTGATGGACTCATATGGATAAACCCCTTTCCTAAACAAAAGTCCCTGGTGTGAAATCGATGCTGGAAAATCTTTCGTAAATACATCCTTAGTGACAATAAATTTCTCATGACCATCAACTCCTAACATTTCCGAAAGTTTGTCCAGTGAAGAATTTAAAAAACGGAGGCTATCAATAAAGGTCAGGGTATTATTAATCTCAACAGACATAAATTTTTCACTGCTGAGGGGTACTACAGTGACATTCTCAATCATTTCATGATTTAAATTCTGAACTATGGGGTGGCTGTCATATCCACTAAAATTATGCACTACTACCGGTATTTGTGAACACCACCCACCTCTAATATTACAAGTACTATGCGCATGTCCTAAATAAATATGTGTATAGTGGTCATGATGCTCCACCGGAGCACAGTCACCTTTCCCCTGTGGGTCAATTTTCTTCTCACAAAAAAAACAAACTGACTGATCTATTTCAGCCATTCTCGCTGCACTTGGGTAAATACGTGTTTTAGATGATTGTTTTTGTCTTTCAGCAAGTTTCTTACTAAGTCTTTCTGAAAAAGGGATTAAATCTCTAAAAAAAGTATCCATTAAATTTTCATTATCAGACTGGATATGATAGGTACTTTTATGCTCCGTCTCACCATCAGGGCCTACGCAAATGTACGAATAACTACAAGGTACATGTTCATGGGTGTATTGTCTACAACCACCTGATTTGGAAAGTCTAAATTGGAATTCGTGTATGTCATGCACTTTTGAGAATCTGTCAATCTGTAACTGCCCATCAATTGGAGATTTTGGGACTAATTTGGACTCAAAATCTAAATAAATTACAAAGGGGGCAGGGATCATGAACTTATATGAATTGAAATAAATACCGGCATTAGGGTCCTCAATGAAACACGCTTTCTGTGCTCCTATTTCAGTGCATCGTTCTAAATGCCTCTGCAATATTTCTTGTGATGAAAACATGGACAAACAATACCTGCACAAGTACTCTCTTTTTCGTATTGTAGGATTATTAAACATTTGTTGAATGTCTGTACAAAGGACGTAGTGTTCAATACAGCTATCATCTAGTCTAGGTCTTGCAGGCACAGTCAGGTCACCAATATTTTCTAACCTTTCCCTCTTAATAATGAGAACTAGATCAATACTGTAGGTCATACTTTTATTTATTCGTTGTCTATTCCGTTTTAAAGGAGCTGATGTTGTACTCTCGGGATTGCTTTTACTAATATACAGAGGAAAACTATTTTCTTGGAATAGCCTTCTACGTTTTTTAACTAATTCATCCCCTATAAATTTCTTCAAAGACTTATGTGTACTAGTAATTCCCGTGTCATTGAATCCAAAAACATTTACAGAAATGTTTGGGTTGAGCTTCTCAAATAAAGGCAACTGTTCAATTGTCATAGGCATTTTGATGCCGTCTAATTTAAGACTGTGAATAACTTCCCTATACGTTTTCATTTCCTCAGCTCTATAAACCGAAGTCTTTATAGCTGCTGCTATGGCAAACAGAAAGCATGCATTGAGGTCTATCTCATTCTTATATGAAGCCTGTTTTGGAGTAAGCTTCTCATGTTCATATGCCTCAGCACTATTGTTGACATTGATAAATAAACCATTTTCACGGCAGGCTAACAAGTGAGGTAATGGTAAATAAGTACCACCTCGAAGTGGTTGGTATTTCATTATAACCATATCTAAAACTGGAATATCACTCAAAACGACGCCTGAGCCATTTTGACAGAACTCATCAATCATATTTACTAGTTTTTCGATTATTATATTGAGCGTGAAATCGATCCCATCGCTATGTAAAATTGTATGGGCAAACGATGACATCCACTTAGTAGATCGCTGAACACACTCCGTATCCAACTTCTCAAATATGCATTGCAAGTGAATAATTATTTTTATATTTTTAAAATCTACTAAGTCTAAGTTAATTTGTTGGACTAGTTGCGAACTAATGCATTGAAAAAAACCTCTTAGGTCACCTGCTTGTGCAATGTTATCAATATCAACCCTATATGACCTTAAATTATTAGTGAATGATGCGTGGGAGGGATGAAGTATAAATGTATTATTTATCAATGCTTCATTACCATTTCCAACCTGAATATTATGAATAAGACTATTATGATTCACAAAATGAACCTTTGCCCGAAATCGCATATTACATAGTGTACATAATAAACTATCCATATCAATTAATTCGCTATGACATTGACTTATGTGATTATCAATGTCTTCCCTATTTGTAAATTCTAAATTGCATGGAGTGCACCTACTAAATCTATAACAATCATTTATAAAATTATACGTACCTCTTTCAAGATCTATTAGTCGACTTGGACCAGCAATTGCACTAACGCTACCACTATTAACATTCTCTTGCATGTCAACAGAGTTTTCTTGAATTTGATCTTCATTGATGTCTTGAGCGTCCATATTTTCAAGAGATTCGTTGACTTTAGCAGGTTGAGGTAATGCATGAGCTGGTTCCAAGGTGTCCATATCAACTGCAGCAAACATGTCATCATCACTATCATCAGGAAATTCACATGCAACTGGTAAGTGTATGCGGTCTTGGGTGTAATCCTCCAATGGCATGTTGACAAAGATTTCATCGTCGGAATCATCAGGGAAGTCAACAACAAAAGGACCAGACGGAGGTAGTGGAAAGGGCTGAGAGTGCATCGTCAAATCCACCAATTCCGGATCCCAGGAAACTGAAATCAAAATAAAAAAATTAATTAATTAATTATTGGCTTGATTATTTTATTGAACAGGCTAAGAATACATACCTCTTGCTTTTTTAGTGGTGGAGACAAGTGATGACGTCGCTGGACGCTTACGTCCAGCGGATCCAGATGGGATGCTTGGATTCAGCACACAAATAGATTCATAATGAATAGAGAGTTCTTGGGGTGTTGAGAAAGGTGTGTCACATTTACATTTGAATGAAGCGTCCATTTCGAGGATAAGTTGAGAATAATTTCAACAAAAAATTTGTAATAAATCACAAAAGGATTTCAGAATTTCAGGTGGAAATACTCGAGGGTAAAACATTAAGAGGGCTTGATTAAGTTCAAATGACACAAATTAGAAAGGACCATCCCTTTATATCCATCGTGCATGTGTAAAAATACCAAATGTGGCATCAGACCCTTTCTCTTTTTCCAGGAATAATATTTTTTGCTGTTGGTACTGCAAAGTTTTATGAATGCACAGACTCAAAAAAGAGATTGTGAAAGTCCAGACAAAATAAAAAAGAGGATTAAAAATACGCTAACAATGAAGTGTATGGCACAGTGAACAATATTATTTCGGATTATATTTAATAGTGAAAGGGTCATTTGAAGCATTGTTAAAAATATACATATAGTGAAGGGGATTACCTCCATTTAAAAGAGTAGTCAATGTGAAGGGGATTATCACTATTTTTAATGCATTGGTGAAATGACCATTTCAGGCCTATGCTTAACCATTGGGTCAATTCACCATATGCCCAGCTTATACATATACTCTACTCCTCTGTACACCTTATTAGCATACACACTCTCTCATCATACATGATGTAATACTTGAACGCTCCCAATATCAAAAATTAATTTTGGACAAGATGAAAGTATGAATTCATCGATCGAACCTCATTATTTTCACACAGCAAAAGTAAAATAAAAGGGCGGGACGAGGGAAACTTAAAATCCGCCTGTCGTGAAAAATTATGAGTTGAGTAAATGTGAGATAGAGAAATGCGAGTCACAAAAGGTATATTTCCATAAGGATTATATGTATGTATGCTTACATTATTGTACTTGTGTCGTGTGTAGTTGTGTAAAGGCCTGGTGTATTACACCGAATCGAACGTGAAACCGACGGAGCAAGTTGAATGTTGACATATGATGATTATACGGGGGGAAATTGGCTTCCGTGAGTGAACAATGATTTCTTTTCTGTATTTGAAGTTTTCTTCCCGATTTGGCCTTCTTCTTCCTGTGCACTGTGTATATATATATATGTAATCTTGTGCTGGAGTCGTTATGCACTTACAGTTTAGATGGATGATATTTTTTTAGTACGTGCTTAAGAATGTGTTTGTGGAAGGAGTGTGGCTATTGATGAGGGATAAATAAGTATGTACATATGAGTGTGACTGGAAATTGGAGAGTTGAGCCTGTGTCTTGAAGGGAATGAGTGATGAGGGGACTAATTGTAAGAATCCTCCGGACAAGAGAATGGTACAAAGGAAGAGAAGATTTTGCCTGAGAGGAAAGGATACGTTGTGTTGTCGTCGAGCCACGTAAAGTTTCCAGTTTCCACTCACTGTACACAACGGTACAAAAATTAACCCTTACTGTAACAACTAATTATCTATAAGCATTGAATATCTAATCCGTGTGAATTACCATGACCATCTTTTGTAGTTAGGCATTATTAATTTTTAACATTCAATGTGCATATAAACGGTGTCATAATGTCACAAATAGTCACTTCTCCTTAAAACGCAAGATCAGCACCATCAATAATCAACCGGGCTAGTTGTGACCACAATAATAATTGTGTTAACGTTGATCTCTCATATAATTGCAAAACTGTATGCACAGAGTGTCGTTATAGGGAGAGTTGACCGGATACCTCAGAAGTGCTTATATAATAAATGTTTGTATTCACCCTGAATGTAGATTTTAATGAGAAAAAACATGATACAGTCAGGGTTGCACAAATGAAAATGCCCTCAGTTTTATGCCTGCCCTCCTGAAAATGCCCTGAAAATGCCCAAAACGCCGAAAATGCCCTGAAAATGCCTTACTCTAAAAATGCCCGGCATTTTGGGCATTTTCGGCAGGCATTTTGGGCATATTGGGCATTTTTACAGAAACTTATACACTATGACCAGTATTGCTCCTTTAGCGAATATAAGGGAGTTTTTCATAGTATAATCAAACCCATCCAGTTTTAGAAAATGTTATACTTGATTTTAAAACAAAGAATTTAATTCGTCTGATTCCCTAATGGCTATTTCAATAAGCCCCGGAGCAACGGAGTTGCAAACCTTCAGCGCTGTACATTAAAAAAACTTTTGGATTTTGCACAATTTTTGGAACAATTTGCACAGTGCCAGCATAAATTCCGTATTTTGATAATGGCTTGTAAAGTATAGAAAATTTTACACTTTAATTAGATACATACAATGCGACTTATTTTATACATATATTATGTTATAATATATGTCAAAACTTGGAGCTTGCGTAGCAAATTTTGTGCCGGCTTTGTTAGACTGCATTTAACCAGCCGTAGTAAACCAGTGTAATAATTCTAGGAGTTCAAAATGTAACAATAAATATATTTAGATAACGACGAGTTTTGAAGATCACAAACAATGATATTGTTAATCTTTTAACAACTATTTTATCTTTTTGTGTTGTATCTATGCCCGAATATGTTTGTTCTTGAAATCTAAATAATTACAGACACTGTGTACAAGCGAATTTTTTCAACAAATTAAGGAAAATAGAATTATTATTATTTTTCCATAAATATGTCTATATCAACTGGCTCCAGGTTTCAACCTTTTTGGAAACAGTTTGTTTCTATAATTTTATCATGTAATCATAGGCCGAAACCGGGGCTGTCCCCAGGGGGGTCTCAATGTACCAAAAAGAGTCGCCGTATGAGGGGTGTCAAAATATAGTACTGTGAGGCCGGGTCTGGAAAAAGTTCCCTAACCTGCGAACCCGGTTAGTCGGGGATTTTAGATACCGGGGAAGTAAGCAAATTGTTTGAATTTTCCCTCGCGGGGTCGTCGGGAAAACGCGACCAAGTCTGAATTTTCCCTGGATAGGTCGCCGGGTAAAATCGACGAAGTCGAAAATTTTTCGAAAATTTGGCTGGCAAAGGTCGTCGGGAAAACTCAATGAAGTCGGAAATTTTTTGGAATTTTCCCTGGCTGGGACGTCGAGAAATATCGACCAAGTCTGAATTTTCCCTGGATAGGTCGCTGGGTAAAATCGACGAAGTCGAAAATTTTTCGAAAATTTGGCTGGCAAAGGTCGTCGGGAAAACTCAATGAAGTTGGAAATTTTTTGGAATTTTTCCTGGCTGGGACGTCGAGAAATATCGACAAAGTCGGAATTTTGCCTGGCTGGGTCGCTGGGTAAAATCGACGAAGTCGAAAAATTTCCGAAAATTTGCCCAGCGGGGTCGTTAGGAAAACTCGATGAAGTCGGAATTTTTTTGGAATTTTCCCTGAGGGGGGGTCGCCGGAAAAAGTCGACGAAGTCGGAATTTTTTTGCAATTTTCCCTTGCGGTGTCGCAGGGGAAAACGACGTACTCGGAAAAATTTTGAAAATGGTAGTCGGGAAATTTCGTGTTTGAGTCGGGGAAGTCCCTATTTTGGTTAGTCGGGTGTTTTTAACTTTTTCCAGACCCGCTCTGAAACAGCCCAACTGACAATAATTTTTGGTCAACTACCTGGGTAAGCAAAAATTTTTGGCCAGCTACCTGGGTAGCGACAAAATTGTTTGCCCAACTACCCAAAATTGTTGGTCAACTACCTGGGTAGCGAAAAATATTTTGGTCAAATAACCCGCCAGTGTTTTTGAAAATGGCCAACTATCCCGCCGTTCAATGTAGCCCAACTACTTTGGCCCATTTTGTCAACGATCCCGGATCGCAGGATCGGGAACTTTTTCCACACCCGGTTGGGGTCACACTCTAAGTTAGCTGGGGTCTTTCCGGAGACTGTGAGAGCTGGGACCATATTCAGACACTGTGGGTCCGCCCGGACACCCTGGGTCAGCTGGGGTCTGTCATGAAACCCTGGTAGAGCTGGTGTTATGTCCGGACACTCTAAGTTAGCTGGGGTCTATCCGGAGACCCTGTGAGAGCTGTGATCATATTCAGACACTCTGGGTCAGCTGGCGTCTCTTTCGGGAGACCCTAGGTCCTTGTCCGGTCATTCTGGGAAATCTGTGGACGTTCGAGACACCCTGGTACTGAAATGAGACCCTTGTCCGGACACCCGGAGAAAGCTGGGGTCTTTCGGGAAACCCGATGTCAGAAATGAGACCCATGTCCGGCCTCCGGCCGGACATGGGTCTCATTTCTGACCCGTTTCCCAGGGGGGTCTCGATTTGTTCTGGCAATACAGGGTTTCGGCCTATGCATGTAATCCAGTTGAATATTAAAATTATTTTCAACATACTGTTTTGTGACTTATTTTGCAAAATTAGCAGGTAGCTAAAGTCATATATTTAAAAAATTGGAGTGAATATGCCAAAAATGCCTGCCCTAGGCTGAATATGCCCAAAATGCCCAAAGTGCCATAGATGCCCAAAATGCCATGAAATGAAAATGCCCAAAATGCCAGGGCATTTTGGGCAGGCATAATGCCGAAAACGCCATGGCATTTTCAATTGTGCAACCCTGGATACAGTATTTCTTAACGTATACAACTATTATTTATATTCACTGTACTACTGTTACGACAACATGCTTTAGTCAGCAGTGTCACAAATATTTGTTAGTATCTATATCTGTATACGAGGAAGTTTATGTGAAGAAATATTTCACGAATATAATGCCAATGAAATTTACAAGCTAATCACATGTAAGTAATGCATAATCATATCATGAGGTGATCGTAGGATATTGTTTACGTTATTTATTATGTTTGTATATAACTGCGGAGGGATGGCAAAAAGGAGGCTGGCAATTAGAGTGAACACTGAGAATCCGAGTGTCCCTCCAATTTTTCTCCCCAATCGCAATTCCTAAATATTATAACCAGGGTTGCTGATTTTTTTGATTTTTTTGAAAAAAATCAAAATAATCGGATTTTTTTGATTTAAATCGGATTTTTTTGATTTAAATCAATATTTTCTGATTTAAATTCAAAATTTTATTGTACAATAGAATTACCGTACAAATTTTTGGATTTTAATTTTCCTAATAATATTGTACACTGTTGGTACTAATAATACTTGAACAATTCAGAAAATATATTGAGAGAAAATTACAAAAGTAAGTTAACTACCTAATGAAATAAAAAGCTGGTTAAAGGCCAGTTCCAAATATCAACAGAATTGTTTGTAAATTGTACCAATTTCGAATTCAGTTTTGTATTTAAAGCCAAACGCTGTATAGGACAAATACCAGCTCTCATTTGGATTTTTATTGATATATACACTATATACACATTTCATAAAATGTGCATCTCAGTTGTGTTTCGGGAAGGGATGGTAGAGTATGTTGGGCAGAAAAATTATTTGTAAATTGGGAATATTCCATTTAAAATGTGAATATCTCTCCGTACAACATTTAAATTATGTATAAAATTTATAAAGTATAGAGTATAACATTTAAAAAATGCAAAATTCATAGTCAAATCTTGTCACTTGAAATGGTACTCTTTTAGAAAGATTGGATGTTGGGACGCTTTTGTAGATACTGAGTTTCTGTTACGGACGAGACAATTTTGGGACATAAATATTGTCCCGTGTTATTCTGGGACGAGATCGGGATACTTATTTTTGTCCCTGGATTTTGAAACGAGACGGAATCTTTTGAGACATAACAATTGTCCCCAGCAGAGGCTCTATTAATATACAATATTTCAAAACTCACTCACATCTAAATTTTATGGCACTGTGACAGCATGACAGATAATCAATATGGTTGCGTACGCAAATTATCCTGAAAATTATCAAAATCCAAAATGGTCTCATGACCAAAATTCGTAAAAACACAAAAATGCACGTTTTACAACGTTTCGAGGCGTACAATTACATTTTACCTAACCGCAAAAGTCGAATAGTCAATATTGATTTAAATCAGTGATTTATTTGAAAAAAATCAAGTGATTTAAATCTTGATTTAAATCACGATTTAAATCAACGTGATTTAAATCAAGCCACCCTGATTATAACAGTACTTTCTACCTTGTAAGCTTAACCAGATACTGGTACAAAATATAAATTATGTTACATCTAATGACAATCAGATGGAAGTATCTGTAGGATTTTTTACACTATGCTTGGTTTAAACAATAATTATCGATGGTAGGCAGTACCGGCATTGCATTAAATTTGGGTTTCCAAATGTACACAGCAAACATTACAGAATACAAGAGATATTCCTAGTTAGAAAACATAATTAGCGTCACATAAAAGGACGGCACTAGTTGTTGGTCTCCTATAACTAGTAGATAGAACAAAATGAAGTGCTATATTATGCAGAATTCCTACAAAAATTGCAAACAAAGAAATAAAATCATGAACCAGCATCAAGATGGATAATTAGGGGATATATGAGCTGGAAAACGCTCGCCGATGAAATAATTTGTATTACAAGGTAAGCTTTAAGCATCAGTACCCACACCATAGTCTAGGCATTTAGAGGTATGCAAAAGTATCCCCGTAAGTACTTGGTGCTTTTCGTTACGTTTGTGAATTATTACATGAATATACTTCGGTACAATTATCATTGACATACCTTGAAAGGCTTATACTTCAGAAACTAGTTTCGGTTGCTAATTTCGAATATTGATGCAATAAGCAGAAAGAGTTAGCCGAAAGTATACTTTTACCGTGAATAAGTTATGCTTTTCATTTCTATACCAGTGAAAATCATTGCCAAGCTTACTGGCGTGCATACTTCCATGTGCCTTTTAGGCATACAGTAAAACATAACGGATGAAAGCGCCATTTTATCCACTTCCGCATGAACCAGTTCAGTACTGCATGATGTGCTTAATTGCTTAAAAGCTAGTGTTTAAAAAAATTACTGCTAACTATAAAAGTCAAAGATTACACGCAGCGACTTCTATAGTACATGGGATAAGAAGTAAATACTAATTAGTAGTAGTATCAATTCTTGTTGTCATCACCAGTCACCACATTGGATTCTCCCGTCGTATGACTCAGGTATGTAAATATTCATTTCTATCATCTATTTTGTCTATAAAACATTATAATGTTAGAATGAATATAAAATGTAGAATTACCCAGTTGCGTTATGGCGGAAATTACCAAAAATTCTGTTGCATTTAATAATTTGCACAGTGAAATAAAGTAAAAAGTATTCCTTATTAAATTGGCTACAACTACAGGGATTTGGCTTATTTTTATGAACTACGTACTTTTCATGGAAAACGAAGTTCCTCGTTTTCTCTTTTTCGTCTCTGTGACTGATTGTGAGTTTCCCCAAAATTGTGATTCATTTTTAGATACAAAGTGTACAATTATCAAGTTAAGAACTATTTTGGTAGCTCATTAAAAAGTTAATAATTATTACTGTTTTGTACAAAAAGCTTCAAAGGTATTTTAGAAAATTTTGAAAAGGGTAAATACATATTGTTCTCTAAAATTTCTTATAGGTTTCTAAAGACATTCTTGGATGAGCACTGTAACTTGAGATTTTGGACTAACGTGAGGAAGCAAATTTTGTAAACTTTGAAAAAAGATTTACTAAAACATCGGGGAAATGAAATTTTTTATATTATGATTCCTACATATTAAATGGTTTCTTGGCACCCCGTACATAAATTAATTGAATGTAAGTTAATGCTAAACAATAAACGTCAAAGTATCGAAATATGCATTGTTATTGAATATTGTTGCAAAATGCTAATAAACACTATAGATTCGTATGCACCTGTGTGAATTCTGATGACTGGAGGCTCCTTATCATAATTTTAAGCAGTATAAACTAAATATATTTATTAATCATACTCATACGTATGACCCCGACAAGAATAAGTGAGCATATCGCATTAGTTCCTCCCATAAGTATTCTCCGAGGATTACAAACTCAAGCATTACACGGTAGTTCGTATTAAGGGTATGCTCCTGTGAGTTATTATTGTATGCTTCCCTGAGACATGACTAAAAAAGGTCTAGTATAAGTTTTAAGAGCATTTAAAAGTATGAGCCTAGCACTTCTAGTACGCATAACTCTTAATGCTTAATATGAGAAATTAGCATACTTCAAACTGCAGTTTGTAGTATAACAATTTTCCATGCTTCCTCATGCTTAGACGATGGTGTGGGTAAACCATTGATAATAAAATTTCATATCCACTTTGATGTACAAATTCCATAATTAAAAATTTTGTCAAAATGTGTCAGAAGTGGATGAGACACTAAGGTAATTACGTAAAATTATTCAAAGATAAAACAGTCGTGGCTTGTTTTCTACCCTGGAGCCAACGTTCAGATTGTTGAAACGGGAATATTTCGTCGGTGAAGAGGCAAAATGATCTAGGTGCATAATCGATTAGAATCAAAATGATCTACATAACTTTTTCCCTAAAGGCAAAATGAAGTGGGTGCAAGCCTCTTTAAAAGCAAACTGATCTACATACAATTTTCCTTAAAAGCAAAATGTTCTAAGTGCTGGTCTATTTTTTTTGTGAGAAAACTAGCATCTGTAAGGAGGACACGTGGCTTATAAGGGCTAACCATGACTGTAATTGACCTAGGGTTGTGGGTTAATATTCTCTGAAGGGTTTGCTATTACTAAGGATCATTCCGGCAACTAAAGTTAATTTCACTTATTGCATCTAATACATTTTTAGTTACGAAAACTGCAACATTTATTTATTTTAAAATCGACGAATTAAAAGACGAATCAAAATCACAGTAAGCTCATGTGTTAGTGTGCACATTGAATTGGTTTTCCCTTTAATAATTCTCAACGTGGAGTTTTTTCAAATCGTATTCTATGATCATCACCATTATCATAACATTCGGAATCATTTTCAAATGTTAAATCATAATTGACAACTTTTTTTTTTCAATGTTACTGAAAGAAAGAAATGGAGGCATTGGGGAATTAAATGCATATATAAAAGATTTTGAATACCTCGCATTTTTGTACACCGGCATTAGAATGTGTTTACTTATATTGTTTTTATTATAATTTGTATCTAGATCATTTTGCTTTTAGGAAAAGCTGCATCTAGATCATTTTGCTTTTAAAATTCAATGCAAGTAGATCATTTTGCCTTTAGTGAAACTGCAAGTAGATCATTTTGATTCTAATCGATCATGCACCTAGATCATTTTGCCTCTTCACCGACGATTTGTCGAGACGTCCGTAGTTTTGAATATCCCACCGAAATTTAAGTACGATACAAAATTTTCAATTTTGGTTGTTCTGCAATAAATTTCTTGAAAATTAGTCCTTAACTAACCACACGTAACTTGAGGGTTGTTAAAGTCTCAGATTTCTTCTCGGCAAATAAAGGTGAAAGTTTGGTAAACAAATCTTGAATACCTCGTGGAAATTGCGACTAATTTTGGTTAAAATAATTTCATGTTTTAATACAATTAAATATCTTTTTAATGAGACATTACTGAGCGACCTCTAAAAAGGAAAAGGCAAACCGTTATTCACCAGACCCTATCTGATAACAGAGTACGATGCTATTTGTGTTTCATTCTTGTATGACAGTATTTTTTAAAAGAAAACATTTATAATTTTGATTTAACACCGTGTGACCCAAGCAGAACGTATTGTGTACTCTTGCCTACGTGTAGCTTGTTGCAAAATACAACACATTAAATATAAGTATTCAATTAAATATTGACTGCATTGCTTTTACTTCTTTTGCAGAGATCTGTCGTGATCCTCCGCAACGTTTAATTTCCTTCCAAACATTTAAATCAACTCTTTAATATACTTGAAAAACCTGAAAGCCAAACGAACCAACGTTCTGACCTTAATACCATTCAATACTCTGAATGTCTTGGTAGGAAATATTTCTGTTGTGGTTACAATTATCATTCTGAATTACATAAGTATGCATTCAAGCAGGATAAAATAAAATCATGCCATAAATAGGTAAAAAACAACCAGAATCTGACAACTTTGTAATTATTGTTATATATGGATGCCTTCCCGAATAGATACACACATGCCTACAATATCTGCAAAACTGGAAAAAGACTAAATGTGACGACGCGTTTGGTTATTATGTCTTCGAGCAAAACCCAGCAAGTCATACTTGTCAGCGTACTTACGCGACTTACGCCTGCCAGGCACACTTGACTGAACAATACGGCTACCTTACCAAATCTCATCCACAAGCCTGTAATATATGTGAAATTCTCAGGGAGGGAGGTATTCAGTCAGAGATAATCTCTTTTTAGCCCATCGTCAACAATAATACTGTAAGCTCATCCAATTTATGCTAGCATCATTAGGTCATTCGTGAGTTAATATCGGATCAGCTGTTTTTAAATTACGCTAGGATGTATATAGGACGATAGACAAAAAAAACAACGTTGTTTTTAAGTTAATCTGATGTTGCGTTTATGTAATGGTACGTTTAAAAAGGTAATTAAACTATTTTAGCTGACCAAATGTTCGTCAGCCAGCCTTGCTTTGAAATTGTCCTGTTAATATGCATTATGCAGTAAAACTTTACTAAAATTATTAGAACTGGTAAAAATTGTTTTGAATGAATGATTTGACTCTAGGAAAAAACCTTTCAACATTGTATGGCTAGTAATTTTTCAAGAAAGGCTGTAACCTGTAACTATTTTCAGCCGTTCAATGTAAGTTCAAAATATCGTCGGCTAAAAGTGATAACCGGCAATTTAAAATACTTACAAAGAAGATCTCCGAATTAATTCTTGAACTTCAAACGTTATTTTAATTATAACCGTTCACATAAAAACGTACGATATTTATTACTTACTCGCTCTGTAACTGCTGTATAGCCAGTAAAAACCAATTTTGTCAAAAACAAATTCGTTGTACAGTAAATAAGCTGTGTCAACGATGTCTTCTTTACCGACCACTCCAGTCAACTGAAGGAAGAAATGAGAAGAAATAAAAAAAAATTATTCTCCCCCCCCCCCATCTTAATTGTATAATAAACGAACGCACGGAGTAATCAACTGGTATATATTTGCGGGCGGGCTACGGGCTTTTTTTAATTTTGCGGGCCGGGCCGGGCCGGGCTTTTTCGATAAACATTTCGGGCCGGGCGGGTACGGGTAAAATGTTACGAGCCACGGGCGGGCACGGGCCTAAAATATCCCACGGGGTGATGCTCTAGTAGGAAGATGGAGGAATTTTTTAAAAAATTCGCCTTTGAGGGTTCGAAGGAAGGTCATTTCATTTGATCATCTCTGATCATTAATGTACAGATTGTTTTAAATTTTAGCGAAAAATAAAGCGAATAAATATTGATTCTATGTTAGAGTAAAACCAATCTAAAAAAATTAGATATTATTATCTATTAATTAAATTTAACATTCAATGCACGTTTCTCATTGTACATGTACGAATAGATTTCACAAGTGAAGCTACATGGTTAAACTGTGTCATACAAAAATACTTCGCTGTAAATGGCAAATCTCTCAGGGGAAGAAATCTAAGAAGTTTTATTTCAAAACGTGTTTGCAATGTTAAGCAAGATTTAAACTTAAATTACTGTAGTAAGAAGTCACTCGAATACGTACAGGACAGTATGTTAAAGTGATATTGGAATTTGTAGAGTGCTACAACAAAATTTGCGTTCGATCCCTAGCGCATAGAAGGGACAATAATAATTGTACAAAATATTCGATTCCCCCCATTTTCAAGCAAACTGTCATCACAATTTGTGTCTCATTGTCAGTTCATGGAAGTGCACAGCACAGTCAAGATTTTGTTTAGAAAAAGTTAATTTTGAAAGTTTTGAATGTTTACTCACAGTTAAAAAATTTGATATCCGTTATTAGTAAATTCAGAGATGCGCAAAGGAAATAGCCTTCCTTCAAGCCTTCGAAGGCGAAAATTCAGCACAAATTTCCCCTTCAACATGTCGTAGAATGAAGCCCTCTAAAAAATCTGCCTTCCTTCACCCTTCCTTCCAAAATAAATACACTTATTTTTGCCTTCAGGATTCTTCTAAAAATAGCCTTCCTTCAATTTTAAACTACAACCCGCTTAAAAACGTTTTGCACCAGCAGGATTCAGTGCAGTGAAGAGAGCGGGCACACATTGTCAGTTGTAAGTTCACGAATTGGCTTTATTGTTGAGCTAGCAGTTGTCGTTGCGTATGCTATGCTTTCCCGTTATAGATATTTCGTGTACCTGGAAGCCTTCATGGCCTCAGAGGGCTAATATTTAGGAACCCTTCCTTCACAATCCTTCACTGCTAGTTTTTGCGAAGGCTTCTTTCAGCCTTCAGGAAAAAGTATGCGCATCCTTCCATTCCTTCTGAAACGTTAAGAAAGTTACCTTTCCGCCTTCAAGGAAGCCTTCTTGGAAGGCTAGCCTTCGAAGGCTGCGCATCTCTGAGTAAATTTAAAGAGCTTTCCGCCTGATCGCCAGATTGGGTTAAGCAGGCAAACGACACCAATTATTTCAATTAAAAACGAATTAAAGGGTTTAGTTTGCTAGGAAATGTCATGTACTATTTCTACCCCCTAATCCAAATAAAGGAGTGTAACTCCAACTCCAGGGGTCAAGGACATTAGCCAAACTCGGAAATTTTTACGGATTTTGAATTCTGCAGTTATTTATTTTCGCACAAAATTTTTACGAAAGTCTTGTTTGACTATTCTAGAAAATCTTATGGGATTCCAAGGAAGCTAACACACGTGTGTCTACATTGAGCAGTGTGGATATGACCGTAAGAACAGAAGGTTGGGGAAATTTATCTTCAGCAGCAAATATGCGGAAAGGAGTTTCTGAACTTGCTACTGTATTTTTCATGGACTTTCTTCCAAAAGTTTTAAAAAGCTGTGATTGTAGCAAAAATGTGGATTAATTTGAGTCCAACTTCGTCTTTCCTAAAATATAATAATATAATTATAAAAATAATTTTAAATTTAATACAAATAATTATTAATAATTATGTATTTTTATTTGAACACTGAAACAAATCTCTGATCTCACAATCAGCACAAAAACTCTGATAAGAATTAAAGAGTAAATTCAACAACCTTAATAATTTTCGACTTTGGCTCATATCCGTAACCAACTAATACAAACTAATAATAATAATTTACTGAAACTACATATTTTTACGAACGGGGGAAATGCAAGTTGGTTGTGCATGTAAATACAGATTTTCAAAAGTAATATTCTCAATCTGGTTATTAATACCACTACGGGCACTATAAACGGGATGTACAGCATTATTTACTTCTATAACATAAGCATTACTTTACTTTTTAAATGTATCAAAGCACTCATGGTGATAGTTATACTTTTATAAACTCATATAGCAAACGCAATTGTACAGATAAATTCAAGCACACTATTACTGGTAATGAACAAACCAGATTCGTAAAGTTATTTTTAAATAGTTTGAAGCTAGTAATGTAATTGGATTACTCAGATTCCAAGGATTCCGAATCACTACCTTCAGTTTCAGTCGATTCCCAGTCAGAAATGACAAAAGAGTATTCGCATTCCTCGCACATGAAGTGGTGCTTCAGTAATTTCATATCCTTCTTTTGACATTCGTTGTCACAGTAAGCAGCCATACAATGGTCACAGAGGATTTCAGCATCCGGTGCCCAACAAAAATTGCAAAGGGTAACGCTGTCACCAAACTTGATGGTAGCGGGATCATCTACCCGAATAGCACGCCTTTCTCCCTCGCAGGCCAATCTATAATATGGATTTTTTATGCTCAGCGTTGAGCCGAGCCACAACTTTGTCCAGGCGTCGGGAAAATCCTCAAATGTCATGTGGATGCAGTCGTGGTGCTTGTCTTTTACAACGGAAAACCATTTGCCAGCAAAATTCCAGGATTTCTCCACAATCTGAACATGAAGTATTCTTCCTTCATGAATCTTGTCACCGTGGGGATACATTTCACGGATTGTAATCTCCTTGAACTTCTTTGAAGTACATTGTTCCTGATGGTGCATGGGTTCAAAGCAAAACTGATTGAAGTAACCAGATTGAGTGGAATATATTTCACCGGAGAGTATACGGCCATAAAAATCTCTGTAAGCCTTTCTGTGTTCCAATGTTATTTCAAACCGGATAGGGCCAGCTGCTCGGCTGCAGCGTTTGCTGTCTTCAATCGGATCAGATACTGACTCCTTATTGTCAGAGTTAATAAGACCCCCTAAAATGTACTCTTCCTTAAGACGTCTTTCCACAGTATCCTTGACTTCGGAATCATATGGCCGAAAATATGATATCAAATTGTTTTCTGCTTTCAGGCCATCCTTGTAAATCTTCTCACCTTCAACCATGTTGTTTTTATGGAATATTTCCATAAACGCCATAATAAAGTACGCCTCTGGAACCATGTTGTCATCCGCGTGAGCTTTTTGAATGAAGAGATTACAAGTCTCTAAGACATCGTCAAATGACACCTTCGTCCCTATGAGGTCTTTCATAACTGTCATTTTCCCGGAAAGTAGAGTTGGGTCGAAAGGAAATCTTTCAAGTGCATTTACATAGGTTTCGAAGGACTCCTTTGATTTTCCAGTACTTGCAAGCAGTTTAGCGAGAACTTCAACAAAAAACTTCTCTTCCGCATAACATTTAATACAATCATTTAAGTAAGGAAATAATAGAGGGTCATCATTTCGTTCGTTCCCCATAAGTCGTACAGCGCATATTCGAATGCTTACATCCAAAATTGGTTCTCTGGTTATTGTGCTACACAAAAGGCCAAGCTGGAATTCTTGCATTTCAGTGAAGACCGGAACGATTTCACTCTTACGTATGCAATCTGCAAATAATTCTAAGGCACGGTCGGGATCAGATCTCATTGCTGCCCAACCTTCTAGGAAAAGGTCCATCGCATTTAGCAGTTCCTTCGCAAACAGAAGGCCCTGGCTGGATCGCTTTACTATCTCCAACCTGTACTCCCAAATTGTGACTGAGCAAACATTGTTCTCAATCATCCGCATTGTATTTCCAATTGGTTGCTTTGATATGATACTGTTTTCAGTTGCTTGCTTTACTAGTAGTTCATTCAAAACTTGTCCTACAGTTTTATTCTCACAGTCATCACTGATACCGTATTGTTGTAACATGCCACCAATATTAATCCTACACTGCAAAGAAGCAGCTTCTGTAAATTTGGTCTCCTCCAGAATTGCATCCACGTTTCCGTATTCAACTGCCTGGTTATACCAGGACAAAGCAAGACCAATATGACCTTCTTTGAGGTACATCCAAGCCAAATGGTCCATTGCACACGGCATTTCTGCAAAACAAAAGAATGTACAAATGATTACAATCAAATGTAATAAAAATCAAACAACGGGGGCATCAACTATATGTGTCCCCAAAAGGCAATGTTCCGACATATGGTATGTGTCCCCGGAATACGATAGATGCACCCAAACACTACGGACAAGCCTGAGAGCCAAAGGTTGAGGATTCAGGGGAAATTAAGGAAAAAATTGTATACACGGCATGTGAACCCGGAATACTGTAGTATGTCCCCGAAATACGATAAGTGGCCTCGTGTAACGCTGACAGTGATGTACCTTGGGTAGGCCCGACCCAATCAAGCTGTACAGTGTAAAACCTAACCCGTAGTTTCTGGCGTTCAGATTAGATCAGATGAAACTGGAAAGGAGTGTCATTGTCACCCTGATGGCCCCATAGGGACGGCATTCCTTTCCAGCCTAAACTAACCCAACCCTAACTGTCCTCAATGACCACCTGCCAGAATCAACAGCTTGACTGAGACAGAGATGTCCAAATGAAATAACCTTCCTACACGCCTCCAAAGGGCAATTTAAACAAACATATCTTCCTTCTTCCTACTAATAATGAGTGAAGCCTTTAAAATTATTTGCCTTCCGTCAGCCTTCCTTCAATTTTCAAATTAATTCACCGTACTTAAATTTTTCTCCAAAAACATCCTTCCTTCATTTATTGCAAAACTATAGAAATTGTATCAAAACGAGCATGAATTTTGAAAACGAAGTAGTTATGATCAACAGTATCGTCACATATGTATGAATGTATACAGATTACAGATACTGAATGAAAGTTCATGCAAATATTTAACAATATTTACACTTCTGCCTAAAGCAGTTGAAGTTGATAATGATTCAAAAGTTTCGTCTTTTTCAACGTCGACAACGCCATAGTAGCAAATAAATGACAGGCGTTGGGGAACGACTGTAATAGAATAAATCCTGAGGAAGGAAAGGACCCGAAATAATTTATCAGCAGGAATCCCAGGAATTTAGAAAGGGAGCAGGAGCTCTTGCAAATTAAATTTATGAAGGGGCTCGTAATGGAATGTTCTCCAAAGGTTTTCGTTGGGGACACCTACCTTACATCGGAAAATCTGAACGTACACTTCGGGCCTGTCATAAACTTAAATTAGTGGTCATTGACCTTAAATGATTAGCGTAATTCCATGTACATGTAAATATAGATACCTCTAATAGCAGCCAGCGTGAAATACTGCTTAGTTCGTTCCTCGTCTTTGCAAATGCCGATCCCGTTCAAGTATGAAAATCCTATGTTATATGACGCTCCGCCATGACCTTTCTGGGAAGCTTCTAAATTGAGCTCCATTGCCTTACAATGATTCTGTGGTTTCCCAATACCATTTTCGTAAAGACGACCAAGGCAGAATAATCCATGAGCCACCCCAGCATTGGCCGACTTTTCAATCCAATGAATTCCTTTTTCCACATCAGGCTCAACTCCTTTCTCATCAGGATGTAAATAGGCGATTCCAAGGTCCACGTAGGCCTCAATTACTCCTTGCTCCGCTAATTCCAGATAAATTTTAAATGCAGTCTTACGATCCAAGGGCAGGTCTTCCCCTACCTGATGAAGCTTAGCTTTAATCAGAGAAGCGTTTGCTCTTTTTGTGGGATCTGGAGACCGCAAGCCCTCATTCATTGCTTCGATTAGGCTTTTTCCTGATGGCCCAAATCCCCGTCGTTTTCTAAATTTCTCCGCTTTTTCCTCCACACTAGAAGGAAAACTCAAAGGGCTACGGTAATCTTTACTCTTCTCCTGACTTACTAGTCCAAGCTTGCAAACATCTTTGAACAGTTTGGCTTCCTTCGCATTAGGATTTCGCTCCAGGGCTCTATCACACCAATTAATTGCTTCTTGGTATTCTTTTTTGAACTGATGGATCTGACCGATGAGATGATACCCCACCCACCAAGTTGGTTCGGTTGAAATCAAGTTTTGGGCATCTTTGTAAGCTGAGTTAATATTAACTGTTATTTCATCTTCTGGAAGATTTTCGTTTTTCAAAATGAAAATACGAGCTTGAGAACGGTTTGACAATAGGAAGGTCCTATCTTTATTCCGTAAACCCGCCAAAGACAAGCCCTTAGTATACATGTGAATAGCTTCCTGATAGGCTTTTCTTTTCACCAGGCGTTTTCCTTTCTTCCGTAGCTCCCTTGCGTTTTTAGAATTCCTTTGGTTGAACTCCGTCTCCGTTAGTACATGATTGTTTAGGTGAATGGACGATTTTATGTTCTCGATTTCATCCGGTGGCATGCCGAACTCAACAAGTGCCTCCGTGGATAATTCCCAATATCTTTCAAAGAGATCATTGTCTATATTTAGTTCTGGAAAATGCTTGATAGAGTTTCGGACTTCTAACAACTGCTTGAAGAGCCTGCCTCGGTCTGAATTTACGAATGCGGGAAAAGAGCTCAGCAAGGTATTACTGAGTGTGAGGTCAAATTGGGTTAGGTCGCCGCTATCAACCGTCTTCTTCTGGTCCTCATTCGTTAAGCCTTGGTAGAATTTGGAACAATTTTACTTGAGAAATATCTTCACTTCCTCTGACCCATCCAGCCACGTTGTTCCTTTTACCATCAGAAATTGGTCTTTTATTAAGTTCTGAGCGTGCTTGTTCCCACAATCGTTCACCAACTGCTCCAGGCGTATATAGCGATGGAATCCTGGGATGTTTTCTTGGTTCATTTTTCTGCAAGATATGAAATAAATGTAAGTATTAAATCAAATCCCCACTGCGTTTTTTAAATGCGTTTCTGAATTTGTAGTATGATTAAATCAGGCGTCACTCAAGCAGTGTATTCTTCTCTACGTGAATCTTGTTACAATCACATAAATACTTCCTGTCTAAATTCCTGTTTGCCAATTGCAGGAACCAGAAGCGAAATCTATAATTGGTTACAATCAAACAAACTGAAACAGAAAGAAACAAACATTGTTACATTGGTAAGAATGTGTATTTAAAATAGCATCTGACTTTTGCACCTGTGTTTTTCAGATAAATATCATTAACTGTCTCAAATGTTTTACTTCCAAACATCTAAACCAATTCTATTTCATATTTTGAACAAAAGCCAAGCGTTACATCAAATTCAATACACTCAATGTCGGGGTAAAGACATATGATGACGTTGTAGTGATACTAATTACTTATTTACATAATTTTAAACAAAGAAATGGCAACTAGAATCTGGTCAAATCTGTGCATTTCTATATCTAATTGTACCTAATACAAACTGACTGCCATCCCAAAAATACTACCCGGAAAATACTATAAGGAAGGCTCGTTTGCTGATTTTATCTTCAAACAAATCCAGAAAGCCACATTATAAGAACTGCTTGCAAGCTTACCCTTGTAAACACTAAATTGCATGTACACAAATAATTATAATTTATTGTTTCTTAATTATATTAGAAGATAACTTCAGGTATACCAGGCTAAAATGTCCAGAACAATTAGGGGCTATGCGTAGTAATTAATATCAAACACTGTTTAAATTTGAATCAGTTATAATCAGATTAGAATACCTGAGAAGAATACTAGTTTGCTAGTTGTAACCTTGTCTGTTAGACATACAGTCGGATCCAAATGCAATGATATCTTCTTAGATGCCCTAATCCTTCAAGTTTAATTTTACAGTTCTACCCCAAAGCCAACAGAAAATTAAAATAATAACTCACCGCAGACGCAGACATAGTGATGATAATCATCTGCCTCCCCCGCTTTATCTCACATAAAGAAGTGACTCTTAAAATATTTGGTTCCCCCATTTTGTAGCTTTACTTAATTGCAGATTTCTAAAATTTACTTCATTGACCTCGGTCAATATTTGAGATCACAGGGTTTGAAAACGTCAACGAAAGTCGGATTGTTTCCGAATGTCAATTTCTCCATTTTTGAATTTTTAATGAAAATTTGTTTCAGAAAATGCTTTGAGGCTTGTCATAAATTCTATGGGCTTGTCAGGGAACTATTTGATAGATCTCTACGTTGAGAATTGTGAAAATGATCAGAAAAGATCCGGGGCAAAGTTAAAGTGAGAAAGATCTTGAAAATAAATTTTCTGACCTGCCATATTTTAATGGAAAGTTGGGCATTCATAAGAATATTTCGGAAAGCTGTGTTTGTATCTAATTTCATGGGGATCCATTTGAGTCTAACATCTTCTTCGTAAGTCAACAGTTGTGGTCTCAGGACATAACTACGCTAGACAAGAATGAAGCAAATAATAAAATTTAATAAATTATAAAGTTTTCATGGCCATTCTTTAAAGCAATTCATTAACTTTGTCTCATATTTCTGGTTTCTGACCGACCGCAATTTTGACTCATTGTTTTAGGAAGGTGATTTTAGACGCGAATGAATCCCCATGAAATTTTCTACAAAATGAAACTTTCCGAAGCCTTTTTTGAATTCTCAACGTAGAGATGCATTAAATACATCGCTGGAAAGATCATAAAATTGGTTACACAAGCATTAAAACATTTTCTGAAAACAATTCTCTGTGGAAATAAAATAGTCGAGAAATCAACATTCTTTGCTTCGCGTTTCTAGATCTTATTATTTCAAATGCTGACCTAGGTCAATGAAGTAAATTTTAGAAAATATGGAACTAAATTTTCCCAAACTGGGGCAATGAAATATTTTATGAGCCACTCTCTTGCGTGGACTAGAGAGGGGTAGATTATTATGGTCACCAACAAGCGCAAATAATTAATGTTTTAAAAGTATATACTTCATACATGGTACAACACTATCATGTTTGACGTCGTATTTTTTTTGGACAAACTGCGTTAAAATATGTATGGCATTTAATCTGAAAACTATCGCTTCACTGAATGAAAGCTCGACGGATAATGGGTCTGAATTTCGGATGGGCATAATCATGATGGGGGGTAAAGATATGATTCACAAAACACTACGAGCATAATACAGTATAACATATCGTCGCTTAAGAGGCGAAACAGTCTACGTGCGCATGCTTTGTACAGCACTTAGACCATTTTCACTCTGCAGGGACGATATCTACGTATATACTGGAAAGCATGAAAAATTTAGTATATTTATTTTGCATTCGTAATGATATTAGAATTGAACTTACTTACATACGACTCAACCAACTAGTAGCTACACCTGTATAAGCTGTGTCGTAAGCGTCGATCTAGTGAATATATCGTCAGTAAAGAGGCAAAACGAACCAGACAGATTTACGAGTAAAAGTCAAGTAATCACGATCTATTTACACAGCTTTCACTGAAGGCTACAAACAAAATGAACTGTATTTAAAAAATATATGGTGCTGGGAAATCAGTGTTTGGAGAAATTCAGTGCCAATCATTTTGTTTTTAATCAAAAATGTCTTCTCTCTCCATCGACGAGGTCGATAAATTGTCTTTTCCTACGGGTCACAACATCTTCAAAACATGTACCTGTTCCCCAAATGGATTGTAAGTATTCTATTTCAAGGTGTCAAAGATTGCTCCTTTGTTAATACATTTTTGGCGGTGAAACGGCAAAATGGTCTACATGCAATTTCGATTTTTTTTTCATCTGATTTACCTACAGAAATTTTTGACCCCCACCCTGTCCAGAAAATCCGCATTGATAATCATAGACTTTCACCCCTCCCCATATTAATTACAGCACTGAAGATAAAAAAGCTTTGCATCTTCTAAGATGATTTCGGATGACTAAATATTTGAAATTCACTGCCCCCACTTTTTGATCACATGAAATCACATATAAAACAATAAGTCGAGTGATTGTAAGGTTTGTGTGTCACATTTTTAGCACAGACACAGAGAAACGAACCTGAACTGAAGGAGGTAATTATACGTACTTACATATACATATATGCTACATATGAATCTTACGTTGTACTTGTGTTGTGTCGTGTGTAATTGTGTAGAGGACTCACAGAGAGTGATACACCGAGAGAGAAACTGACAATGAGTGAGAGAGAGGGAAATGTTTGCGTAATACCGTAAGGGTAAAAGTTGAAGTGAAGGGCTGGTGAAGGAAGGTTTCTTCTATGTACTCGAAGTAAATAAGCTTCCTCCTGTAGACTGTGTATGACTTTTTCCTGGAATCGTTACACACTTTATGTAGTATGAATATTTGTGCGGGTAACGTTCATTTGTATGTGAGATGAGTGTGGCTGTTCCGGCTGAAGAGATAAATAAGCATGTACGAGTGGGGCAGGAGATTTTAAGAGTTGAGCCTGTCTGAGATGTGGGGGAGAGTAAAAACATTTGGAGAAGTAGAGGTTGAGAAGACTTGGCCAGAGAGGAAAATTGCGTTCTCTTGTCGTCGAGCAGAGCAGACCCAGAGAACAGTCTCATTTGTCCCCGCTAATTGTGGTCATTACCGGTCAAAGTGAGAAGCAAGGTTGGAGATCCGCTTCAGGAGCAAAATTCGGATGAGGAAGAAATTTGGACGTTTTTAATTGTAAGGAAACTGTGGCTAAAAAAAAAACAGTTCAAAGCTTGTAGCATTTAATCGAATTTGTTTGCATCTAATACCGTTAGCCTGACAATGAGTCATACTAACACTCTTGAAGCCGAATTTCACCTTGCTCCGCGTCTTTTCCAGTCATGTCTAAGATTCTTAACGTCAACGTAGAGACCTGCGTTAAAGCTCCCTGGAAAGCCCATAAACTTTTCAACAAATCGGCGTCAAAACATTAAACAGTTTCTGCGAGAATCAAAAAATGAAGAAATTGACATTCTGAAAGCCTACTTTGCACTTTGCTTGAGGTTTCTTGAACGTGTGATTTCAAATATGTATTGGCCCAGGTCAATGAAGTATATTATAGAGAATCTTGAGGTAAATTAGCTACAAACTGGGGAATCAAATATTCCCCAGTTTGTAAGTTAATGAGTCACTCCCTTATGAAGGCTAGAGTGGCGACATATTATTATTGTCGTCCTGTAGATGATATATAGTACGGAAGAAGACTTTATTGACACTACAGATATATGTACGCAAATATGTAAAACTTTCGTTTTCACACTTACAGAAATACAAATATTATCAATTAATGAAACAATTATTAAAACTAATTTGTTTAATACACAATTACATAATAAAATATATAAATAAATAAAATACTTTTTGCACGTCATGTTCTTGGACAATCCAAAAAACCTAGGCTGGCTTTTACTGTTATTTTTTACGTGGTACATTCCGTGACAGTATTTAATATTCCCAACATCGCAATTCATACCTTCTTGAACCGTAGTACTTTTTTTTTATTTGTAGAACTGCTAAATGGTAATTATTCTTGTATGAGCAAAACGAATAGGTCGTGCCAATTATGCGTTGAAAATGTAAAAATAGAATTAAAACTGTCATTCATAAAAAAATATTATGTTTAAATCCCTCAGGCACTTCAGTCTGCTACCTTTAATTTATTAAATGTAGTGCTCTCTTTTTTAGGGAAGCCTTAAATTCGCAGTAGTTTTAACATATTTGGATAACTGATTTACCTATAGAAACTATAAATTCTGTAGTGTATCTAAGCCCTAAGTAGCTAAAGAAGTAAGTTTTTGTAAGAGAAATACTCCTGCGCCTCTAAAGAACCTAACCGGAAGAACTAAATAAGAAGAACTAACTAAATAGTTAGTTACGGATTCAAAAATTTTATTTCCACCCGTTATAATAGTATCAATAATTAGAATATCAAATCAATGGCCCATGAGCTCCGGAATTGTAACCATGCTCTACATGTGTGGGTTCACTGCCAATTTCCAATTCTCTAATTTTATTTATACTTTCAGGTTTTCTGCATGGTCGCACAGCCCTAATCCAAAAAGGTTCCAAATTTCAAGTTCGGTCAGCTTTTTTCATCTCTTCAAGAGGGAATAAATTCTAAAGATGTTATATGAGGACGCTGAGTGGTCAGAGCGTCCCGTTCGTTGCGGCTGGAGTCGGTTTCGATTTCAGTGATAAGCTTACACTAAGTGTCGATTCCATGTATAAGTAATTACACGATACCCAGTTCATATGGTTTCCACCCATCTTTCAACAGACGAGAGCCGGTATTTAAGCTTCTCACTTGTAACCTCACAGATTATAAAAGTTATGTACAGCATGATGACTGAAGGGTCAAGTGCATGAATAAAATATGCCCTTGTAGGCCTATTATTGTTACTATTATTATTATTGGTATATGAGTAACAAACAAAAAATTCGTAGCAACACCTTACTTCTTTCACTACTTTAAAAGCGAATATACATAATGCACTTACGCCTAATTTCTGAATCTATTCATTCACTCTTCTCTAAAACATCAATACATGTTTTAGATTAGAATTCGCTTGTTCTGGTGTGTAACGAATATATCCCATTTAGATATCCAGAAATTAATCATGATTGGGGAAAACTTCAATAAAAATTACACATTGTTTCAGTCTGAAGGAAAAGCAACACCAATGGCTACAAGGAGAAGGTAAGAAATATTATTTTAATTCGGCAAAAACGTTCTTCGCTTGTGTAAACAATTCAAATGTCGAGGCGAGGTCAGTACCACCAGAAATTTGTCGTAATTGCACATTCTTGAAAACTATGGATGTACCTAAAGCCATCCTGACAGCACTCTCCACTGCCATGTTTTGGGATATCTAATTAAACAGCATATCAACAACAATCTAGAACTATTTTTAAGATTTAGTATTCAGGTATGACAAAAAGAGAGAAGTCATTACCGTTGAGCTAAAAATTAATGGAACTTACATTTTCAATGGCTATGTCAACGGAGTAACGATCCCGGTATATTGGGTTATGCTCAAACTCTATCAGCTTTTTAAAATTCAGGGTTGGTTTTGTCCCATCAGTTATTGTTACATACAAAGAATCTTCTTCAAAGACTTCAATCATGTCAGAGATCTAAACAAAAATACAATAAAATCAAATTATTATTCATCTAAATGCTTCATGCTTTAATAAAACCATGTTCCAAGAGTTGCTTACACTTCCGCGTAGAATGAAAGAGTGCTCAACAGAGCTTTCGTGTAGAGAAATTTGGCTGACTGTGACGGCTGCAGGAATTACGCTGGAATTGCTATTAAGCGACTGAACGTTTGATCCTGACATTGTTTGGCTTCTCCCGGGGGCTTCTCCAGCCTCCGAGTCATTGTCTCCGGATTTTTCTGAGTCAGGTATCATTATAATCAGATCTGTGTCTGAATCATCCCCACTTAGTAACTCTTCACTGACAGTTTTTCCTTGTTCATGAATATCACCGTTAACAAGATCAGTCCGTGCTGGAACGTCAATTTCTTCTATGACTTGAACTGCTTCGAAAGATTCTTCCGATGAGACATGCGATCTAGTGTCATAAAATATATCCTCAGCAGAGGAATCCATGCGACTGGGTTGAGAATAATTTTTAGTTCTCTGAGCGCTAAACACACGTAAACTTCTAACGATATCTTCATCACCATCTAGAGAGAGCGATATGGGTTCATTAGACCTAAGTAATCTTATTAGTTATGGCTTACATAATTGTCCGTAATTTGGACAGGTTTGACATCGGAGCTGCGATAATTGAGCGTTGAAAACAAAGTAAGACAATAAGTTAATACGTAGGATTTTTCCTTAAAAACGCTAATAAATGTTTCTTACCTTTTATCGCAATTGTATCTTTAGCTAACCGCTTGAATTCCAATGGAGCATCTATATTAGATTTGTTCGAGAAAATAGCATAGTTTAGGTGAGGTGCTGTGCTTATAACCAACTCTTTCACGCCCGGCTGAGATGTTTCGAACTGTACCTAAATAAATATCCAAAAAATTGCATTGTGAGATGAAAAAAACATGGAAAAAGGTTGCAAACTAATACTAACTGTATAATCAAATTAATGAAATTAGTACGCGTTGGAAAATGTCCGAATCATAATAATTACAGTAGCTCGATGAATTCTTATTATATCTTCAGGACTCATCAGTGGTCCAACTGCGTTTAAAATTGTAGGCTCTGCTAAACCTCGTACATTAGTGCACAGACGCACGAGAACATTACGTTTAGTTTCATCAGAAATTCGCAATAAGTATATTTTTGATTCGCCAATCTTCACAGTTTCCCTTGGCACCTGTAATTCAGTGATGGTTTCAAATAACGTAAAATAAGATTAATAAAACGGTAATAGGAGCCAGAGGTGCTTGCAGGTATCAGTACCTGAAAATACCCGTCGGGTCGGGTTCAGGTTAGCTAAAATTAAGTACCCGATTATCTGGTAGAGTGCGGGTAGATGTAAGATCCGCACATGAAAATTCAGGTTGGGTTACCGTCAAGTTCGGGTAAAATAAAATACCTGAACACTTTATCGGGTTCAAGTTCGGGTCGCAGTATATGAATTACCTGAACCCAAACTTGACATTTCAGGTAATTTGTAGGTATTTATTTCCGCGTATAAAATTCAAACTTCATGTGAATAAAACCTTCCATTCTGCATGTAATATTTATAAGGGCACTTGGGTTGGGAAGAACAGTAAGGTCGAGCAATACCGAAGTATTTAGCAAACCGTCAACCAGGCTTGTGCAGTAATAATCGATGTGACTTAAAGTGCAGCTGTTACCCTACATGTATGCCTACAAGTAGGCAAAATTTTAGGTTATACTCAAATTTTTAAATATTTTGTAGGCAATTGTATGTAGACTGCATATTTCGAGGAAAAAATATATGTACGTGTTTTTCACATTTAAATTGGTTTCAGTGGAATCCATTTTATTATAAATAGCAACCTTTCGAACAACAACTGTGTTCATCTTCGGGCTATCTACAACTAACTTCATATATAAAACATATATAAAAAATACATTTGTATGTTCGAACCGTTGTTATTCCAAAACTCTCAATACACCCCATCTAGATTTTCTTGCAAATGTTTTTTTTTACTTTTATTAACTTGATGCAATGTAAACGATTTTAATTTTGTTTGCATTGACGCTATAAAGTCTGGATCCCCTCCGAAATAACGTGTTGCCGTACAAAGTAAAAGTTGATTCAACACTAGAATCAATGTATAAATTTATGGTCTAAAATGTTCGTACATAAAATCTTCGAAATAAGAGAGGAGAGAGGATCTTAAATAATATTACTGAGTCGTTCAATTCCGACAAAGATGCATGCCGGTTGTAGGAACAAATCTGAGGAATTATGCATGCAGATTGTAGGTTGAGTCAAATCTCAGGAGTGATCTAGGTATATATGTAGGCTAAAATGTAGGCTCTACGTACGAATCTAAAAATATGTAGAATTTAAGGTAAGTATACGAAAATTTTGCCCAGTTTATTCTATCTATAAGATTAGCATTAAATCAGTAGCCTGAAATACCTGAAAGTCAAGTGCGGGTTCAGGTTCGGGTCGAGTTCATATCGGATCCGAACTTCAGGTAATTTTTCAGGTATGGGTATCCTAGTAATACCCGATGAAAATACGCGACAAGTAAAGTATTTGCTCGGCTGAGCAAGTTCGGGTCGAAGAAAATTTTTACTTGAAATGCCAGGTACGGCTCGGGTTCAGGTGCGGATCCCGATTTTTTTAATACCTCAAAGCAGCTCTGCATAGGACATAGTTTCTTACCTGTATAACCTGCTCAACAATTCCGTAAACGTTCTTGTTTTTTAAAACCGATGTCATTTCACCTTTGGGGGTACCTGAGCAAGCCACGGTCAGGTCAGTTTCTAACTCACTCAATTTGTGGTAAGTCTTTGTATCACCAGATTTTCCTCTTGTTGGTTTTGAAACCTGTTTGCTATCCTTGCTAGTGGGCAAACTCTTTATTCTGTTAACATCGTTTTCAATACCGGTGAGTTCAGAATCATGTATTTCGTAATCCTCAAAGTTACTGGTTCTAACCAGCCGGTTGTTTCCACAAGATTTGTTGGTATCATTCCAGTTCTGATCAACCCTAGGCGAGTTATGACCATTGACATCTTCACTTCTTTGCTTGCATTCAGATTCTACATCCTTGGTACTACTTGACGAAGTAGTCTTGGAAGAACTAGTATTACAAGAACGGCCACTTTTTGATGGCGGCGTTTCATCACTAGGCCCCGTATCGAGGAAATGCCTTTTTCCAGAATTCTTCTCCATACCAATAGTATTTAAGAGGGAGGAATATGGAGTGACATGGAGTACAGCATGTTTGGGCGATCCTCTTCTTTTCCAGTAATTTCTGAATTTGTGGGATACCTTTAAATATCGGTCGTCCATTCCAGGCTGAATTTGCTAGATTTCGGCAATAATTTTCGTACGATTATAGTAATTGAAATATCAAAATGTATCCAACACTAATTAAATACAGGTCATTTCTTGAACTATTTCAACTGTCTCAATTTCTTAAGGTTCCCAAACCTCGTCAATAAGGCGTATGATTCTAGTTTCCCGATCATAGTCATCCATCCATATTTGACGGGCTGGCTCCAAAACTCTTCCATTTATAACTACGAAGATTTCATTGCAGATCTTATGTGGTATAAACTTCTTGTCTGCATGAAAAACCGTTGCCAACTGGTTGGTAGCAATTAACCTCCAGCGTTTGCCAAATCCACCAGCATCATTTCGCGTTCCCGGTCGAAATATCGTCCCACCAATTTCAACTCTCACAGCCCCAGTGTCGGGATCTTCTTTGATATCTAACAGTTTAGTCGGTCTAATCTAATCAGACAACAAATAATTTGTTGACAAAAACAACAATCAAACTATTCATTAAACCAAGCACTAAAAACACGCACAAAGCAAAAAGAGAGAATTCTACCAAAAATAAAGTTGGCATTAATCTCAACTAGGAATAAATACTGCACGTCTGCCGTTTTAACGAGTCACTTCAATTTCCTTACCACTTGGATGTCCTCATCTTCTTTAATGTGAAAACCGTAATCTTTTTCCTGGATAACAGCTATGATTTCTGAGGCAAATTCTGCAGTTGACAACTCAAAACTGTCCATCAGCGCTCCAAGGCTGGCAGACCACACGGTCCAGAGACCCCAGCTTTTCGGCATTTCCGCAGTAACATTAGTATTATCAATCATCTTACTTTTCGACTCCTGCAATCAATCCCGAAGATAACATAATTTAAATTTTAAGCTTTTGGCCTTGCGTTAAAAATCCTTTTCCTCATTCCATGTATTGTCAATTAACCCGGTTTTGGTGGGTTCTACATTTTTTTGTACCTATAATAATAACCAAAAGCATTTGTTATATTACTCAATTTAATTAGCAGGATGTGAGTTCGTTACTATAGTTACTTACTTTAAATTATTTAAGGAAAATGTTCCCTAGTTTAACTTCTCATACCTTTTGATACCTTCTGCTCTCCTTAACAATCCGTCTTGTTTACTCGAATTAATTTAACGGATAATAGATTAACAGTATTAAAACAACTTGGTAAAATCCCCTTTGATATCCCGTTTATTTCAAAAAGTTTTTCCAGTCGTTTTGTTCTGCGATCAATTATGACGCTGTAAAAAGTACGACACAAATATCATGTCACAAAATTCCCCTCGTCCGGCATTCAAACAATGTGTGAAATATGAAATTCAAACCGCGGGATAATCAAGCGTATGCTGCTACACTGCTGCCCTAGTCTAGTCAGACTTAACTACAAAACTCTACACTTGACTAGACTAGGAAGCAAAATGGACGTATAAGAATAGACTTGACTACGAATGGTGCCACTACTATAATCATAGTGTATAGATTGTAATAGTGTACTCACTCTCTGCATAAGCTCAGCACAATTTGAAGCTTGTTGCCTTAACATTCCGCATACGGCGCTTCAGGCGTCTCTCGCTTGGCTTTCAGTTCTCAACATGTGCTTTATTACGAGTCCCGGAGTTTTTAAGATTAAAATGTGTAATTAAGTTTTTAAAGAAAATAAAATGGTGTCGTGTTTTGTTGTGGGATGTAATTCGGGTTATCACGGAACAAAACATCTCTTTAGAGCACCAAAACAAGCTGGAATTGCTTAAAAATATCCCCAAAAGAGAAACTCCTTTCGACTTCGAAAAGTCCTGTGTCTGTTATTTACATTTCGAGGAATCCAGCATAATAGAAAGTGAAGAGTTTATTGAAATAAACGGAGAAAAGGTGAAATTACCATCTAGACCCAGGTGGACATTGAAGCCGGACGCAATTCCGACTCGATTCTCAAACCTGCAACTGTCATCTTATTATGACAGAAAAATTATGCGAAAAAGAAAGTCCCGAAGAAAAGATTTGCAAGTTTTGTGTTAGTTAAATAGTTATGTATTTTACAGTGTTACAATAGCCCGTGTTGTGGCTACATTTCAGAAATTCTTTGGTATCACCCGCTTAATGGGAGGATTTAATGATCATCCTACCATTCTGAACTTCATTCAACTCTTCGGTCTAATGTGTATTTATATTCCAACTCGCGTAAATATCTCTGGCAATATCTCACAAGGGCAAAAGATGCCTGAAACAATTTTTCAATTTTCAGCCATGCTGAAAAACAGTCAAAGTTGGTTTCTGACGTGAATAGAACTCGGAGAATATAGTTATTCGTTTATAGTGGCACAAGTTTGTGTTAGTCTTTATGTATGTACATTTGTATGCATGCATGCTGAATATTTGTATGAAGTATTCTTATACTTGGAAATCACACATGAGAAAAAATAAAGAATTCTATGCAAGAGATTCTAAAATTTTATTAAAATATTTGATATGTTTTTAGTAGATTTCAAATGTGTCATTACTGTTAAGCTAGCGAAAAACGTTCGCAGCGCCACTCTGAGAAAGTTAAGTGGCGAGTCCCACCATTGCATATGCTAGTGACTTCACTATTGAAATCTATACACTATGCTATAATGAGACTTGACCAGAGGTGTGGAAAATACACGAAATTTATCATTAAAATACAAAATGCAAATACACTTCCAAAAACATTAAAATAAAAATAGAAAATACAGATAATAGGAGTAACTTGGTTAAAATACAAAATAAAATACAAATATCAGTAGGAATTTCGGCAAGATACAAAATAAAATACTCTGCTTCCAACAAAAACGAAGATACGAAATGAAAATACCGTATTTGAAATATAAAATACAAATTTAAAATACTCTCAAATTCATTTCGGAGTATATATCTGAGATGTAACTGTACCTCAAGTTTATTCTCTCCAACACAGTATCTTGGACAATTTAACCAAATAATTGAATATCCAAAAATTATTGAGGAAACGTAAGGTAACAGGCACGTGATGAGAGTTTAGAGCTGTACATCTGTGTAGATCAAAGTAAATAACATGACCTTAGGATACAGAATATATTTCCTTAAAACGAATAACCTTATAGCTCCCGGGGAAATCACGGATTTTATGTTGGCGTCACTAATTTTTTATATCCCCACATACATACCAATCCACACACCATTTATCCAATAAGTAAGTACTTCAAACAAACCAAAGCAGTTGGTTTCAGAATGTTTGAAATTAGTGCTTTTACCTTTAAAATATTTATTTGAACATGCGTTACAGACAACTTTGGCAGTTGCCAGAGCTTTGTATTTTGAAATTGTATTCTGTATTTGAAATACGAGATAGATAACGTTACAAGATAGAAAAATTCAAAATATCATTAAGTTCGTAGATCTTCAAAATACGAAATGCAAAATACAGTGGAAATTTTTGTGCTGTCAAAATACGAAATACAAAATATCTTGAAACATTTACGGAGAGAAAATACCAAATACAAAATCCGGAATGTATTTCAAAAACTATTTTAAATACAATATTTCAAAATATTTCACACCTCTGGACTTGACTAGACTAGACTAGGGCAACTTGCGAAAACCCAGGACTAGACTAGACTTGACTTCATGGAAAAGCTAGTCAAGTCTTAATTACTTGAGGCTCCCTCATGTAGCTGAAAATCACAGATAGAAAGCCAGAGTGAAATTCCAGTTATTCCAGTACCGTTTAGTATATAAATGAATGTTTAGGGAAAACTAGTTTTTACAGTTTATTCCTGAACAATGCAATTGATCATAATGAAAGCTACATTACATTTCCTACATTTCATTTTTGCAAAACAAAAATATATTAATACTATTCAAATTGCAACTAAAATTAGAAACACAATTATTATTTGGGATACGCTTTCCTTCCTGGTGGAGGTCCTCGATCATAAACTTGGTTGATTATGGTAGTTCACACTACACAAACTTGATTTTCTTGTACCACGAAAAATACCTGGCATACTACATTGTACCAGGCACTTGTTGAACAGACCTTGAATACAGTTGGCGGTGAGCACAGTTGGTATTATTTGAAGAAAAACTGGTTCTGTCAGAGAGGAATCAGATACATATACACACCAACTCACTTACAAATTCATGTTTACTAATTCCAAACATCACGTCAGCTGGTATTAATACCATTTCAATGCCTGGCTTCTTTAAAACACTCGGTGTAGCTTACGAGATTGCTCATTGTCAGAACAAAGTTTGTTTCCTGTTGAATCAAAACATGTGATTCCTTGCTGTCAGCACCAGTTTCAGAAAAATTAATACCACCAATGCTGCTGGTACATCCGAAAAACACTCGGTACAACTTACGTATTTTGTCATTGTCATTAACAGTTTATTTTCCATTAGTACCAGCTACATACATGGTACTTCTTCCTTTCGCCCAAACCGCCTCCACAAACCAAAGAACCAATCTTTCTAACGTGCCCTTTAACAATGTTATGTGTCATTTTGCGGTTCAGTAACTGTCTGGTACAATGAATTTACGACATCGTACAACCTACTACAAATTCCACAACGTGTACCAGGTATTTCCCTTCATGCGCCCCAGTAGAGATTTCATATACCAGATAATATCCCC
Organism: Allacma fusca; assembly: GCA_947179485.1. NCBI lineage: Eukaryota > Metazoa > Arthropoda > Collembola > Symphypleona > Sminthuridae > Allacma > Allacma fusca. The sequence continues at coordinate 35,325,026 of OX359247.1, forward strand.
ATGTTAAATCCCGATATATCCGATAGGAAAGTTTAACCACTACTTTATAAACTGACAATTGTTGATTGTGTAAAAATCTTACTAAATATGTATTATACTTATATGTATTGATGTTGTAAACTACATGTGTTGTTTCTCATTGATACGTCATTGCATGCAAATTAACACGAGTGTTTTATCTCCCTATCTCAAACACTTATACAGCGCTCGTTGAAGTGGAGCACAGTCAGGGTTTTCAAGGAAACGTTCAAATGTATAACTTTTTAAATTATTTACTCTCGTTTCAAATTGGAAAAACTGTTTTGACGCTTATTTGTTGGAAATGTTATTGGATTTCCAGAGAGTTATGTCACAAGTCTCCACGTTGAGAATTGTGGTTATGGCCCGTAAGAACAAGAGCATGGTTGGGGAAACTTATCTTCAGGAGCAAAGATACGGAGAGAAGAACTTCTTACCATGGAAGGTCTGTCGTTTATAAAAATATTTTGCAACGCTATGATTGTAGTAAATTGTAATAGTAAAACAAAAGATATACGGGGTCACCCCTTTAATTGCATTACAACTTTGATGTAAACACTCATAACTTTTGCTGTACATCTTCAAATTCAATAGGACTTGGCTCGTACTTGTTTAAGGTTGTTTTTAACAGGTCCATTGCCGCAAAATGTCAAAAACCCGATAATACCGAAAAAATCCGAAAACCCCAATTTTTCGGAATTTTCGAAATTTGGAGGGACCGGACCTTAATTAAATCCTCTTAAGGCTCTATACACAAAATTTCATTCCAATCGGACTTGACATGACCGAGATATGGCCGGTACCACTCTCAAATGTAAAGCTCCCCCTAGACAGGGGTACCCGTATGGGAATTGTTTTACTATTTTTCCAAAGACCCCTTAAGTGACCCCCTCAAGAATAATTATTAATTTCGGTATAATTCAAACATGGTGCAAAGTCGTAATCGCTTTTATTTGTACGGACCCATATACTATTGTGTATGTGTTCAGGACCAATATATGGAAAGTGGTCATAGCTGTATCTCAGAAATTCGTGGTTGGAATCGATTGAAATTTGATATGGCGATCTCTTAAGGCATTTCAGGGAGGTCCATTACTACGAAAGTGCCAAAATCCGAAAAACCGAAAATACCCGGCAAATCTAAGATTCGGATTTTCGGATTTCTGAGAGCACGGACCCCTATTAAAATCATATAAGGAAGCTGTATACCAAATTTCAACAAAATCGGACCAACCGTTGCTGAGTAACGGCTATGACCACCATCGAACATTGCGACTCCCCCAACCTGGGGTAGCGAATACAGATTTTTTCCACTATTTTTCCGGGTATCCCCAAAGTACCGCATAATCGATTTAGAAAGAATTTATGTCAAATTCAGAGATGGTAAAATGTTCTGGCTGATCCTGTTTGTATGGTCTCACATATTAATTCAATATACATCTACTTTATAAATAATGTCAAATTACGAAGTACTTATACGCTTTCTTGCATTTTAAAATACAGAATAGTCATTTTAGCTTTCCAAATAATTTCCCCCCCCCCGTGTGTGTGTACTGAACCATTTATCAAACAGTTGAAAATACTATTTTCTAAAGTAGGAAAGTGGTCATGACTGTGTCTCGGGCATTACTGATAGGAATAGATTTAAATTTGATATTTCGGTCTCTGAAAGCATTTTAGGGAGGTCCACAAAAGTGCCAAAATCTGAAAAAACAGAGAAATACCCGGAAACGCTAAAATTCGGATTTCTGACGAGACGACCCCCTATTAGAATCATATGAGGAATCCGTATACCAAATTTCAACAAAATCCGTTGCTGAGTTATGAATGACCACTATCGAAACTTCCGACTCCCCCAACCCGGGGCAACGAGTTAAGATTTTTTCCACTATTTTTTCGACCATTTTACAAGTGCCCCCAAATAGATTCAGTATGATTTTGTGCAGAATTCAAATACGGTGTAATGTTCTGGTCGATTCTATTTGTAAGGTGTCTTATGCGTTTAGCTATGCTGCCGACAAATCAACGATTTTTGCTAATGCTTACGCTAAAAACAAACTCAAATACATTCCTAAAACTTACATATGTACAAGCAAGTAAAGTACATGCATATAACTATTCTTAAGGTTACTTCCCCAACCCCAATTAACACATGAGTAGCAAGTAGCTGGATGCCGAATAATTGCACTAACCATATTAAAATTTAGCCAAACTTTTATTTTCGAGAGCCAATCAATACAGAGTGCACATGATATACAGTAAGTAACAACTTATGTAAATGTCGAAAAACATCTCAAAACAAATTCCTTCAGATTTCAAATCATTTCTTACGGTATTCCAATCATAATAAGTAATTACAAGCATGTTCAATACAAGGAATTATATTGGACCAATTGAGTTTGTTGTTCACCTTTTTATACATGACTTTAATAAATTACGTCTCGAGGCATTGTTACTTTTATATGCAATTGTAGGTCTACATACATAATAACATGAAATTCTGCAGTACCTAATGAGCTATACATGTCACCACAATATTTATAGGTATAACATTTTTGCAGCAGTTGAATTATTATTATTAAAGTTTTTTTTTCAAATATAATAATAATTATTATACTAATGTATTTACACAAATGACCTGGCTGGCACGTAACCGCATCTGTCTAAGGCTTTTCACATCAGCCGAGTAGACGATTTAACATTAGAATGTACGCTATTTATAGTTATGGTCGTAGCTTTATTTCAATAACACCGATACACAGTAGGCATGCAATTTGTGCAAAAATCATAGCGTTAGTTTATTACTTACATACAAGGTTAAAAAAATCTATAAAAGCCCTACGGATGTAAGTAAGGATAGTTCACCAAGTTGTATCATATCAACACAAACTGTCTACAAAATAAAAAGCTATACAAATTTCACAGAAGTGAAATTGTAACACCAGTAAACTATAGGTACATAGTACATGTACATATGTATGTATGGACAGAAATTTGCTACTTACGCATAGAAACTGAAATTATCAGAAGAAAAACTGCCTATTCTGTTCTACAAATGCAAGAATAGATATAGTATTAGTTAGTACAACTACTATATTGTTTACAAAGTGTACATACATACAATTAATTATTGTGCAGAAAGTCGTGCAGTTTTCGTAAGAGTGTGACCTTAGCTTATACTCACATAGCTATTATATGTTCACGATAACAGTTTAACGTAATTAACCTTCCTTAAAAGGTAAAAGTACATACATCATTCTAATTAATAGTCTACTTACAGAGCAGAACAATAACCTGTTATCAACACCGACTGACACCCAGACAATGTGCACTAAGACAGTTTAGATTCACCGCTAAGAATGACACTCCTTGTTCAGGACTGAATAAAAATGAATTTAAGAAACACTTCCAGAATTGATCTTACTTTTAAAATCTTAGAAGAATCAGGAATAAGAATATAAGTTTGCATTGCTGACATTATATACAGTGCAGTACGATGACTGCTTTTTAATCCGTACAACATAACTGTCATAATAACTAGTCGATTGCTAAAGTAGAAAACACGGAGTCGGTCATATTTTGTAAAGTAATTGTTCTTTTAGCAATACATCCTTTCATTGAGAAACATTTATAATTTTTGTAAGCGCGTGTGCTGGGTAAACAATACTAAAAAAATGAATCCGGTTTGTATATCTTATTAGAGAACACTGCAAGGACTCTTTTCTCTGAAGGGATTGTTTTTTGGTGGATGAAATCCATTTATCAGACAGTCATCACGTTGATGATCCGAGATGAATTTCTAAATTAACACAAGAACATGCAAGTCAAAATCAAGGAATCGCTACCACATCGGAGGCTCAACAAAACGCATTCCATAATTCACCGTCACCGAAAACCAGTATAAACCGCATTCCAAAATAAATTCTTTGAAAATTTACAGCATCCAAATACCAGTTAGTATTTAAATTAACGTCAAATTCATAGGCATTTACAAATATAACAAACATAACACAAATCCTTTGACGGCCAAAAACTAAAACAAACGTCAGCCAAATAATAATACAAATTATTTTTTGTATAAATACTTAAAATCAAACAAAGGAATTTTTATTCAAGCGCGTGTGCAGGGGCAAACAAAAATAAATCCAGCTCGCGACTTTGCTTAGAGAACTTTGCAACGACCCCCGTCTTTCCAGGGATTGTGTTTTGGTGGATGAAATCCATTTATCAGAATGTCATCATGTGCATGATCCGAGATGAATTTCTAAATTAACACAAGAACATGCCAGTCAAAATAATTAAATCGCTACCTCGGCACTGAGGATCAACAAAACGAAATTCTTCATGTCACCGACCGTAACCCCGTATTAAACATCATTCCAAAGTAAATTATTGTCTACATCTTTTTGCATATTCGTAAATACTCTGGCTATTATCAATCCGCAAGCATTACGAAAAGTTATTAAATCACCAGGTTTAGTAAAAAACAACAGTTTGTAGCAATGCATAACATATAATTATATCAAAAAAATAAATAAATAAAGCACACATAATGACACAGAAAAGAAACACTACAACTACAAGCTTTTTGAAATATGAAGCAATAATCACCATAACATTACACAGCTATCAAAATGCATAAAAGTACCTTTTTTTAGACATCACCAATTTGCAAAAACTGTTTGGCAAACATTGCAAAATGTTAATGTGTGTACAGACTGGAAGATTCGCCGTTATCTTTTGTACGCTAGCTTACGCGTGCAATATAGTAATTAGATAGTAACAATAGTATTATAGCTTCCTCAACATTTACTTAAATAGCTACAAATTTTTTGAGAGGCTATACAGATTTTAATATTTTTAACGCTAATATCATAAGGGAACATATGAAAGAAATTACACCACAACATTAAAAACATGAACAGCAACAGACTTACCACGGAGATAAAGGAAATACAATGATTTAGAGTAAAATTAATGATAGCATTATTATTATTATTCCTCATTATCATTCTTCTGACTGGTAAAAGGAACCGGCACCGGTTCTTTCATCCACCTAATTACGTGTTACAATGTCACGTGCACAATTGTACAAGTTAATAATCTCAAGTGGCAACATTCCTATTAATACCAAGCAAACTGACAATGGAATCATGATGGATGATGCAAGCTTTTTCCAACTTATTCGTTAGCCATTCCTAGTCGCTAACGCAGTAATAACAGCTCGCAGTAAGACATCGAGTACACCAGGTACTTCCCAACACAGATCTTCATCTCATCTTACTTCCACTTCAATTCGCTAAGTGTACTGAGATATACATCAAGTGAGTATAAAGTCACAATACATCACAAGCAAGTTAAATTCGCTTTTAAATGTTAGTCTAAAATCTAGAATACCTAAGTACTGTAAACAAGTTCATTAACTTATCTTAAACCCCTCGCTATAAAATTTAAATGCACAATAATGGATGAAGACTTCCATGACTGGCAGACGTAAATGTTTGTAAAACTATTATTTAATCCACGGAAAATCCAAAAGCAAATGCTTAAGTAGAATGACAAATTTCAGAAATTCAATAAATGACTTTCTTTAAATAGTACACACATTGACAATACATGACAAAACAAAACAATTCTAACGAAAAAAATCACGGAAACGCCCAATAAAAATTACATGGAGATACACATACATTATAGATTAATACTATAACACAACAGCAGGAGATGGCAAGGATATATTACTAAGAATGTTATTAACATCAATAGAAAAAACTTGACAATTTCAGTGACACGTCACAGCTATTAGAAATCCTGTCAGGACAAAGTCAGATTGGTAAAGAGGTCAGATCAGAATTATTGGTCTTTAAGACAGGTGGTTAAACGATACGTATACACAAAAATGCTTTCAACTCCGACCTCGGGCTGATCACAAGTGTACAAGGTTGTAGATAGCTGCAATTGCTGGTGAGATTTGTTTACTTTAGCTGAAGCTCCAAAATTTGTAAAATACCGACGAATGACGAGAATAGTATGCAAGATACGAGACAAATAATCAAGTAGAAGGAAAAGAGGGGGAAATGTGGAGACAACGTCCATTGTGCCAGGTGAGGTGTGAGGTGCTCTTAAATAACGGTACAGCTACTCTTTTCCCGGAATGGGTTTGCTTTCTGTGAGCTGAAGCCAACTAGCAAATAATCTTCCTGTTCGTGCTCCCCAATGTATTTCTGCATGGAGGAAAATCACCAACTCCGTCATAAGCAGTCACATACAATATTATACACAACATATAAGCATTTTCTCGACCTATTTTAAGTATTAATCACAACCTATATTCCATCCTTTCATCCTACCCAGGTTTTCGTGTTCTAAAAAGTTGAGTTTCAACTTCAAATATTAGCACTCCCACCTCCCACCCACCACAGCAAAAGCAACCCTTTTCCATTAAAAAATTTTGGAATATTCTATTGAACCCGGAACCATCCGCAATCCTTAATTTTCTTGTTGAAGCAATACTGATTTCAAATTTAGTTTTAATTACTGATACAATTAAGATACTACAAAAATTTGGGAATAAATACTTCACAAGTACTCACTTTAATGTCCTCCACAGCCTGAGAAACGTTGATTCGTCTAATGGCAGCTTCCCTCCTCAACTGCTCCACAATTAGCCGCTGCTGTTGTAGGGTTGACATCTAAAATTGAAATAAACAGATAACCAATTTAAAACTAAAAATACAGAAGGAACATAGCCATGCACAAACCTATACACAGCAATATGAACTCACAAAACCAACAAATTCAGGCAATCGACTCAAATCAGAATTAAAGAATATTTCCCGTAAAGTCGGCATCGAGTGAATCGTTGCGTAGTCACGACGAGGATGATAAAAGCTGTAATCCATGTTTTTAAACTACAGTTTCCGAACAAACAGTCTCCACTTAACTAACACTTTCCAGCTCAAAATAACAGAAATTGAAACTCTTCGTCTGGCTCAAGCCTAACTAACGCAACCCGGTTCAAAGACTCTTTGAAACCCATGAAAATGTTCATATAGATAAACTACCATAAAAAATTCATCAACTATACTCTTATGTTTATACATATACATAAGTATACCTACATTAAACTGAAGACAAAACTGCATGCTGCTAAATAATTTGCGACCAATCGCAAATTGAACGATTATTAGGATATCCTCCCGGTCATTACCAACAAGAGCGTCTCAATTGATTCTTTAGTCCCACAACATTAATCGATTGTGTGAGCGAGTCGCACATCAGGAGAGGAGAGAGCAATAACAGACAATACACCCATAGTTATAGCCCCATACACACAGTCCTCTTTGATGAACATTTCCCTAACACATTAAAGCCCAAAACCTCACTAATGACCCGAAGCGCGTGTGTTCCGTGATCTTAAAAACTTCGACAAATACATTTTCCTCTATATAGTACATCTCTCCCCTAAAATACTTCACTTTGGAGCTAATTAAAAAGCTAACAACATTAGAAAACAAAAGCGCCAATAACTCCACATAACTTCCTCCACGGCTCCAATCCCCATTCTGCTCCGAAGACAGGACCATCTCCTCAAATATTAAACTCAAAGTGTTCCCCAGCTCCACTCAGAAATTGTCACCCTACCAACTTTCGCATCGATCAACATTTCCCCTCGTCCTATAAACAATTAAATTGATTCTCACAAAATTCCATCATACAAAACCCCCAAAATATTTCCTCACACTCACACACCTCGAACATATATACATGGGAAGACAAATTAACCCAAATCAATAAGTGTAATATACGAGTCCCAACTCCGGAACCCCGCGTAACAAATAATAACTCAATCACTCGACAATTAAATCCTTCAACAATAATTCCGAGAGCTGGGGAGCTCATTCCTCTTCAACATCACCTTCGTCATAATTTAAGCCATTAAACCAACCTATTCCAAATGACCTTTCTATTTTCCCTCCGACGACGACCAAACCAAAGTTCACACTTTACTCCCAGCAATTATGCTTCCCATTTCTGCAAATTGTGATACCCACTCTGGCTGCGTTTAAAAAGACAAGATAAATATTAAAATTTAAATCCCTATACATAGCCCAATATCAAAAATAAAATAATACCTGATAATACGTAAGTCCCAAAGGTCTCATTTTGGAAAAGGGAGTGAGAGAAATATTAATTTTTAAAGAAATAATAAAGACCGTCCCTGCTGACCATCTGCATACTATCTCAGGAGCCACCGTCCTGTCCTGACTCAGCCTCAAAAGTGTCTTAAATACAATAATCTTAAAGATGATTAAGAGTGAAGGAAGATGAGTACATATATATTAAATGCGTATATATACGCAAATACTGATTACGCCTTTATCATCCTCCAAATACGTGCATTCCTACTTAACTTTTGAGAGCTGCTGGATACAAATGATTAAGTACATTTATAAATAGTTACAATGTCTTCAATACCACTATATACACTTTAAAGATTGAAATTATCTCACCTTGAATTCAAGTCTTGGTTATGTAAAGGAAGAAATTCCGTGGAAATTAGTCCGTCAAGGAAGCAAAAGCAAGTCTGAACTGGAGTCAGCCTAAAGTGATGTATTGATTTTTCCCGTCTCTTTAGGAAATAGAGCCAGGCTTATGGACCTACGGGCATGTATTCGCTCTGTGCTTTTTTTAACACCGAAAAAGTATGGCTCAATGTTCAGTTGTAAGTTGTAAAGTCCCATGTATTAGAAGCATACGTATAGTTATACACAGTGAGTGCAATGTAATTGACCGAATTGAGAGAGTTGCCGTGGAAATGAGTATATATGGGAAGAAGGTGAGGAGTAGCTTTTGGGTGTGTCGAGCCAACTCCTGACGTCAGCCGACCATATATTACAGCTTTCCTTTCAATGGTTTTTTCTCCATGTATTACTGGAAAAGGATTGGATTAAGAATTTGGAATTGGAACTGAAACTCCTAAAAGTTTCACTCTTGGAATTTCGGTTAAACTTCTGTTTTTTTTTATTTCCCTTAAAAAATTCCATATCTATATACGAATTATTCCTTTCATTAACTGACCTTAAGTTTAATAGAGGTAAAGATGTCAACTTGAATAGATTCATTTTTTATTAAAAGCAAAATGCTATTCGTAACAGTGTGTGGAACGAAAGGTAAAATGTGCAATGTGCAAGCCTCCCCAAAAGCAAAACGGTCTGTGTGTAGTTGTCATTAAAGGCAAATTGAAGTAAAAAATAAGTGCACCCTGAAAAAATATTTGATGCAAAGTGGTTCATTTAGCTTTTAGATAAATTGTATTTAGACCATTTTGCTTTTGAGATAAATTGTATTTAGACCATTTTGCTGTTGAGATAAATTGTATTTAGACCATTTTGCTTTTGAGATAAATTGTATTTAGACCATTTTGCTTTTGAGATAAATTGTATTTAGACCATTTTGCTTTTGAGATAAATTGTATTTAGACCATTTTGCTTTTGAGATAAATTGTATTTAGACCATTTTGCTGTTGAGATAAATTGTATTTAGACCATTTTGCTGTTGAGATAAATTGTATTTAGACCATTTTGCTGTTGAGATAAATTGTATTTAGACCATTTTGCTGTTGAGATAAATTGTATTTAGACCATTTTGCTGTTGAGATAAATTGTATTTAGACCATTTTGCTTTTGAGATAAATTGTATTTAGACCATTTTGCTTTTGAGATAAATTGTATTTAGACCACTTTCCTTTTCATATTAATGTTTAACGCAATTTGACATGTATGATAAATAGCATTAAGTCCATTTTGCTTTCGGGATAAATCGCATTTAGTTAATTTTGTTTTGTGGAAAATTGCATCTAGTATGTTTTACATTTGGGGTAATTGCCCCTAATTCATTTTGCATTTGGGTTAAATTGTATTTAGTCGATTTTCAATTTTGTTTAAGGGATAAATTGAACCTAGTCCATTTTCCATTGAAATGCATTTCACCTAGACGGTTTCACTTTTAGGATAAATTGTTCATTTGCTTTTTATTTTATTTTGCAGATTTAGTACATTTGGTTTTTTAATTTCATATTACATATTTAGTTCATTTTTCAATGCAATTTAATCCATTTTGGTTTTAATTTTCAACACATTTTAGTCCATTTTGTATTTAGTGAAATAGCATACGTATGTACATCGAGGATATATTTAGATTGAATTAATTAAATGAATCTACTGGATCATGTATAATATCATCTATAATGACGACGGCAAGATACTTACGTTGCTAATGATAACATGTGCACGAATGTGTGTTGTTCTAAAAATATTTTGCATGTTTTTTATCCCCTGCAGACATTACTATCGGGACTGATGGGGAACAAGGAACACGGAATCTGCCAGTCCTGTTTATTGATATTCTGGAATATTCGATTCTGTTTATAGATCAGAAATCTTTGTATTAAAAAGCTTGTATCTGCAAGATGAGGCTGCGTGTGACGCTGGCGACTTAAATGATTATCATGCGATTCATAATTTTGTACATTGTTCCCAGATTATAGATACAGGGAACAAGTGAATAAACACTGGAAGAACAGTGAACTTCATTCATACTTTGCAGTGCACACGAATATTCGAAGTTTCCAGAAGAAAAACAAAATATTTTTATAATACTAACGAATAATCCAGAATCCAGAAAACATGTGCGTTGTAAGTATTACAGTACATGCAGGCGTGCATCCTGTGATAACTAAAGCATTGTATATTTACTTATTAATCCGCTTAATTATCCTATTATTACCAGTTAGCTACAGGTCAGATAATATATTTTGATACTAGAAGCATTTTGGTTTGGTTAAATTTAGCCATGTGTGTGTAGAGGATATGAAGAATATCGTTTCTGACCATCTCGAAAGAAGTGAAGACGAGCTTGTTTCTAATTTTGTAATTACTGTATATAGACTTTATTGTGAAAGTAAATAAAATTTAATGTTCCTCTACGACTTTACAGTTTTACGTTCGTGATAGGAAATGTACCCAAAAACGGAGAAGAGCAGCATAATAGCCAGCAAGTATTTATATAGATCGACTAAAAATACTTATATGTATGTATATGTAAAGGAACAAATGCTTATACTTTACAATATATTGATACTAAACATTGGTGAGACCATGGGGTCATGTCATAACCTGATTATAATAATTTTAATCTACCCATGTGGCGTAACTTCATTTGGTCTGGTTAAAAATTCGTAAAAAGCCTCAATGTGCGGTCTTTGTATCAAGTAGTACAAATTGAAGTGCTGATTTATATGTATTCTATGAAAAGGTCTACCCAGTGATCCCAAAAACCTGAAACAATATCAATGCCAAATGTCATTAGTTACAGTTTATTCGTTGATGGAATTCAGGCGACAGAAACCTACTGTAAGGGAAATATTGATTTTAGTCAAAATGACATATATTTACAGTAAATATTTACTGTTAACATATTTACTGTAGATAAGAGTGGGAGATCAGTCACGAAGAAGAACCACAGGCTGATACTTCCATTCCAACATCAAAACCGTATCCGCGAGCCAGGGGTCGGGTTTTTGTGGGAAGACGGGAAGATTCTTCCCAGGGAAAATCTCAAAGGGAAGGGATTCTATTTTGTAAACAGGGATTTTAAAATTCGTTGATATTTTTTTTCGCAGGGATTTTCAAATTTGTTGACGTGTTTCATGGAAATTTGTTAGGCAAACAAGGATTTTTAGATTGGTTGACCTTATTTTACAGGGATTTGACGTCTTGCAGGGAAATTATTTTTTCTAACAGGGATTTTGAAAATCGTTGACCTTTTTTTCAGCAGGGATTTTTGAAATCGTTGAGGACCTCCCTGCTTGGACATTTGATTCAGCAGGGAAATTCAGAAATGATCATCCAGGGAGATTTACAAAAATCCGACCCTGCCGTGAGCTCCCTTGAGTAATAATAATGAGAGCACATTCATACATTAATATTAAAATTCTGTATTGCTACACACACATCATAGTGGTAGGAATGGTGTTCTAAAAGTTGTGATACTATTTGTTTGTATAAATAATAACTTGGCAATTTTGGAAAATGGAATCTGCATGTATTTTATACTTCAGTTTCGATTCACTTTCCTTGTTGGCCATATGACTTTACCCTGTCATAATCGACATATCTGGAGTTTACTCCTAATAACCTAATCCTAAATTACAATCCTCCAATTACAAAAAATCATCTGTGATCAGCACTACGTGCTAAGTCACCAGGGGGCGAAGCCCCGGCGGAGTTGCAACAAGGGTTATTGACAGTAATGTGGTGTATACTAGGAAACGTGTATTTAATTTCCCCCCGTACAGGTCACTTTTATATGTACTGGGCAAAGATGTTAACTGAGGCAAAAGAAAAAAATGGTTTATACATGTGCTTCCGTGCATGTAGTATTATATTCAGTAAGCATATAGTAAATTGTGCAAAACGTTTCATATTCAATTTTAAAACACCATGTACAAGTATTCCCTACCTCTACCGGTGGTTAGAACACAATTTAATGTAAACAACAAATCCTACAATAGATGGCGCAAGCTGTACTCCGCATTGTGAACACATATGTATTACTATGAGTTTATTCGTGACCTCAATTAATTTTCTGAGATCAAACGAATGACACGATGTCCTTCAAAAACAATAGGGTTCTTCCTGTTTGCATGGTCTGTGCCTGTAAAAATTTTGTAGTGTGTAGTAGCAATTAGTGCCCCTCATGGGTACAGGTTTTACCCGGGTATTTGGGTACAGGTTCAGGTACAGGTACGTATCAGGTACATACTTTTTGTACCCATCCAATTTGGGTACAGGTTCAGGTTCAGTCGTTAGATACCGGAAAATTCAGGTTCAGGTTCAGGTATGGGTACAGGTTCAAAAACCAATCTTTTGGGTATAAACCCATCAGGTACGGGTACTCACTGGGTAAATACCTGAACCTGAATGTAAAATACATGAACTTTGAGGTACTTCTCAGTCAATCATAATTTTCAAGTAAAGCCTGTAAATGTGTTGTTGAGCTTTAAAAACTTGTCCGAATTTTTGACCTTAAAACATGTTATATTAAAATTTATATGTATAACCTCAGTCATGGAAACTTATTCCACCATATAGGAACACGTGGATAGTTACCCAGCATTAGCTGGAATTAGAGCTTCTGCCGGGGACAGGGACGTCCCGTCGGGACACTGGACCCGGGGACAAAATAATTGTCCCCATGTCGTATTCGGGATGGGACGGGGACAAAACAATTTTCTCCATTATATTCGGGACGGGACGGGGACAAAAAAGTTGTCCCCATTATATTCGGGAAGGGAGATGCTTTTTGGTCGTGAATATAACGGGACGAGACGAGCAAGCAAAGCAGAAAAAGGATAACGTTTCAGCTTTAATGCCCATGAGTAAACTATTCTGTGAGCACTATTTCACCGAATGTAAGACATTCGATTTTATTTTGTAGAAAATGAAGCTTGTTGCTCAAAAAGTTAAGCAAGAATCTTGGAGCTACGATTCTATTAATGTTTTTTTTTTATGTTTTTAGTACACATGTTTTTTGTACGAAATTTTCCTCATGTTCCGATTTTCGGTATGAGAATGTCTACAATTTTTTTTAGTAATTATCGGGACGGTACAGGAATTTTGTTCACATGCCCCGATTTTCGGGACCAGGGACAATGTTTCTTAAAAATGTTGGGGACGGTACGGGGACAAGGTTTTTGTCCCCATGTCCCGACTTTCTGGACGGGACCGGGGACAACGTTTTTATAAATCTTTGGGACGGGACGGGGACATGGTTTTTGTCACCGTGTCCCGATTGTCGGGACGGGACTGGGGACAAAGGTTTTTAAAAAATATCGGGACGGGGACGGGACAAGAATTTTGTCCCCAACAGAAGCTCTAGCTGGAATGATCAGAGATTTTTTAGCAGTTCCTGGAACTGGAGTACAGATAGAGCGAGCCTTCTCCGATGGCCCAGTTTTTCTGACGCATAAACTAGTGATGCCAATGGTCTGATCTGATCCATGATTTATGAAACTGGTCTGGTCCAAATGTACGACCAAACTATTGGTCTGGTCCAGTTTTTCGGACCATACCAGATCAAAGACCATGGTCCAGAATACCATTAAGAGTAATTAAATAATCAAGTTTTATTAAGTGAAATTTTGTTTTTATCTCTAAAAATGACAATTTTAAACATTACATTGGATTTCGTGAATCCATAAATTTGTCATTTTGCGAAAGGTTAAGACCATGGTCCGTCTGGTCTGGTCTTGTCCTTATACTGGACCAGTTGTATCTGGTCTGGTCCAAGTGTTGGACCAGACCGGACCAGACCAATAACGGACCATTATAAATGGTCCGGACCAGAGCATTGGCATCCCAGCATAAACGTTTATATAAGAGTGGAGATACGGTTGGAAATGTTTTTTTCTACAAGCTTGGCTGAAGTTAAAATCTGGGGAGTTTGAATCTAAAAAAATGTTTTCCATTGCGAAAGCAATTTCATGTTGCAAAACAAATTCTTAGTCGTTTAAATTCTCGGCATTTTTGAAAGTTTAGAAAATATTACACTGCATTTGTATTGTTGCATTGAACTTATTCATATCGTAGATTTTGCTATCTGTTACCTTTTCAACCTTTATGCAATCATTTATAGCTACTGATAATTCCAGTACTTACAATTAGTCATGATTTCGAAGAATAAAAAATAAAATAAAATCTAATATGATAAATAAATTTATTAAGTCAAAATGTTTTGGTGGCAGATATTTTAATTTTTTATTTCGTGTAATGTCTTAGGTAATCCTATAAATTAGTACAATCGAAAATACCCGGGTAGGTACAGGTACTTTTAAAATATACCCGGGTACAGGTACTTTTTTGGGTACTTTTTGGGTACAGGTACTTTTCAGGTACAGGTACTTCTGATTGAGTTTGAGTACAGGTACAGGTTCAGGAAAATTGAACCCAGGTATTCAGGTACAGGTACGGGTATAGGTTCAAAAAATCCATGTACCCATGATTCAGGTACAGGTTCAGGTCCAGGTACAACATTTTTGTACCCATGCGGAGCACTAGTAGCAATGGTTCTGCAGATATCGTGCGGACAAGACAGCCTCTACAGACAGCCAGACAGGCAGACAGCCAGACAGCCAGACCTTCGCAATAGGGATCTCGCTTCGCTTCGCCCCTAAAAATAACAAATCCTGCTCAGATTGAAAATACAAGACAGTTGACAGCTCGAAGTTTGACATTTGATGCAATATCACCAGCAGAGCCGCTGGAGTTGAGAATGTTTACCTGATTTCCCGGCAGATGTCCGCGTGATATCATGAGATGAGAGCAACTCTCCAGAAGCACAAAACGCCATCTACTAACAATAAGCCATATTCACTTGTGAATAAAAACATATGTATGTTTTGGTAATTCCATATGCGACCTCATGCACGGTGTTTTGTGCTCTGGAGATTAGTTGCTCTCATAATACCATATATGTAGACATCTGCTAAATCAGGTAATTTTCAACTCCAGAAATTCTACCCGTAGTATTACCAAGACCTCATAAGTAAAACTTCGCGATAATTTGCGTAATTTCCACTGGAATTGGAACCAGTAATCCAATATTGTCTCCATAGAAAATATCACTTCCGCCTGTTCCAGATATGTCCAGCCTTCGAAGGCTTCATGGAAGGCGTCTCACCGATTTTTCAGCCGATTTCAGAGAAGGAATATGGAAGGTACGCTGATTTTTTCCCCCGAAGTTTGAGGGAATACTTCATTAAATGTACCCAAAATGGTAGGCGAAGGAATGGTGGGTTAGAAGCAGTCTTCGGATCTAGTATCTGTAATGGCTTCTTGCAGGTGAGTCCTGATGCATAAAATATCATCACATTCATATATGTGACGATAATTTTGGTCAAAACTACTTTGTTTTCAAAATTCCTGCACGCTTTTTTACCATTTCTATAATTTTGAAATAAATGAAGGCTCGGAACGAAGGATGGCTGGTTTTTAAAGGAAGTCTCAAGTCTAGTTGAATTAATTTTAAAATTAAAGGAAGGCAGATGGAAGGCAAATAATTTTAAAGGCTCATTCATTGGTAGGAACAAGGAAGGAACTTTTTTAAAAATTGTCCTTGGAAGGCATGAAGGAAGGCCATTTCATTTGAACATCTCTGACCTGTTCTAAAGTCTTTTCAGATGTCTTTACCACTGCGATAGCGAATGCGAGTTTCAATTGTAAGGTTGAGATTTGAGATATTGATTTCTGCCTGGCTTGTGTTTTCGCCATTGTTGCTTACAGCGATCTACCTACAATAGCATTTACTCGTTACCGTATATGTGTACGTAAATGCAAAGATTGTTTATATAGATTCATATATTCGGATTTGTTCCTCAGCCATCACTCGGATATTGTCATAAATTTCTCTACAAATTGCCTCCGTATTAGAGTAGATACGATGAATGCCGTAAAAAACTACAGGGTCAAGAAAGGACTAATTAGTTACATTGTGAAATGTTCGCTGTAGTTCGTGATCTCGATCTGGAATTAATCCAGTGATAGTACTGCATGCATTTTCCCGAAAAACCATGTCCATGATATCTCCGCGAAAATGATCGCTGACGTTGGTCAAGTTTGGCGTTACGTAATTTCGAAATAATTTGTTTAAATCATCATTAAATCGAGTGTTAAGTATGACGAAATAAATGATAGCAAGGAATTACTTTTAAATACTAACGTTGAGTGTCAATGCCCCAGTTTTTGAGACAAAAAAACACCTAAATCGGTGTTTTTATCGCTTCGAGTCAGTCAGTGTATATGTATTTTCAAATAAAGGAAAAGTTGATGTAATTGAGTTTTGTTAGCTCTCGGCATCATCATGATAGATAACATAGCTCAGAGATTTAGTTAACAAATGGGGCCACAAAAGCGGGAGGAAGTCAGCAGTCAGCATATAAAGTAATAGTCCTAAAAATCATTAGACATGGAAAGTTGCGTTTCAGGTAATTATTATCAGCAATCACAGACACTATAGAATGACAGTGCATGGACCGATAGCGACGCAATCAAATATCTATTGCTGACAAAGTTCTCATTCAAAAATGCATTTTTATCAATTTATCTGTTGGGAAAACATTTCATACGCAAAACGAGTCTTTCCTGATAAGATTTGCAAGAAATATTACTATAGAACTATGATGTTCACCTTGCCACATTAAAACTAGTATGGTTTGGTAGTAATCCTGACGTCGACGACCACGAAGAATAATTTATGTGATTGCTTGATTATCTGCATATGTATATGTATGCAGGGCTTCTGATGGACAGTGAAAAGCAATAATTATTATACATGTTTTTAAACATATACAAAATAATAAACGTAATATTCAAAATCGAAAGTGCATGTGTAAACATGATGCGTCTGCAGTCTCCCTTTACGCTACTATATTCAAATTCTTATAATCATTATTGGGTGAATTAGCAGCCTTAAAGTAGAAAGATTGATGAAGTGAGTACATACAGTACAATATAACTTCTGATGAAACATTTATACAGTAGCTTTTACAGCCGTTGATAAAAACGAGAAATCTGCAGAATAATCAGTTTCTTTAATATGCTTTACGTCGCAGACACTGATTGAAGTAGCGATAACCTGTCTTCGGAAGAGCTTTCACACAACAACTCATTCTTTGTTGATTAACTTATGAGTTTACAAAACTTTTCCCGAGGTCACTCTATTTCCTATATTACAAACATCAGGGTTACTCAATCGAAAAAATTACCTGAAGTGTTCCGAACTTGTACTGCATTAAATTCCCTTTCATAATAAATAGGTAATTGTGTCTATACATTTACAGGAATGCTATCTGTTCAACACTGGACTACTACATTGCGACATAGACATACTATGTATAACTTACAAGTAACAACACTCCGTGCAACAACAACGATCAAGTAATAACTGTACGTAGGGTTTCGAGTGTAGTGAAGTTGCGACCTTCGTTTTAAAAAAATCACAGAAAGGTGACTTGATGGCAAGTTGATTTACTTATGAATATAGTTAAGAGGAACCCTAATCCTAACTTAAATAAAATAGCAAGTTAGATAGTTGTATACCTAAATTGCATAAGTACAGTGACACCTATACCATCGAAGTAAGGCTACAGTTTTTGTAAAAATTCAGTCAGTAATTATATCAACCCTCATTAGACTCAAACACTCCGGGAGGCATTTCTTGCTCCAATTCCTGTTCTCCCACAGCCGTACCTCCTACTCCGTTGCCCGTTTTCTCAAATAAAGTATTGGCTGCATCAGCTGCATCAAAAAAATTAATCAAAAGGGATTTTTTGCCTTTTTGCTATCCCAATTCGATAGCGTTACAGGAAAAGTAATTATTTCGGATTCTTTGTACTTAAAACGCTTTGAATAAGTCCGTAGCCGTAGTTGATGTTAACGGTAGCTTGATTAATTAGATCCGGAATGTTTCCCATGGCAGGGAGGAGGGTTGATTGTGTAAGAGCAGAAATTGCGGAAGTGGGACTGGCTGCACCCGATGAAGACGGAAGACCCGCGTGACTAAGCGATGTTGATTGTTGAATAAATCTGAAATTCAAGGGAAATGTGTTTACATGTTGGAGGGAGTTGTACCTGGAGCACATACCACCCAATATTAAACCCTAAACACGCATAGCAGAGGCACTTACAGATGCTGCTTCATCAAGGTGCATTCCCCTCCTTGTTGGACATTCAGAGAGTAAATCTTGAATAAGCCATCATAAGAAGCTACCAATACACACATATGTTGGACATTGTCAAACGGGAAGTTCCGAAATCCTAGTACACTTTTCCGGGTCATCATTCCTTCAACATTTGTACTGATAGTAGCAAAAGCTCTTTCCTCGAATAGCTTTTCCGTTACTGAATTTTGAGGAATTGCCGCTAGTGAAGCTTTAAACCACCCAGTCCATGAGTTATCCACCTCTTCGTGATCCCTAATGCGTAAGACAGTAATATGTACTAATATAATAAATAATCACGACTTATTTAGAGCACAATAACACGCTGTTAACTAGTACCGTTGGGTATGAAGCTTAAAAACGTGAATGGTGGCAGTATCTGACGATGCTGCTAAGAAAGTGCCATCCCCCGAGAAAACCATAGACTGGATAGCTGCATTTCTCATAATCCCTCGTCGGAATTCAAATGCTCTAGTTCCTTGAGTAGTTGTAAAGACACGGATGAGTGTTCCCTTCTCTGATGCGGTTGCTAGAAACATGCCCGACTCGCTCAAGGCAATACAAGCAACAGCTGAGGCATGGGCCAAGATCTTAACCTTTGGTTCCATCTTGTCCGTATCATACACCTCCACAATGCCTGACTGCTCCATGATGGAGTAAGCCAACAAGTTAGCACCTATCTCAATGATTCCGTCCGAGTTCGGAGATGGCAATGGAATCTCCTTCAAAACTTTCAGCTCCCTTACATCATAAAGGTATATTTTGTTCTCCAGTAGGACAATCAATTTCTACAAGACACACACGAATACACTCCAATGAAGCAAACCATACAATAAAAAACTAACTTCCAAACATCAAACTCAATAAAAACGAACCTTTCTACTCAGCCGCACTGAAATGATCGAATTGGTGAAGAATAAATTCAACATCACATTATTTGTAGCAATATTAAGGAGCGACAGTTTTCGAGGACTTGAGATCGGGACGAGAGCAGCAAGGTTCGAATTAACCATTCTCTCAATGATTCTCACGCCACCTTTGAAAAGTGTGAACGGATCAGTACTTCTTCCCAAATTATCCATCGGCAGGAAGCTCCATCCTTCCTCAGTGCCCACTCCCAAAGAATTAAAATCCTGACAGAATTTTAAGTGCTTGATTCGCTCTTCCATCCTCACAATTTACTCTTCCCCTTGCAACTTCCAATGATTTTCGTATAAACTGTGCCCAAAGGGTCACGTCCCGTAGATCATCACCCGACTTCCGTCGTCTACCTTCCCACAGGCTAGTTTCCCTGACAATATCACGAAATTGCACGTACTGATGACAATGGCCCCAACTCCAGCATTCGAGCAGAAAGATCCTAAAAAACTTCTCCGGCAGTGTCAGTCACTTTCCAGTTCCCATCCAGCTCTTCTAAATACAATCAAAAATCAAAACATTCAACACCAGTTCAAGCAGCTCACACTGGCCACAAGTAAATAATCAAAATAAATAAATAACCGGAACTCTTCTACAATTAACTCCACTCCACAAGTCCCATACATTAAACCACTTCCACCCCACCTCCCATATTCTGTCCAAACTAATAATTCTCATTTAAAATCCAAATAAATACTTATTATTTACTTTTAATCAACTGTACGTGTACAACACTAAAAGAAATCCTTAAAAGCACGACACCACCACTCAAATATCGCGAGTTTCAAAAATCTGCCCTAAGAAGGGACCAATAAAATACATGCTGACTTTACTCGTTATTGTTTTTATCAACTTGCTACAAAACCACATTGCTTGAGGACACTCAATAATACTCACTTATTTACACACACAAAAATAATTGAATTCATAACTCACACTTACATACTTATATATGTATGCTTAAAAAATAATTGCATCCGTATAATTGCACTTACCTGTAATTAAATCATGTAAAGTATACACTGTCTATGGAGGAACCAGCTCACGAACTGACCCCAAAATCAGCCAAGAAATTGGAGCTAACTGGAGTGGCAATGATTCATTGCCGAAGGTGACAAGCGTACTGATTGTGAAAGGTGATGGTCAGTCCGTATAGCTTTAGCTTAAGCAGTGCCTTTTAATGGTTCAGTTCATTGATTGTGAGTTTGAGCCGAACGACAGGATCACGTCGGCATGACGAATGTGAATCCCACACGGCTCCTGTGTTTGTCTGTAGTCTGTTGATAGAGTACCCTGTGGGCTCAGTTATCAAGTATACTTATGTTCCTATATAAGCTACTTATAAATAAGTTAATAGTGACTTTTATTAAAGTAAGTACTAGTTAGCTATACGTTTTAGCATTAAACCTAGGATTTACGTTCTCGCGCTTTATAAGAGTCAAGGAAAGGGAAAAAGTATGAGTTGTATATGGAAATAGAACCCAAAGGGAATGAAATTGGGGCAAGTGTCTGTAAAGTCTGTATTAACACGTCCGTTCATTTAGGCTAGCCCTTTCGTATGTATCACTGATGATGAGCACAAGGGTTGTTGTTGTTATTACAGACAGAGACAGTTCTTAGCATAACGTAAACTCTCAACTCCCTGGGGACAGAGGCGATTCGTGTATACGTATCCGCTATAAAAACGAATTTTTGTTTCCATGACCAGTACCTGTGTTTAAAAGATGCTTAAAAACTGGATAGGGAATTAAAACAGGGAAAGAGCAAATAAGTCCGTTATTGGGGCATATCCGCTATGCAGCCATCCGTTACAATAATTGGCCGTCGTACACACACACACAACGTACGGAATTCTTTTAATAATATTTTCAGATTCTGATTACACAAATTTTGGATTCGTAAAATTTGGGAAATTAACGAGATACATAAATACTAATCTGTGTAATTAATTAGTATTGGTGTACATGGCCAGAAACTCTGCATCCGCTATTTTTATTCCTGAGCTTTGTTCTAAACAAGCTATGCTCTCTCAGTCTTTAAGTTGAAAGGATTCTAGTCATCCGTTATAGGGCTTATGTTATATATATGTGTGAATTTAGGTATGCATGTGTACACATATGTATTTGTACAGCTAGTGTATGGTTATAAATAGAGTCCAAAACAAGTTGGAACGCTTTAGGATGGGGGTTAAGTGGGTAGTTCGTACTGTAAAAAGGATTATTTTTAATAGGTCTGAAAATAACTCGGAGTTACGGTGGTTAAAAATACAGATATTAAGACGAGATACAAGGAAATAATATAAGATATGTGGTACTAATATAATGTTTACTGTAGCAGCACAATCAGTCAAAAAAATAAATATTTATGGTTTGGCATGTATGTATGTATATAGCGTTGTTGGCACTTTTCAGTCGAGGGGGTCTAGTAAAGTCGTCAGAGAGCACATTTTAAGATTGTGCTGCCTCATAAAGTTCTTAATAACTAGTTGAATGGCTTCCTTCTCGCTGTGGGGGACGGAAAAAATGAACCTGTTTTGTAATACAGAAACAAATGTAGAAACTATGGAGCGTATGGGAACTATTTGTGGCCATGGGGGGTTTCATTTTATAAAAAATAAATTATACCTTTCCATAGTTTCCACAGCTTGGATTTCCAACTCTCCCAGAGAGTACTTGGAAGCGATGTTCCAAATCTGGAGGGTGGCATGGAAGGGACTCGAGGGTTGTAAGATCCTCCGTAAATTCATAATACATATTTGAAACAAGTCCTCCATTTTACAGGACTTTGAGAATTCAGCGAGCTCGCAGTTAACTTGAACATTTTGGCGTAGATCTGTTAAGTTGCTGTGGCAGGGGCCTGAGGGGTTGAGGAAGTATAAATAATAGTCCATGGTTTCTGCGCACATGGTGTAGCTGCATGAATCGTCGAAGGAATCTTCATCATCTGCAGCGGAATCGTTGTCATCATCATCATCTTCAACGGAATCGTTGTCATCATCATCATCTTCAACTGAATCGTTGTCATCATCATCATCTTCAGCTGAATCATTGTCATGATCACTATCATTTCCACAAATGTTAATGGTTGGAAATTCAGTCTGGAATCCTTCAGATAAATCGTCGGGCGAGGAGGAATGTATAACTTTTGAATGAGACTTGAAATGTAGGTTGACTTTCACAAGGGCATCAATTAGCTCAAATGAATCCGTATCGTCTTTGGTAACATTATTGGCTGAACGCAGATCATCCAATAGACAAAATTTCACATAACGACGGGAAACACTGGAGTAAGGTACGATTCTGTGGTTGTCTTCGGTGAATACATATTCTGCAACTATAGAGAAAGCAAGTGTTTAAAGTCCATCAAGACAGGTTACAGGTTCGTAACTAGTTATTATCTCAATCCGATCCGGACACGTTACAGATATTAGTAACTAAAAATGGCTGTTTTTCTCTGCCCACTCCATATTAATTAAGCGATAACATATGAAAGCTAGAACTTTCGCCAGGAATTTAATTTGTCAAAGAAATAGTACAGCTCCGGTAATTTTGAGATTCGTCCTATCGATTCTTACTTTAAATCTTGTGCTTATACATGATGATATCTATTAATTTGATGTTTGCAAGCACCAAAGTTCCCACTCAAAGGAATAGATGAAAGAATTTATATACTAGCTTATTAGAAAATTTGGAGGGGACATCGAAAAACCAACGCCTTTAAACTTTATTTTATAGATATACCCCTTCTAATATTTTTCCAGGATATTGAGTACTCCAAAGACTGGAAGAGAAAAACTCGATTGTCGACCACAGAATCATCCTGGACCGTCACAATTAAATCCACAAACCTCGCATCCGTAGAACTTGGCTCAAGGGTTGACTTTCTAATAATATCAGAATAGTACGCTTGCATATTATATTCTTTTTATAAACATTGAGCAATATGATTATATTACTGTACTTGTGTGTACATACATGACACATCCATACGACACCGACACAATCACATTACAAGACAAAAACAACCCACCAAACTTTTTAAAACATTACATTCGAAAAACAACCAGGTCATCTGCGCTCCTCAAATCAAATGATTCTGTCAACGTCCAATTCCTCTGCTTACGCCGCTTTGCAGGAGGCTCTGAGCCCGTACACCGTTCTTTAATGTCTGCTCCATTATCTCCTGATTCATTCCTTGAGATGATTCGAGATTCTTGACGGAATGACAAACGAGCTGAGTCCGAAAGTGTGTGAGTTTCCTGTAAAACACATATCTCAAATATCATAATGGACGTAACATCATCAATATAATGCCGATTAAGATCTAAACTATCACTACTTTGTTTTTCGTACTCTTGATTGTAATTAAATTATTTATCTATACGATTCACAGATGTTAATTAGTTACCTTATTTACGGAATTGAAGCTCCCCCCGCTCATTATAGGATTCATTATTCGGTTCTAATTTCGAAATCGTCCTCAAATTAGGAGACTACAGAAAATAGCTAAAGGTACCAGACTTTATTATAACGGTAACTTTTAAGTACGTTCGGATAAAAGTGTTTCTTCGACAAGTTAGCTCTAAAGTATTAATTAAAATTCATGTAATGAGACCTGCGATGATCTACGACAGTTCTAATGTAACTACTTGGACATCAGTGAGGGATAATCGCAGTGGTACGCAAGCAAATACTTCCGTCCAAGAAGTAAATAAAGAATTAAAACTAAAGCAAGGCTTTCTTCAAAATGTGCTTACCGATTTGCTTTAATGTATACTCAGCTAACAATTATGCCTTTGCCTATTGGCATTGTCAGTAGCTTGGGGATGTGGGGCTGGCAGAGGCAAAAATTGCATTTACAGATAGAAGTAAAAATGCAAAGCTTTCATCTGATCACTTTGTATATTGACTAATCAGGAGCAGAAAATTTATTTTTAATATTCATTGAGGAAATATAACTACTGAATTTCTTTAATTGTTTACATGTTGTACACATAATGACAAACTACACTATTTGCAGTAGCTAGCACGTTGCTTTTTCAATTAAATATATCCCTATAGTATCTACATGAATAAATGTATATATGCATATGAGTTAACATATTTACGGGCTTGCATTTACCGAATAGGCTACTAAAACACATTTACTTGCGCACTTGACTTTAACTTATTTCTGGCGATAACGCTGATATTTAAATGAATTCTCTAGGAAAATTTTCAAGACTACATGCATTTAAGCAGATGTTATTACTGGTATTGGTTACGTTAAGTAAAGTACATGTGTTTCCGCTTCTAGTCACGTAATATTACAATTTGTGAGAAACAATTTGTGCATTAAATACATACTGGATCACCCCTGTATCTGTACATGGATGATACCATGCCCTTGAAGGTTTAAAATAAAATTTTGAACTTTTCAAGTAAGGCCTTTAGGGTTAAGCGTGAATTGTTTCACAAGGGCTAGAGGGTGTCACCATCATTGGATTCCCCCAATTTATAGCAAATATATTAAAGATTTTCTAAAATTTGTTTTATTCGTGTAGTTCAATGTAGTATTTGGGGTCATATAGAACTCATTAACTTGTGGCTTGAAGCAATGTTTGGAATTTATGGATTTCAAAATTAGAATTGTTTTTACTCATCCATGTCTAATTTTTTGTCGAAGTTCAATTAAACGCTCACATGTAGGAAATTTCATGGGCTTTCTGGTGAGCTATTGTTAAGGTTCTCAACGGATCGGATAAAACCGGCTATCCGCGAGTCGGATATCCGAAAATACGTATCGGATCGGTTCATCCGATCCGATGCCTACTCGAACGGATCGGATCGAATATTAGTCATCCGATAGAAAATACGAGTCGAATCGGATAATTTTAATCGTTAACCGTTCGAATCGGTTAATTTCGTCGGATGATCCGTGGATTTCCAAATTTCAATTTGGTGCACAATTCTCAACCTAATCACATCACTTTTGAGTACCGCCAGCAACAAACGATCGAACTCAAGTACTGAAAAGCAAACATTTGCTGGGAAGATTTTAGGTGCTACCCGCCAGTGCAGCTGTGACAATGCAATATGTATATCGCATATTTGAGGTTACTTGACAGGTTGAAGTATTTTAAACGAAGCAACAGGGACTTTTAACTGAAAAAATATCGCCCTGTGGTTGAATCGTCGCCACTACTGTTTGTGGCAGCTGGTCTTGACCCAAAATACGGTATTTAGTATTTTAAAGACCATGGTAACGAAAAAGTATATCCGTTATTAAAATAAAGGGAATGATTGTAAAAATCTTCAAAAACTTTTAATACCACTGAGAAGGATTGTGAAGCCGACAATCGTTCTCCGTACATCCTCGTAAACTCAGCACTAAATCGGAAGTCAAAAAATATTTGGTATATGGTATTTTAGTCGAATAAAGTTTAAAAAATGCTTTCCTGCGTTTAAAGCAATTAATTTTTTTATCCGACTCGTTGAGAACCTTAGCTATTGTAGAGGTCCCTATGTTCAAAACTGTCGGCCTGGGGAGCAAATTAAGAGAAAAAGAAGGGGTTGGCGGAGTTTTGCTTCGGAGCACAATTATTCTTGATTACAGGGCGGAGAAGAATTTTAGGTTAGAATTTTATTGTGCGAGATTCGAGCAAAAATTTTATTTTATTTTTACCATTAGTATTAAAAATGCGGGCGACGTGCGTGCGTGGGTTCGTCGCCGTCACACGTTTTCCCGTTCCAATTGGAGACATCTTTCTAGGTTAGGAGGGTCGTATGGAGAGTACGGGAAGCAGAGTTTTTTAGGTTATACATACATAGAAAGGGGAAGCCTTATTTTGTAAGCAAGCTATATATGGATAAATGGAACTTTATGGGTTAGGGGTAGAGGAAGCTAGGTGGTAGGTTTTTAACAAGCAGGATACGGAAATGTTTTCAGCTTGACAACTGACTTCTCTAATTTGTAGAATCCAGAATTTTGGTTGTAGAAAAATTCACACTCCACTTTGTGGATGTAACGGTTTGTAAAAAAAATCGTTAAATAAGCTAAATTATACTTATTCCGTTGATCTATCTTAATTCGTTACAATCGCGTCGTAAAGGACGGATATGGTTCGTTCAAATATGTTGTTATTCGTCACAGTGTTTAAGGCAGGGTGTACATAGCGTGTAGGAACTGAAACTGAAGATAAGAACCGAAAAACTTCAGCCGTAGAGAAACCATAAAGTTTAATACTGGATATACAGGGGGGTAAATGCTCAAATTTTAACTTGGTGATCTTTGATGTTGTAAAATAACTGACAAGAAATTGCGGGTTGTCTTTTTATTTTCACGGGACTCTCATAACGTTATAGGTATAAGTATATGAAGGAAAGCATACCATTTTAAATCAAAAGCATAAACACACTATACTTAAGGGTGAAGGGAAGGTGGATGCCAGGATAGACCAGTCTTAGACTGATGCTGAAGGACTGACTGCAACATTGAGTGACTGACTGATGACTGACTGAGACTGCGACTGATAAATCTAACTACAGCTGAAGACTTTGACTGACTTGGACTTATTTCTGGTTCAGCGGGACTGACTGAGACTGAGACGAACGCTTAAACCAATGTAGGAATCAAGAAAATCATGAATCGTACGTACCGTATCTAGCGGAACAAAAATCTACATTGAAAATATTGGAGATTTTCGTAGTATTTTACAAAAGCAGATTCCAGGTCATCAATCGTATTAAAATGCAGCACAAGAAAATTACAAAAAATAGGTATTTTTGAAACTTTCACGCTGCCCTCTGAGACTGTGACTTATTCCAGTGACTCTGATAATGACTGTGACTGACTGAGACTCATAGGAAACGGCAAACAGACTTGCGGACTGACTGACTGATCCGGAACTTAAGACTGATTTTGACTTGGACTGAAAAAGGTAGGGACTGGTGGATCCTGGTGGATGCCCACAATGTGGATATGTCGTGGTGTCTATTTGTCTGTCAGGACCAGAGATGCGCAAAAGAAATAGCCTTCCTTCAAGCCTTCGAAGGCGAAAATTCAGTAAAAATTTCCCCTTCAACATATCTTAGAATAAAGCCCTCTAAAAAATCTTCCTTCCTTCACCCTTCCTTCCAAAATATTTACACTCGTTTTTGCCTTCAGCCTTCTTTTTAAACTACAACCCGCTTAAAAACTTTTTGCACCAGCAGGATTCAGTGCAGTGAAGAGAGCGGGCACACATTGTCAGTTGTGAGTTCACGAATTGACTGCATTGTTGTGCGAGCAGCAAAACGTCGTTTCATATGCTATGCTTACACCATGCTTGCAACAAGTTCGTTCAGTGAACTAGTTCCTGAACTGAACTTTTCAAAATATTTAACGTTTTGAGTGAACATGAATGAACAGAAATAAATTAATAGAGTAAATGACTGAACGTGAACTGAATTATTTTTCCCTTTGAATGAACTTGAATAATTCAAGTTCATTCAAATTACTAAAATTACTAGTAAATTAAAATTCATAATTATTATTAACGATAAGCTTAGCAAATCGCTGAACTGAACTTAGTTGAACTTCAGGAAATATTGGAAAGTGTAGCAGTAGATATTTTATTTGACATATTGACTCCATAAAATGAGCTAAATTGAACGAATAACTGGTTTACCTGAACTTGAACTGAACTGATACAATTGCAAAATAAATTTGAACTGAACTGAATGAGCGGTAAAAACAAATAGCAACGAACTTGAGTGAACGTCATATTTGTATTTGTACAGTGAACTGAGTTGGAATGAATGTATTTGTAATCCATGGAATATTGAGTTGAACTTGAATTGAATTTTACCACGAAGTTGCAAGCATGGCTTACACGTTATAGATATGTTGTGTACCTGGAAGCCTTCACGGCCTTAGAGGGAAGCCTTCCTTCACAATCCTTCATTGCTAGTTTTTGTGAAGGCTTCCTTCAGCCGTCAGAAAAAGTATCCATTCCTTCTGCAACGTTAAGAAAGTTACTTTTCCGCCTTCAAGTAAGCCTTCTTGGAAGGCTAGCCTTCGAAGGCTGCGCATATCTGGTCAGGACTGTATATATGGTACCTGACATTGTATGATTAGGACATCCGTCTGACTTCAAAAAAATAGAGTATTACACACATATAAATATTTTTGCACACAGAAACTTTGAAGTAGATCATGCGTCCGTATCGTCCAGTCAAAGGCTTTTAATTTTTTTTCTCTTGCAAGTAATCATCAGTCCCCTTACCTTTTTAGTATTGTCGATTATCTTGATGCTGCCTGTTTATATAGCATATTGTTTATTTCTCATCATGTCCTGTGAACTAGGTTCAATAAATAAGTTAACTACAAACGATCTATGTTTAAATGTCTAAATCATCTTCAATAACAATTATTGTACTACGTTACTGTAGTTCCAAGTATAAAAGAAGTTGGACTTTCAGTTTTGTTGCAGTTTGAAAATAAAACATTGTTAGTTACTTACTGCTGTTTTCAAATGTTGCAATTTAAGCACTTTCAGTGTCGAGGTGTCGTGTGCAACTAAGAGCATACCTTATTTTTACTTCTAATTAGTAATTAAACCTTAATTAACTAATTGTAAGTTGAAATTAAGCAATAATATTAACTTCAATTAATATTGTACAATAATTATAATTAATGAGATAATTACATTAATATTTCCAATTTACAATAAATGATTAATCAATTACATTAATAATTAATCAGATTAGTGAGACAGAGAGTAAGTAATCATAATTGAAAGCAATAATAATTACTAGCTTTAATTTTGAGCAAAAAATTGTTTGTAAGACAGAAGAAATTAACTTGTAAAAGTACCTATAACTTTATGCATTTATCATTGTCATAGAGATTTAAACATAATATTTAATCATGATAAAACGTAATAATTAGTTACTACAGAGCTGTTTGGACATAAATTATTTCATTTCATAATTTAATATCACTAAAATATTAATATTATTTTATTGAAAAAATTTAGTTGAGTTTGACGTTACTATCGAAATCAAATGATAATGGGTAGGAAAACGTGGATCGCCGCCATTTTATAATAAAAATGGCTGGCATTTCACCTTTCGAAGCCCATGAACCGAATCACAGTTTTTAGGGTGGTGTCAGCCCCCTAGTAAAATAGCCTTGTCCGTACGTTCGTGTGTCCCTCCACACGATAACTCAAAATTCACTGGTCCGATTTCAATGAAATTTTTTGTGGACATTACTTGTGTCAAAAGTAAGGCGTAAAGTTTGTAGTTGGTTGAAATCGGCGGAGAGTTTTTGAGAAAAAAATTATTTAAATTTTGGACTTCAAGTCAAATGACAGTTGTCTCCAAAACTACTGAATGTATTTCAATGAAACTTTTTGTGAATATTGCTTATGTAAATAGTATAGTTGGTGATTATGTTATTGGAATCGGCCTTATAGATTTTTCGAAAAAAATTCTTGAAATTTTGAATTTCAAATCGAATGACAGCTATCTCTAAACCTACTGAATCGATTTCAACGAAATTTTTGGTGAATGTTGCTTAGGTAAATCGAAATGGTTATTGCTTATGTGGTTGAAATCGGCCCAATAGTTTTTTTGAAAACAATTTTGAAATTTTGAAAAAAGCTCAAAATTAATCCTACTTTGACGGCGGTGGCTGACGCCATATCCTACGCGAAGCCTCAAATTATCGCGTAGCGATGATTTTTACTTCATCGAAAAGTAAAAATTGTTTTATCCGTTCGAAATACAAATCAGGCGTTCAGCCCATTGCGGATGTTGAAAATTCTTTGGGGGAAGATCAAAGTAGAAAAAAATTCAACGGCAAAGACCATCACAAAAGAATAACATTCAAGTACATAAAAAGTCCATCCATAGTAGTTCTAGGGATGCCTTTCTGATGTCAGCGTCAGGTCAAAGAATTTTCCATGCCAACGTGGACACCAAGAGTTTTATGTACTTGAATATTTGATGAGTTGATTTATGTATGAGTTTTTCCAGTTTTCATTTCCATTATTGTTTTAGTTGTTTTTCTAATTACATACTACGGAGAAGAATATAATTTGTTAGTAACAATTCAAAAATTATTATGACTTCTAGGTAATTGATGCATACCTGGTCTTTGTTGTGAATCAAAATAGGACTGAAGTAAATTATCCACCAGGACATTTATCTTTGGAAAGTTCAGGATAGAGAACTACTCTTGACATATAAGTTGGACAAAGAATTTAGGGAGCCATCTGTAGAAATTAGGAGTGGGACTGTTCCGGAATGTTCCAGGATTTCTTGGAATGGTCTGGTATTTGAGCCTGGACCAGACCATTTGATCTGTTCTCAGTGTAGGACCAGGACCATAAGGTCTTTTAGATTTTAGGACCGGAACAATCTGGTCCGTACAAATTGCTGGAACAGGAACAAATGTTCTGTTCCTCAAAATAACTCGGACCAGACCGGAACAGAACAGACTAGACCACTGGGACCGAATAGGTTCATAATACTATCACAACATCCAAGCATTTGACAATTTAGATAATGTTTTGAATAATTTATTTGATTATTTGAAACAACGTGTAGCAAAATCTAGCAATGCTTTCTATTCGCGGGAATTGGAAATACGTAAATGGTCATCTATCGAATCTGGTCCGACCATTGGACATGTTTGCTGGAACGTTCCAAATGGTCTGGCCCAAACAAAGGACCAAACATTCTGGTCTGTTCTTTGAGCTGGACCAGGTTTAATTGGTTTATGAAGGTTCTTGGACCAGATACATTTGGTCCTTTCGTAACCAGGGAACAGACCGGAACAGACCATGGAACAGACCAGAACGGCCCAAAATTTCTGGTCGAGACCAGAACAGTCCCATTCCTAGTAGAATGTATCTTTCAGAACTGGCCTAGTAAATGGATATGATTGTGGAGTTTTTTCTGTAAATTTGGTGAGTGTACTTATCCCGAGATACCGATGTGAAATAAATTCCTCGGACATGGACAAATTTCGTGAAGAAATTCAAAATTTCTGCCGCAGTCTTCATCAGCAGTTTGCTTGTAATCAGGTATCAGTGTGACTCATGAAATCATTAATAGTTATTGTTTGTGTTACTGGATGTTCTTTCTTATTTTACTAATTGATCCAAGAAAATCAACGACGTTATACTCACAATCAGCAAAATATTATGAATAACATTGTAACTTACATTAATATTTAGGTATGCAGGTTGAGCAAGTACAGTCTACTCATTTATCACTAAATGAGTAATAATTACTTCATATGGACAAATTGTATTCAAAAAATTTACTAAGGTCAATGAAACCAATTTTAGAAAATCTGGACGCTCTCCTACTAAATTTGAACAAAATTAGGAGTTCCAATATTTCCTGTGTCTCCCCCTTGTGCAAGCTTAAGAATGATACAACCCTCTAGTACATTGTATATTAATATTATAATTCCCAATCACATATCATGCCAAATCATGCCATATTCCATGGTTCATTGCATAGAACCATGGAATTGGGGCAACAAAGAGTTCCTCATTCTTGTTTAGTTGTTGCAATGAGTAATCGCGTAGTTTGATGTACAATGAAGCGTATAATGGCTAGAAAGAAGGTCCTCCGTATTCGTAAAAATGAAATGATTTGGCATGATTTTTTCAGCATTTTACTATGGACAGTTTCGCATCGTGATAGGGTTGCATCACTTTGAAAATATCTTATTCTCGCATCTTGTGATAGTTCCGGTTGACTTCCCACATCTGTCACCCAAGACCGAGCAAAGATTAGAGTTATAAACAAAGACAACGGCATATGAAGGTAAACTCTGAAGTCCAATGCTTCATAGTATCGAACGCTTCCGTACGTGTAAAAAACGGAAATGATCGGGCATATTGCCGTAAGAATTGCCATGCAGGTTCCGTAACTTTTTCGAAAATAGACTGAAAGTAATTGGGCTTGTCTATAGCTGAAAAGTTTCTGCCCTTGCATCCGACTTATGCTCCCACTTCTATCAAAATAATCACATAAAATTATTGTTTTTTATAAGTTTGACGAACAACTTCGTAGGATAATCACAGCCATAGAGATGTTACAAATCAGCATTCTTACTCTAGCAAACCTCCCAATGTTGTTGTATAAGAAAGAGAATTGACTATCAAGAATAGGATGCCAAATTGCATTAAGGTAGCTTGAACGTTAAAAACGCAGTGAATGCTGTAAAACCATTTAGTTTTCATTTTTTCATCCAAGACTGAATACCAAAACTGCATCTTGTTGGGCTTCAAAATGCTCAAAACCAGTGACTGAAGTGCTCGTAGAATATAAATCTTTACGAATATTTTTGCAGCTGGAAAATCACTTCGGAGGTTATCTATAGAAATTATATTATATAAATGTAGCAAATACTAAATGTACATATATCACAGACAAGTACACATCAGAAATGCCTTCTATTTATGCCATATTTAATAAATTGATAAAATTCAGACTTACACAGTGTTCGAAGTTGAAACATCTGATTGGTAAATATGAAGGATTCATTTTCAAAAAAGAAAATATTTAAATGAAAAATTAGTGCCGCAATTTTGGAGCCAAGAAGGGAAAATAAACTCACTGCATTTCTTAAACTATTTGTATTTTGGTCACGGCTGTACTGACGATACTGTGTCCCAACACGAAATGTCAAAAACAAAACTTCGATTATTAAGAACAACATTCCCAAATAGTAATGAAGCTTAGGGAATGAAAATGGTTCTCTTAGTTTCAAACTACTGCTCTTATGATTCCATTCATAGGGTATGATATTGAGGCATGTACTGTATTTTATTATTAAGCAACTGTTTGGCATAAATGTCGCTTTAGGTTCCTGGTTTTGTCTTTTCTCAATGCGCCACAATTGTTTTAGTTTAGATTCTGCCAGCCAGTTTCGAAGCTTGGCATCGATACCAATGTCAGAAACAGGTGTATTCGGGAACATTTTGAATGGCTATACGGAAATAAATATGTACTTACGTTTTCATTTGTAAAACAAAAAACTTAACGGAAAATAAGCACTTAATCCCTTCTGAAAGGCTGTTTCTGCTTCATGAACAATGGGAGTGTAACTTGTTGTGTCTGGGCATTCGAAAGAGTATGACTTGCTTAACCTTAAGTTACCTGATGATTATATTATAGACCGTTATGTACGTAGCTTTTATTAGCTGTCAAAATAAGCTTGCAAATGAATGCGTCTCTAAAACATTGATCATTATTGTTGTGCTAGGACAATTATTGTTTATTTTTGTATCGAATTATATTTAAAGACAGTTTAGTCCTGAATATGGTCATTGTAATACCCTTATCCCAAAATAAGAGATTGTTGTTACAATTCGAATTCTACACATTGATTAGTACAATATGGAGAAATTATTCGGATATTGCAGTCGTCTTATTAGTGAATATTAAATGTGTGTACACGTAACTAGGACAATCTAATTATTTGATAAATTAAGTGGCTACCATGTGCTTTTCAGGTCTTACAGTTATGAAACAGTGTAGTTTTATTAGGACCATATTTATGCCAATTATTTACCGAACCTCCTCCTAAACCACAGGTTTGTATAGTATGTATGCCATTAATTACTGCATTGCAACATTGTGTTCCCAAATGTTGTTAGCTCTGCAAATAATCTGCGTGGTTACTTTAAAGAAGGGGGTATTTAGTTGCAAATTATCAATAAACTGTAAGATAGGCGGAATTTGTACGGTTTTAAGTGAGTTGCTAGTTGCTAAATGTTAAATAATAGTATTTTATTAGACGTTGAGGTAATTACTGGCTTTGAAAATCCCATGTCTAACTGCGTATATGTGAAAGTACGACGGCAGTACTGGAATGTTGTGGTAACTGGTAAGTATATCTTGTTCGGTTTTCCGGTTTTAATGGAGCAAGACTACCTAAACGTTTGTTGTTGAGTATGAAGTATTAGCAACAGTAACAAAACTTAATCCGCAATGACCTCAGAGAAAACATTAATGTACCATGCACATACACACATATGTATGTACTGAATGTTTGGTTTGAAACTTTTCCCAAGCATGCATTTAATTGGGAGGGATGCATGTAATGTGTATATTAAAAGTTTCCTTTACAAAGAAATTCTGCAAGAAGTCATAGTAACTCATTTCGGGTTGATCTGATATACCTGTACACAAGCACCTGAGAGCAAGTTATTGTTAGCAGTTTCCAGAAATAAACTTGTTTTTATTATGTGCATATTTGTTTCTTCACGTAGTTATTTCTCCGTTATTTTATTTAATGAATGTTTACTTAGAATTGCTAACGAATTACTACATTACTCATTTTACCTGTAGCGATTAAATAGTTATTACGTATAACTATTCATAATTATTATGTTTGTTTTTAAAATTTTGAAATGACAGTTTCCCCAATAAACGTTTTTGAAGGCTTCTTCATGACAGTAATAGTGGAAATAGTGGTCATTAATCATTATCGTTTACCCCCTCTCTAGACCAGCAAATAACGCAATGAAATTGGCTTTGCCAATTTTATAAACAATGTTTTACCGCTTTAGTATTTCTATAGAATTCTACAGTTTTCCCAGACAACATTCTGAAAATCACTTTCAATTGTTAGAAGTAATCAAGTAATAAAAAAATGATTTAGAAAGAAACCCACGACTATTTAAAAGCCTAATTTTGGAAATGCTTAAAAATTCCAGAACTTGCCTTGATTTTCATTTGAAATCAATGCTTGACGCAGGGGATTGCGAATAAATTCAAAAACTATGGAAGAAAAACTTCAAAAATCGAGATATGAATATTTGATGGGTTACACCAATATGTGGGGTTATAGATGAGTGCTTACTGCTACCCTGTTTTTATAGTGAAGTTTTCCCCATAGCTAAAGCAATGTTTGTTTGCTGTGAAGATTAAGCAGATGCGGAATTTAATACGAAGTCGCCATTAAAACACTACTACAAGCATGACCATATTTCTGATTGTATTCTAAAAACAAATCTAGTATTAGTAGATCTATACTTATAGTGCATATCAACAAGGTAAAATCAGTTTAATCCGCGTGTAAATGTTTACCATACGTATACATATAAGTAAGATATAGTTATGTCTTACAGGTGTATACTCTGCTGGCTGAAAGTAAAATACTACCGGAAAGATGCACTTGCACAACCATCAAATAATTATCTGTTTACAAAATTATTGTACATAAACGTAATCATTAAATCGTTTTATTCTCGTATTAAATCAGCAAAATACAAGTCTATCAGTGTATTCATGTATGTATGTATTTGTCCTGATTCTACGTGGAGGAGCTCGAACTGCTTCAATTGAAGTGTATTTTAGACTTATGACCTCATAATACAGGATTTACATAATATGTACTTTTATATACACTCCAAACAAAATTAATAATTCTATTCAATATATTTCTTCATGAGGAAAGCTGAACTTATTACGGCGAGCACATTACACATAAGATAAAATTTCAGCTGTTTATGTATTCATATTTAAAAAGGATTTGTTTGTAAAGTAGCTTAATCATCACATCAATCCACCCGTAACAACAATTTTATCAACCATCAACAATGTATTTGTACAACTCTGTGCATAGCACAGTACACATTGTAATAATTTTCCTGAACGTACACTTGGTCCATTATTACATATAACAAGATATTCATGTCCTGTCTACATATGGCGTTACTGCGAATTCTGAAGATTTATAAGCAATAATTTATGCGGAAAATACGGGAAGGTAAATTGTACACACAAGAAAAAAGCCACCTGTACACGGAAAATATGAAAGCAGAGACGCGAACGATGCAAAAATATTAGTTTCAGTGACAAAAAATTTCTATATAAAATGTACTCCCACCTGTTCGAGATATAATTACAACTCGTTGAACACAACAACTCGTAAAAAAACTGAAAAGGTTCTCATTAGTATTTATAAAATTCAAGTCATCCCCAACATGCTTACAAAAATTAATTTGATTTTGATACCATTTTTGTACGCTCATTTAGTAATCAGTAGTCCAGTTCCGGAGGGACAGGAAAGTAAGATTTCCGAATTTAATAAAATGATTAGAACCTATTGCTAGACAAGATCCCATTTAAATGAACTTTTATACTCGCAGATCCTGAACTTGGCCCATATTTTGAGGGGGATATTATACTTACACCTAACCAACTAGGAGGAAAACCAAATGTGAATTCACGCTGGCCTAGTAGAACCCTGGTGTACTCCATTGGCCCTGGTTTTAGTAAGTGAAGATATCAATTTTAATAGCATTTAAACATTTTAAAATTATTGTAATCATAATATTTTGGACTAAGCATAATTATTCTAAAATAATTATTCCAGATGAGAAAGAAAAAAAATTCATCCAAGATGCAATTAAGGAAATTCAAAGCAAGACTTGCATCCGGTTCAGGCAGGGTTCCACGGGTGACCATGTTGTCTATACGAAATCCTTTAGTGGTTGTTCCTCTTCTATTGGAAGGGTTGGAGGTCGGCAAGTCATTAACTTAGCCAGTGGCTGCTTTAACGTTGGACCCGGAACCGTAGTGCACGAGACATTTCACGCTCTAGGATTTTATCACGAGCAAACCCGTAACGATCGAGACAATTATGTTGTCATTCATGCAGATAGAATTGAACCATGTGAGTTATTCCTATTAATTTTGTAATATTTGAAATCTTTGAAAATCGTATATAGAGAGTTACTGGCTTATTTTTACAAATTTCTTATTGCTATGTTTACTTGATTAACTTTACTTTCAATTACATACAGCAGTGTAACTATAAGTTCCAAAATGGTTAACAATTGGTAATTTTTTATGCCCTCCAAATTGTAAATGGTTTCATAATCTTTCATTACTACATCAAGTACTGGTAATGTTCCTTACCCAATATATATGTATGGTTATTTGACTGTAACTTTTCTAATAATTTCAGCGCGTTTAGGCAATTTCCGGAAAGAAACGTCTTCTTTGACCTTTGGAGTTCCTTATGATTATGGGAGCATAATGCATTATCCCAAAGTCGCATTTCCAAAGCAACCAGGGATGGTAACGGTTGAAACAAAATCAAAAGGAGCCAACATTGGCCAGCGCCGAGCCATGAGCCCATTGGACATTATGAAATTAAACCGCATGTATGGATGCTAATCCGTTTCACTTTGCATTTTGCAATCTTGGAGTAGGTTTTTTTTATTCAATATTTATTATTATTTACTAATTTTGTGCAACCGTGTTATTATCTACAATGTCATGTGCAGTTAATTAAAAGGGTCGCTGTTTTCTCCATTTACATTCCTTGATTTTGTTACTGTATTTTTATTTCAGGGTTTGTATCTATAGTTACTTTATTGTGCAGTTGGTCCGCATGCCTACATACATACATATATGTTGTAAAATTTTGGCTTAACCATAATTTTGAAATAATTATCCTTGTTGATATTATCTATGAAATATACAAAACTTACAGGTATTCAATTATGGAAGACATTATGAGACACGAACGACACTAGCAGCGTACATGTATTTAAATGTATGCGAAGAGTAGCAACAGGTACAACTTTCTAGTGGTCGGACCAGTTCAGTTCAAAACTGAAAATTTCAGTTCAGTTCAGTTCAGTTCAGTTTGGTTCATACAAATTTTGGTTCAGTTCGATACACAAACCAAACTGAATGGTTCGGTTTCAGCGTAAAACTGAACTGAACTGAATCGTTTGAACTGATTTTTACGCATGCACAATAAAACCGGTTTCTGTCATGACGCACTTCTCATTTCTGACGGTTGCATTTACCGTGCTATATATTTACACATATATAAGGACATATCTTATATGTATGTATGTGTGTATGTACAAACATATTGTACTTACAAAACGGAAACTATTTCCGCTATAGTTTTAACCCGGCGCGTTAAACTGTTTTGTAATCAGTTCAGTACAGTTCATAGAGGAAACTGGACTGAACTGAACCGAAGAATAGCTAACTGAACTGAAATTTTGATTTTCGATTCAGTTCACTTTGTGAACTGAACTAAACTGAATTTTGCGAACCAAACTGAACTGGTCCGACCACTACAATTTTCTAATTTATCTTGACTTGTATGTTTGTGCCATATATGTATATGAGAATAACAAATTCACATGAATCGGAGAATCTACATATGTAGCTGTAGACCAATATTTACTCCAGTAATTGAAACAGTACAATAATAATAATTATTATTTGCTTCAATCCAAATACCATAAAAATATTGGACTTCCAATAATATTAATATTTTGTATGTTTTGATGATTCGACTCGAATTTAGAGTATACAATATGTAACTCAAATAGGATTGCACATCTACGGATTCTATCTCTATAGCTCCCTACTATCTAAGGGTTCTACAATTTTTGTGAGCACTATCCCACTGATTGTGTATAATTATTACAAAATAACAAATACAAAATAATTTTATACATATTTATCGTCCTGCAGACCAGAAATATTTTATCATAACCTTAATTAGTAATTAAATTATAATAAATTATTTCCGTCAGCCTGATAGGCATTACCGTATTTAAATAAATAATTGTCTTGAAACCATCCACGTCAACCGACAATTATGATTACTTTATAACCCTATCTTTCCTCAAAACTATCACATGGATTTGAAATACATTTATGCCAAATATCATGAAAATGAGAAAAAGTCAATTAATTAATCTTACCTCAACCCTTTCAGAGTGGGTTCCATGGTGTAACGGTTAGCACTCTGGACTTTGAATCCAGCGATCCGAGTTCAAATCTCGGTGGAACCTTGAACCATTTTTGGCTTTTTGTTGTTTAAATAAAGATAATATGTATTTTTCTTTAATAGTGATTGATTGACTAACACAAATATTCTGCATGTTTGCACAAACAGATTTTCATAAAATCATAAGAAAGGAAAATTAACTTGGGAATCCCATCTCGTTGCTATTGCTGACAAAACGCATCTCCGCCCTTAACAAGTAATAGTTATCTTTGCAGATGAAGAAGCTCAAGCTAAAGCATAGAGCTAAAAATGTGCATGTGTACACGCGCATATGTATGTATAGTGTTTGCACAGAAAAGAGTACCAGAAGGTTTTAACTTTGAGTGCTGTAGTTTCAAGTTCAAAGCAATTGACTTTTACAGACCAGCTATAGCTAATAGCTATACACATGTGTTACTCACTTATCAACATAATCCACCATATCTTGAGGCCAAACATTTTACATAGATACATATTTAATAGCCGGAGTCACTAGGTTGTTATTGGTGCACCTTTAATTAGGGGTTTTAAGAGACATGATACTCTCTTGAAAGAAAATATTGTCGACAAATTGGCTCTAATGTATATTTGTACAGGCTTCGGAAACCTTTATGCACTCGAGATATCTCCTCATGTTAAAAATTGACTTACCCTAGGGGTTTTTCTCGTTTTATTGACGCACATTAAGTAACTTTACCATGCATGAATTACAGTCATGAAGAGTTTACATTCTAAGAAATCGCCTTGATCATTACGTGTTCAGTTTTTTTAACTTCTTCTTTCTATAGAGTTCTAGCAGAGGTGAAATACGTATAGTTACAGCAAATTGTTGTCTTACCTCTTCCCATGTTTGAAACTTGCTTATCCCAAGGCTTGGGTATAAATACAGCTGAAGCAACAACCGAAATCCATAGACCTTTGGG
The DNA here is from genome assembly GCA_947179485.1 of Allacma fusca. Classification (NCBI taxonomy): domain Eukaryota; kingdom Metazoa; phylum Arthropoda; class Collembola; order Symphypleona; family Sminthuridae; genus Allacma; species Allacma fusca. The sequence goes on from OX359247.1 coordinate 35,365,463, forward strand.
AAACCTGGAGTGAACATATAATTATATTTCTGGCATTTGTTGTAACGGGGACTTTTGATTTCATTGAAATATAGAAATTTCACTTCAAAATGAACGCAAGTACTATTTCTCTACTGTTGGTCGTCGTTGTTGCTGCTACCTTAATTGAAGCTTGGCCTGGTCCACTGGTTGTTTGCCGGGGAGGAAAGCCACAGGACTGCATCTGTACTTCAGAGTTTAATCCTCAATGTGGTACCAATGGAAAGACCTACAGCAACCCGTGCGTAGTTCAGTGCGATCAAGAGTGCGACCGCAGTAAGAAATCCTTTTTAGTAGAAAGTCTCTGGTAAATCTTTAATAAGCAGGCATTTACACTAGTCGAAAGTACATATACAGGAATATCCAGAAAGTTTTTTCTCATTCAGATCATATTATAATTCAATCAAATAATATTTTAAATTCATTTTTTCTAAGCATTTTTTTTCTATTAATTCTACATTACGTCAATGAATTAGGGGCGAACATTTCCGTCTACAATGGTACAGTTTGAAGCAAATTCGGAATTTTCAACATATACATAAATGTTTAGAATAAGCATAACTTTGCTCAATTTTCTGAACTCCACTAATGTAGTCATAAGCGTTGATATAAATCAAAACCGAGCAAACACATTTCATAAAATTTTTATTCTTTGCTAAAGCGAACTTGAAAATTTTATGAAATATACACTTTACAATAATTGCGGATTTTTAGAGCCAAGATAGTGGCAAAATCAAACAATATTTAAACCTCACTTTTGACACCCGGTTCAATAATTCACTTCGTTCGTACTAATTTTGATCAAGTTTTGCAAGAAGCTTATGTACTCTAGGGACAACTCTATGAAGAAAAACGTAAATTACTGCTTATTAAAATATTTTTCAAATTAATTAATCATTTCAGGTATAAAGATTGATCATGAAGGACCCTGCCAGAAGACTCCGTCTCGCGCTCCTCCGCCACTAACCGTTTGCCGCGGAGGAAAGCCACAAGACTGCATTTGCACTGCTGAGTTTGATCCTCAATGCGGTACTAATGGACAGACCTATAGCAACCCGTGCGTATTTCGGTGCGATCAATCTTGTAACCGCAGTAAGAAACTTTTTACAATAATCACAAATAATTATAATTTGATACATACGAAAATTATACATACGTAAATACTTCGATTTAAAGCTGCGTAAGTGTAAAGAGCTTGTGGATCTATCCTTTTTTCTGTTCTCATACATACATATTTATTATCAACTGGCTCAGTCCGAAAAATTGTACAACTCCTAGTACACGCTACAATTTCTGTGTTTAGACTATCAATTTCCTAAACTAATTTCACAATTTCAGGTCTGAAAATTGCACATGAAGGGGCTTGCTAGACAAATTCCAACCACTAGAGAGGAGGCATGGAGGACAACAACCTGGGAAGGAATACAATATGGCACATTTCAAACCCATTTAATTAAGACCGTGCGTATACGTACTCACATCAGTTGTAATTATTTTGGAGAACATTTTTACAAATTCAATAATTCTTTATTTAATCTGAATTTTTCCTGGAGAAAATTTAAGCTTCATGATCATTTTTCTATAATAATTTAATAAGGAATAAAGCTTCTCACCCCTGAAATTAAATGGACAAAAATCAGTATTCCTAACAGTGGGAAGCATTTTTGACAGTTTATGTTACATACTGGCACATATTAAAAACGCTGACATGGAATGTCAAGCCACTCGTTATTCCCTCAATAAATACTTTCATACGTTGAAGAATTCCGTTCCTGGCATAAAAAAGAACAATAATTATTCTAGAATGATCACACAACCCTGAACATCTATCCCCTCACACTCCAGTAAAAATTATTGGGAAAATATGAGAGCAAATTGTAAGTCCGTGGAATTTAAGCAGGCATAATAATTATTTTGTAACATTGGAACTCCCATTTCCATCTCAATGTCATTGATGTTAAACCTTAAGGCATTACGTTACCACTGTGGAAAATCATCGCTAATTGTGAGTAGCTAGCTGTCATAACAAAGCTAGAATATTAACATACAATTTTAACATGATTCGCTAGTAAAAATAATAATGCATTACAACATTGTCATAGTTTGTCTTGAGCTCCCAAATCAAAATTGTGCCTAGGGCTATTCGCCATAAGTGGTTCGAGAGGGTCGGAGCTTGTAACTAAATACAAAACGTATCTATTTACAGATCTGTAAGAATCCTTGGCTATTAAATACAACATCGTAAGAGGTTTAAAATAGAACTCAGGACACTGAAGAAAATAATATCTAAATGTCTTTCCTCAATGGATGCTTGCCTCATGCCATAATAGAACTTGTAATTAGAGGACGCTATATTCATTCCAAACCAAGTCTTAATCTTTAAATATGTGCATTTTGCGCATTCCCTGAGATTTTCTTTAATATCAAATGTAAGCCTCATGTTTATGATTTGTCTACTCAGCATCACGGGATAGTTATTCATATCTTGTAATTATAAGACTTGCCTGAATCCCTGAAAAAGGGAAAAAATCCATGCTTTTAGGAACAAGTGCGATTTAAAATGTGTAATTGTTATGCTTATTATTTGTAAACAATTATTATTGTTACTGTAGATTTAAGTTTGGTCATTCTTATTCCGAGAATATCTGTTTATTTTTATGGCTATACCTCGCACTAACATTTTCCTCTCCTTGTTAGGTATAAATAGTTCAGGCTTAAAAATGATGGTTAGCAAACACACTTTAGGAAAACTTGAGTTAACCAGATATTCTTCAGGTATAGTCCCGCCGTCCCGAATTCTCCAATATTCTTCAACACAGTATTAAATCAACGACTTTCCCTTTCAGCGTGTCTTTCTCAATATGAACAAAAACGTTATTCTTGTACTTGTACTTATTGGGTTTACTGTCACTTTAACGGTTGGCCGCCCCGGTGATTGTAAAGGAGGAAAATCCCAACATTGTGTCTGTCCTGCGAACTTTGACCCCGTATGTGGTAGCAATTTACAGACATACAGCAATGAATGTCAGCTCAAGTGTGAGCAAAATTGCAACAAGAGTAAGTTTTTATTGTTCAATTAATTGAGCAAATTTATTTTTTGAATAATTAGCTTAGACGTTAGCATTGATATTTATAAAAGGGAGATATTTTAATTAAAACTATTAATTAATTATTTTGCAAATTCAAATTTTCAGATCTGAAATATTCATACAAAGGAACCTGTCATGGCAGAAATACTCCCTTCAGAGGTTAGTTAGGTGACCGAAGCCATCCCTTTAGCCCGAACTTCAAACCCTGGCAAGTATGGAGATTTTCACACAGTAATAATTACATAATAATAATATAAACAACTAATAATTTTATTAAATATTTGTAAGTAATGTACTTGTAATGTTCATGCATTTTACAATAATTATTGAGTCCGCACAATATTACGTACTTTTAAAAAAATAATAAAATGTTTATTTTGCCATTCTACCAATAAAATTTGAAAGTTATTATAATTTACTCCGAGGATTTAAATGGAGTCCCTTCATACAAATTCGTCACGACGTCACGAGGTATAGATACATATTAAAAAAATCAAAATTATTATGTACTTATTTAGGCTCAGTGCATGTCTAATAAGACCACACCTTAAAATTAGCAAATTTTGATGCTTCTAACCGCATTTCTCTTATCAAAAATAGAGTGATCATTGACAGTGGGATAAACGGGAATGTGGCTAAATATTTTGGCCCATAAAAAGAAATGTTCCAACAAGTGGTCCCTTTACAGACGTAGCTTTCTATATCCATTCCATATTGCCTCTCAAATCCAAGTCTGACTAATTGTAAATAGAAAGGCAGTATCTTAACAAATCATAGGAATTTTAAACAGAAAAGGGCGAGAAGACAGGTTATGGTTTCAAGGGGCATGCGGAGAGCGAGAAATCCCTACTTAATTTTAATTTATTTAGTTTCAGCTGGCAAGTCATACTTTGATTTTAATCAATGATTTCCAATTTCGGACCCCATCTACACATTTGACTGCATTTAAATGATCCTATTATTCAGATATCTTATTTCTGCTATAATTTTCCATAATTTATGCCAATTATGAAAAGAAAACTTGACAGTCCTCTCCCCGACAGACAAATGTAGTAAGCTGTGTTGGACTCAATCAAGCCATATTGCTTGAAATTCGGAACAGGTAATTCTCCACGGAACCGCACTGCTCCCCCTATCCCCTATTATGAATGTCGTGGTGTCTGGTTGTTGGTGTGAATTAATAATGACACCTAGCAATTCAAATTATTTACAGGGGTTGATTAGACGAGAAGCCTATCCACTATCGAGATCTGGAGAAGATCGTATATCGTATCATCCATCAGGGGTGGATTAATAAAATATGTTTGCTCTGGCCCTTATCCTCGAAATAGACTGGCTGGGGGGGGGGCCTTGGGGTATGAATGCAATTATTTTTTACCCTGGCCCTACAAATTTTTACACTGGCTGGGCCAGGGTGGGGTTTTCCCCGTAATAAGTCACTCCTGGTGTTACCTATTTGACCCAAGACAATTATAAGAGGTCACGTGTAATCACACACAAATGTATATTCACAGAAGCTGGGAGGTGCAGCATGGGCCACCTGGCGTCTGATTTCATATTCAATTTAAATTGTCTCCTGCAAATATCACCATCAGCAGTTAGTTGTCTTATAATTAGTCATTGCGTTAATTATAAATAAATGCTTAATTTGCACTTTTTTCATTAATATACTACAAGTGGCTGTGTATAATTACATAAGTTATTTTAGGACTTTTGCTGCACGTTCCGAAAGTGCACATGCAACGTCAAGGTCTAGGCCTTGCTGCTACACGACCTGTTGCTGCTCCGGCCCTTAGTTAGTGAATTACAGTAGCTCCGTGTAGACATTAAAGCTCTGTTGTCGCAGATCGCGATTCTTTATTAAAAGAACCCAAACAATATTTTAAGAGCTGGGAAGGATTGAGACTAAGTAATGGTGTTCCAGATCTCTTCAAGAAATATTGGACAGAAAGTTTAATCGATTATTATTTAGGCAAGTAGTCAGTTCTTATCAAAACATGGCGAGTTTTGACTCAGATTCTGACGAGACTTTTGTATCCGCTTCAGGCGTGTCCATGGTATGTCCAATTTTGCAAAGTATCAGACAACGACAAGATTCTGTCTCGACAGGGTCTGTGACCTCAGTGGTTCTCAAGAAAGAGCTGGAAGCAAAGCAGAGAAAATTGAACAATGCTGAAATGAGGCACAACGAAAATTTAGAACTCTACAAAAAATGGAGGGCGGAATTACAGTCGGATGAAGATCGGATTAAGCGTATGTAAATATTTTTGTGTCCCGTCATGAATTTGTCAAATTGAATTTTAAATATCTTTGTTGTTCATGAATACATTTTTTTAAAGGATACTAATAATTAATGTTTGGGCTAATGAATTAATCCGAATATGAACTATTACAGAGCGAAAAACAGAAATAGACGAAGGGACGGAGAAACTGAAAGAACAGATCTTGTCTGGCCGTTCTGTAATTAGGCAACTTGAATTAGAAAAGGCTGACCTAGCTGCTGAAGTTGCTGAAAAAGCTAAGGAGCAAGACGCTGTTAAGTTGGAGTTTGTGAAGAAGAAGATTTTGGTACAGACCGTTTTTAAAGACTTGGGAGCTGTTGCTGCTGAAATGCATGAACTCTGTTTGGGTATATCGTCGGAAATTATGGATACTGAAGAAGCTGAGGGTGATTCTAATACCGAAGTGAAGTCGTGAGCTTGATCTTTTACTTGGAAATTATAAATGTAATTATTAATGTAAAATAATGAGTGCTTTATTTAGTCTTAGTCGTTTAGAATTAATGAACTAAAAAGAATTTTGTATTTTGAAATGTTTTACGATTGAAAATGTTTCACAAGTATTTGTTTTGCTAATAGATCAATTATTGTTAGTGTAATTCAGTAATTTTATGATATACATATGTGACGAGCACTAATTGTTTGAATTCTCTTGCAAGAACTTTGTTGAGTGGATCGTGGATGACATTTAATAATATAAGCAATCATTGGCTGTGTCGCAAAACGATTTCCTGGGGGCTGTCAGTAATAATAATATGCTGGAATTTCGGATCAGGGTTGAGGTTGAGGCTGGAAACCCTTTAAGCTCTTGTCTGTAACACGTTCATACATAGATCGCAAGCTTTGGAGCTGATGGGTCAGATCTTCGACACGCTGGTCCTTAATGTTGACCAGTGTCTCCAGTCGGAATATCTGGAAAGCAGTAACAGATTAGAAATTAGAACACATGTGACATGTATAGTCCTAAAATGTAAAGCTTGTAAAGGATTTGTTACTTTGAGTGTCAAGCTCCTATTTGTAGTTTCAAGATTTTTCATTTCCTTCTCTTTCTCATCCAGTAGTTGCAAAGGGACCATTTTGTGACCTCGGTAAATAATTTGTGCTGGTGGTTCATCCAACTTTTCGCTTACTGCAGTCTTCACGCCGGAACGACTCACTACAGATCGAATACTGCCTTTTGATGCCTGCTGTATGGGTGGTGGAGGTGCGACATATCCCTGATTGTTAGTTCGATTACTTCCGTTGAAATTAGGAGTTGGGCAGTCTGGAGAATGGCTCTCTACACCACATCGAACATTGAATTTGTCCTCTTGATTGGCATTAACAGCATCATTGTGGTTGTATTTGAAATCATTCAAGGACCCAGCATTGTTTAAATGACTGAACCGTTGATGAGTGCTCGGAGTGGATATCTTCCCGGATTTAGTTGGTTTCGTAGGGATTAGATTATTCTGTGTTGGACTACTTGTCCCTGAAATTGAACTTGGGTCAACTCTTATGACTGTCACCCTTGAGTTGCTGTTACTCAGACGATTCACAGGTGATTCCGGGTATTGTGATAGTGATTTACTTCGATATTGTGTCTTGCCTGTTCGATTCATTTCAATTGTGTTACGAATCTCCCTCAAAACCTAAGAAACAGGACATAGACCAGAACTCCACCTTAAAATTTTCTTAAGCACAACTTTATAACTCTTGCTCTGCGGCCCGTGTAATATTTTAATGTATATGAACCTGTTCAATAACTCCTGGTTTTGCATCCATAAGTTGTTGTATGGTATCATCGCTAATTCGGACTCCAATCTTGATCAACACTTTCCGATTTAGTGTTTGCCAATTTACCTTTCTCTGAACTAAAGAACTCGCTGCGGGGTAATTGTGTAGGTCAACTTGCTTAGGGTAGAAGTGGGATACAACCTCAGCTACTAATACTATCATTGGTAGATCAAATTTAATTGTAGTGTCATGTCTTCAAATGTCAAGATTAATGAACAAATGTAGACGCATGAAAACAAAGATATTCGCATAATTACCTCCGTCTGCAAAATCTCTAGCAATATTTCTCTTGGGTCTGCTTAGTGGTATTGAATCAATCCATGCATAAAGCTCGTCAACTTCTAGGTGATGGTCAGACATTTTTCCCGACATGGGTTTTTAAAATTATTATCTCGAATTTTATTGAAACTTCAGATTTGCAGTAGTTTCACGTTCTATCCAATGGTTAGCTAGTTAGCTACCACTTCGCGCTATTATACTACCTTTCTTTCTAATTTTTATATAAAGTAATGTACTTGTTTAACTTAATTTTGAGTGCATCCTAGTTGCTCCAGATTTTGTCGTAACCTTAACTCAGTCGTTTCAAAGTCATAATATTTATATAAGGTTTCCTAATTTTCATTAAGCTAATGCAATTTACGCTACGTTGATGTTTTAAGTTACATATCAAAAACCTTTTGGTTTCAGACAACTCGCAGTAAACACTAAAGGTATATGTTTAGGTATAGCCTAGGTGTACTAAATATTATTGCAAAGCATTGATTTGAATTTTCAAAAAATTAAGAAAGTGTTTCAATATTATGTTAAAGATTTCAAATAATTATTTTATTTTATTTCATCGGTGTATCCGGATTTAAAAAAAATTGTATTAAATCATTATCACCAACAACTGATGACTGCTAGCTGATCATTGCTAGTTGCTAGGCGCTTCTTTGAATGATCCATCTTAATCAGGATTTAAGATAATAATTTGAAGAGGAAAAACTGAATGCTCATAAAGCCATTTGAGGTTTAGAATGCAGACGTAAAATGTTGATTGGATAAATTATGTACAGGGTTTTACTAATTGTTGTTTCTTGCTCCCTCTATTCTATTATAAAAGGAATAAAACATAAATTGAGTAAGTATGGGGCTAAATTGGGCAACAACTCTCATGATAAACTAAAATGCAGTTAGTATTTGACAAACGTGGTTAAAGTAAAAATTGAATTTAGTGCAAATAAGAATGCTATGGGTTGGGTAGGGATGTTACTTTTAGAATCACGTTGCTGGAATTTGGTTGAAAACGTTATTGAAATTTCAAATAAATTTAAATAGATTTTATCGTGACTACTTTTACATGGAAAGACGTTAATGATTGGACAATTTACAGGTACCAAGTACCTACTAAAATGTCTGATAAAAGTCGCTTGATCGTGCTCACATTTCCTAGCACAGAATAATTTTACAATTATTTTAGACAAATGTAAAAAAGCAGAGTTTAGGAGCTTTTCAAACAAATAGTAGACTTAGCGGATCTGATGATTTTTTAGTAAACTAGCTTCCCAAATAGTAGCTAGTCTACTAAAAAAAGTAGGCGTCTGGCAGCTTTAATAATTATGCACAAGTAAATATTGACATTCGTTTAAATTATTCTAGTGTTTTAATTACGGGATCAAAATAATATTTCGCGTTCTTTTTAATACATTCCCTGGTAAGAGCATCGTCGTTAAAAGAGACCAAACTGGCTGTTGCATGACCATGCATGGGCTCTGTGTCGTAAACCTAATTATTACGACACAGTTCCTTTCAGAAGTTAACAAGCAAATAGAGGACTCGTACAACTGCATAGCATGGATTTTCGGAGTTTACTTTCCATTTTACATAAAGTTCTAGTAAAGGCAAAAATAAGGTTCCTCAACGGATCGGATATATCCGCATATCCGCGGATCGGATAAATTTCGGATAGGATAATTAATGAATTTATCCTATTCGCATTTATCCGCCCGGATCGGATAGGCACATTCTATCCGTTAAAATAATGCGGATAGGATAGGATACAAGGTTAAAGTAATCCGCACGGATACGATAATAGAATCTTGAGCTTCGGATAATCCGTCGGATATCTGCGGTTATCCGCGGATAGTTTTATCTGCCATCTGTTGCTTACCGGCCTAACAAATTTCGGTCGTAGAATGAAGTAATTGATAGCAAAACGACGAAAATACGCTTTTCTATTTCAACAAACACAAAAACACACAGTATATTGCTACTAAATTTACTCATCTTTATCATCTAAGTCCTACCAAGGAAATTAACTGTCATACAGGAAGTTTAAAACTATCCAATTCAAATTTGAGTGTCAAAATGTTAACCAACAATTTTTTCGGACCAGACCAGACCAAAGACTATGGCCCGGACCGTGGTCCAGAAAACCATTGATAGCAATTAAATAATCACATTTTATCCAGTCAAATTCTTCTTTTGTCCCCAGAAATGACATTTTTAATTTGTTCCGTAGGATTTCGTTAATTCATAAATTTTTATTTTGCGTACTTTTGGGACCATGGTCCTGTAGTCTGGTCTGGTCCTGAATCTGGACCAATTGTATCTGGTCTGGTCCAAGCGTTGAATCAGACCGGACCAGACCATACAAATCTGGGATCAGATCGGACCAGACCAATCCAAGACCATTAATAATGGTTTGGACCAGATCATTGGCATCCCTAGTTGCGCCTATAGTTGCGGTAATTTTATATTTCATATTACAAAGAGAAGAATGATTATTGCAGGGGTGAATAAATGATAAGCGTAATATTCATACTATGTAATCCTATATTGACTCCACGTAAACCGGAGGACCTTTTTCGACACTTTGTATTTGAATAAATACTTTTTATGAATTTGCAAGAATAATTTCCAAATTAGAACCATATCCGCGGATGACTTCGGATATCCGCGGATAGGATCGGATTTCTCGTTGCAAGTATCCGTCGGATACGGATACATATTATATCCGATCCGAAATTTTCGGATAGGATTCGGATAACATAAAAACTTTATCCGACATTACCGGATAGGATCGGATTAAGTTTTAATTTATCCGAGAATTTGCGGATAGGATAGGATACGGATAGGATAAGCCATTTATCCTATCCGTGAGGAACCTTAGTTGTGACCATTCAATTTGTAAATAAAACAGTTTGAAGATTTAATGCTCCAATTATTATTTAATTACCTAAGGTTCCATGGTGTAACGGTTAGCACTCTGGACTTTGAATCCAGCGATCCGAGTTCAAATCTCGGTGGAACCTAATTTTTTAAACTTATTTTTGGGAGTTTTTAAACTGGCACGCATAATACCATTTGGAGTTTCATATAATTATTGAGGTTTGCATATTTACCCAAAGACATAGATCTCTATTGCTCTTTTACATTTCATAGAATGTTGACCAAATTTGTACCAATCGGAGAGATTTTTCATGTAGAATTATTATTGGCTTATTTCCACACGACAAAAGAGGAACTTTGAAAAACTTACAGAGCATTCTCGGCATATTGAAATCCCCCTTCATCCGAACCACACCAAACATCCACTCCTGTAGTATTTAGTGTTGGGGTACCCAAAAATTACGATGCAGTACACAATTCAAACATTATAGTCGAAAAACAAACCACCGAAGGGGATTGTTTTCTACCCTAGAGCCAACGTTCAGATTGTGGGAATATTTGTCAAGACGTTATTTTTGAGTATACCGACAAAATTAAACGAAGATACAATGTTGTTAACGTTTATTGTTTTGCAAATATTTTAAGTTACAATGAGCTCTTAACTAGCCACACGTAGCCGGGTGGTCAGATATCAGATGATTTCTTCTCTGCAAAAATTATTATAAAATTTTGGTAAAAACGGTAAATTTGAATAACCCTCCCAGATTTTGACTAGGTTTTCGAAATTTCAGTCAAAACGAGTTTAGGTTTTAAAGTAATTAAACATCTTTTTCATGCGATATTCATGACCGAACTTCATCAAAAGACAGTGGTTCTGAGGAAGGAGGACCAGGTGATTCCGTTTTGACGAAACAAATGTCGAAATTTTGGCCATATAATTGGTGAATTTGAATATCCCGCCAAAATTTCATCTAGGATTTTGAGATTTAATTTGGCATTATTTTAGTATGTAGAGAATATGTGTAGCTTTTTAATGAGGTACCATCCAGATACATCATCTCTTTCAAAAGTTATTGGGATGTATTGAGCATCTCAAATCGTTCAAAAATCAGTTTTTTCAAAAGTTTGAACACCATTCGGAATGAATTTGACAATTTTTAATCGATTGAAATACTTTATCAAAAGACAATTTGCCTTTTTCGACACTTTGTATTTGAATAAATACTTTTTATGAATTTGCAAGAATAATTTCCAAATTAGAACCATATCCGCGGATGACTTCGGATATCCGCGGATAGGATCGGATTTCTCGTTGCAAGTATCCGTCGGATACGGATACATATTATATCCGATCCGAAATTTTCGGATAGGATTCGGATAACATAAAAACTTTATCCGACATTACCGGATAGGATCGGATTAAGTTTTAATTTATCCGAGAATTTGCGGATAGGATAGGATACGGATAGGATAAGCCATTTATCCTATCCGTGAGGAACCTTAGGCAAAAATGTTTTGCCGATTTCCAGTAAGCCCTGAAAACCACATTGAAGAAAGTCGTGTGAGAAGACCGGTGATGACAAAGCTAGTAATAATTATTGCGGGGTATCTCCTTATACATATGCCATAACCAGTAAAATGCTAATTAAATAGATGCAGCTAGCAAGCTTTCTAGTAGTGTTACAATGTTAAAACAACGAAGTGGATTATCTTACAGTAATAAGATCTGATACGAGAATTAAATAGGGAAATAATTCCTCACAATCTCTTCGAAGGACCCTATCAAGCCGCAAAGTGTAATAAATTATATAATTAATTACATAGGTGTATCCTATGTATCTTAATATCTTCCGCGTCTTCGAGTACATATAGATTTTTAGTGTTGGCTAAAGTACTTATTGTTAGTAATAATTTTTGATGTGACGCAAGGTTGATGTTGTAACTTCATTGCTTTGTGTACTAGAGTACATTCACAACCTAACGAGCTGCGCTTATTCTGTAATATTTATACATACATGTGCATGCACATTCAAAATTTAAGAGAATAAGGGAAGATAAGATGAAACTAGTCTCTTGAAACTAGGAGTTTGAGTGCGTAAACATCTTTCATATTTAGGTAAACAAATGTTTAGTCATTACTTACAGAGCAATGCTCAGTTAGCAAGGGTACATATATCACGTATCGCATATAAACTATAGAGTGCAAAACATAAGTGTCAATCTTAAGATAATTTCAACCCAAACAATTTGGCAAAAACAGACAAAACGTGCCCAACATCGTGTCCAACCAAAATAGTGTCAAACGATTTTATTAACTGTAAGTAATGTACTGGGACTAAAGACCTTGCTTTATCAGAGTCTTCCCACAATACCCTATGGGTTTCAATTCATTAATATTATTTTTATATGTCATGCCGCCGGGTGCACTAGTATATGTATGTACATACAAAATCTCAGCTGAAGTGTGAGAAAATAAATAGCACTGAAAATAAAAATGAGTGTCTACATATAATTTACATGAGTACAGTTCCAAGAAGGCGAAATTTTTCCCCTAACTTTCTACTTTCAATAAATGCTTTGCTTACTTAAAGGATATAACTAAAAGTGAATCTACATATTTCTAAAAATAGATACAATATTTCCAAATGAGTGCAAATTACACACTTCAATTTAATTCCTAACTCAACAGTTACATCTAACAAATTTCTTCATTACCTTCACTTTCGTCTAGGTAAGTATAATTAAAAGCAGGGTGATCACACTGTTGAAAATAGCAATCGGTGTCATTGGAGTGATGTAGCCAGCATCACCAACTAGTACGCCAAAGATTCTTGTATTCTTTAAAATCATTCTTAGCTCACTCCGATACCTCAAACTTGTTTTACCACTACCATGGGTTACTTCCCAAACCAGTTGTCTCCTGCACTTCTGAACCAACTTCTTGCTCAGAATTGGAATGTACGACAGCTCCAGGTAGGAAAATAAACATAAGCAAAACTGGAAAACAAATCCGAGGGGCATTAGCAGATAGATGAGAAGAGGGGTCAATGAGTAAGCTCGAAGTGTACAGTAAGCAAAGAAAGTCGCGTTCAAGAGGTTGAACAGAACAAAAATCGGGTGGAAGATGTGACGAAATACTGAGTTGAAAATGTTGTTGTAGTATGAAATCAGCCCGTACATTTTCATTGAATATTCAAACGTATGTGACCTGCAGAACATATATATATAAGTACATATCAAAAGATCTTAAAAACGATTTCATAAAAAAGAAGAAGGAATGGTTGCAAATTAATAAACAAAATGTACTAAAATACTTGAATCAACTTAAGCAAGATCATTAGTATCAGTACTAACTTTAAACATTGGATCAGCCAAATTTTCATGGACATCGTACCCATCACTAGATACGCCCCTGAAGTAAAGGTCAACAGCATGGAAAAATATAACTTGAATGCTTCAGAAACAAAGCATATCCAAACAGCCGGGTTCCCAAAATAAATCTTGACTCTCTCCGGTAAATAAATATAAACAAACATGGACTCATCAATGAAGAAGTACGCTATTATGATCTGTACTATAACCACGCTTCCACAAACAGTAACAGCAGACAGGAATGCCCCAATTGAGATTAAATGGTGATACCACAAGTATTTTTTTAGATCCTCCGAATCCGCCTTTTCAAACATTTCGACGTACTTTGCAGTGAGGTTAAGCAAAAGAGCTGCTTCTTGTTTTTTGTAGTATATGGACACTACAAGACACGTTCCTAGTCCCGTCATTAAACTACCCATAAAGTGCATTAACGTCTGCAGTGAGATCGTTGTCAGATGAAGGTACAATACCTTTGTTCCTGAAATTTGTATGATGCAGTTTAAACACATGAAACTCATCATTAAAAGGACAAGAGCATCTTGCCGAGGCTTGTCGTAAACTTCGTAGCCTTTCTCAGATTTATAAATTGGGAGGAGATGGAAAAATGAATTAAGCTTGAACACAATTTGAAAAATACGTTTCGTGAGTTTTCCTAACTTCTCCATTGATTCGGGCTCGTTCCTTAGCTGCAAATTATACCTTTCACCAGATATAGAGACAAACACAATTTCATCGGGATCGGATATCATTAGAACCAAAATAACGACTTTGTAAAGTAAAGTCAAAGTTAACCTTTTTCTCGGCTTTTATTTTCAAACTTTGTACTTTACGTCGTGTCAGAGAGTGGCAGGTTTTGGATGAAAATAAAAATACTACACTTCGCGGATGAAGGAATTACTACTGGGTATATTCAATAGGAACGAGCTCAGCGGGCAGTTATATACTGGAAATGATATTTCTCCGTAGTTGAGTTTTGCTAACTTTGTGAAAACTAAACACTTCGTCATTTCGTTCTGAAAGCCAAATATCGCTACAGCACACTGATGTATTAGTTGCAGCCCACTTGTTAGAATACATACTTTTATCTACAGTGGTCGTTGTATTATCTTAATTGCTTCCATTGGAATTGCAGTAGGAAATACATATATACCACAGGCCTTGCGCGGAGAAATATTGCTTACTTAATAATGAATTACCATCATCCTTTCCCAAATTGATAGTTATCATTAATAGGAACGTGTAAAGCTGAAGTCTGAAATTATCCTTACCTGTCAAAAAGTTATTGGAAAATATGAATAGGTACCTTTCTGGTATAAACAGAACCTACAATCCAATATCAAATTTCTCTTTGACCCCTATTGAGCAGGGTATGAAGAAACTCGAACTGAATAATCTCCAGATACTAAAAGCTCTCGAATCACTGCCACCAACAAAATCGAATGCACCGAACTCCTTGGCGATTAGATTACTCAAAGACTTTTCTTGCCTAATAATAACCGCTAACATTTATTTTCAATTATTCTGATCACTTAAACCTGTTTATATGTCAAAGCATGTTTCAAATTTTATGTTCAATAAAACTGTATAACCAAATTATTAATAAGCTTGAGGTAAATCAATATGCGACAATAAAGGAAGACTCCACATGTCATTATCTCGTCAACTTACTTGACTTTATTTATAGAGGTATTGATTAACAAAACCGTTACATAATTATCATTCGTTTAGACCTTAAAGAGGCATTTGATCTGGTTGATCATGATACGTTGATAAATTAACTTGTTAACCTTAATGTAAATAATCACATTTTATGGATTTGTGAGTTTCTCACAGAAAGACAGCAATGCTGTCGAGACGGCGAGGTACTGTCAAATAAGTATTTAATTTTTAATGGTACAGAACAAGGGACCAAACTAGCGCCGTTGCTATTCATTATTGCGATAAATTCAAGACTTAAAAAAGCAATTAGAAAGATAATGAAATCACACCCATCTTGACTGGAAAATGTATTTGTAGCAATAACAAATCGTTCGTGCAAAAAACAAGAACAGTAACATTCCTTTCTGCATCTTTCCTCCTGAGGATGGATTTCTCAACCTTGCTCACTGCTCTTGCGGGTCATGCCCACAATTTTCAACGTAAGGTCCTGGGGATAGCTCCCCGGAAATTCAATGATATTATCTTAAAAATAGCATGAACAGAAATTTGAAATATCTAAAATCCACAAAAATTCTAGACTACATAACGATTTTATTTACTGTGGCTACTATTTTTGAGCTTGGTCAACGAAACAAGGTTTGAAACATCTGGAAAAGAATTGGGGAGAAAAACGAAACACCGTTACATCTTCACTAAACTCATTGTTATCTCATGTTACACGTGGACCTGTTTTTTCTTGTAAGGGAGCGTTCACAAATGACGTCACCAAATTAGTGGGTGGGTGCTAACGGGAGATGATGATGTTGATGACGCAGTGGTAGGGTGGATTTGACCAAATGATGATGTCATCAACCGACGAATGTTACCAACGACTTTGTTACTTAACCGTTAACAGTTTTGGTAGTTTCAATCAACCTGCTTCGGCTTGCTTACTTGCCGAAAGTGCCCAAAATGCCAGGCATTTTCAAATTAAGACATTTTCAGGGCATTTTTAGGTAGGCAGGCATAAAACCATGTTCATTTTCAATTGTGCAACCCTGGTGATGATGACGTCATTCCATGGGGTGGGTGCGTCGTTTCATCATATGATGATGTCTGATGACAAGTGGGTGACTGGGTACCTAAAAACCAGTATTTTGGGTGACGTCATTTGTGAACGCTCCCTAATTTAATTGCTGCAGAAAATTCCAGTGGATGGTCAGAACGAGAAACAACCCCAAAATTACGTCACTAGTGTTTACTGTACAATAACCGAACAACACGCGCATATATGTATATATGTGTACTTTAATGTATTTTTAATACATTACAATTCTCTTTAGATATCCTTCAGTTTAGTTTCATTTATTTTCCATCCAATTGCTTAAATATAATAATTCAATTGGTTAATTTTGAACTTCCATAAGTTCATTTCTAGAAATATATAAATTGAATGATCTTCAGCTGGAGCTCCTCAGACAGTTCTAGCAGTGTGAGTTTTTCGGATCCAAAGAATCTAACCCACAGCAGAAGCGCACTGCTGATTATTTTTACTTATGTACGTCTGATAATGACATATCTGTTTGTAAAACTGATTATGCTCAGCTCTAACTGGAAATGCTTTGTTTGTACTCGCGTTACATTTGAAAAGAATATTGTTGTTTACACAGGGTGCTTGTCAACCTTCTTTGGCACTATTTCGTAGGGAATTATTTTCAGTCCATTGTTAAAGTCCTTGCAGTGTACCCATTACGCAGGCATACACCATACAAACATAAAATTACATAAAACCCTACAGATTTTAAGAACATAAATTACAAATTGTATGTTTTCATGATGAAATTTGAGTATTCCTTTCGTTCCTTACCGCCTTAATGGGCAATGTTGCTTATGATGGTGTCCAGATGCCCTCCAAACAGTTTATCTGGAAACTCTCAGGCCTTCGGGCTTGGTTTCTGTTGAGTCCCAAAGCCCTACTGGGTGTAAATATTTCTTAATAAAATTAAAATAAATATATAAATAATAAAATAATTATTAACAACTACATGATATGTTTGGTAATTCCCGAATGACTATAATTTGTACTAATCTATTGTATTAAGGTAACACCTGTCAAGAAAATTCAAAACTTTTCGAAATTTTGAAAATTTATCAAAACTTGACTACCGTATCATGTTTGTGGGTTGGTATCTGCTGAATTAGCAAATGACTATTTTCTACATTTATACACTTTTTTCCAGTTTCTATACATTTTATGTATGTTTCAATTTTTTTTTAAATTAGGTATGCAAGAGCCAAACGTACATAATTAGAAAGCTGCAGAACTCAAATGTAAAGGCTTTCACATAATTAAACACGCAAACGGATCAGGTGGTTTGACAATGACTGAAAAGACAAGTAACGGCAAGTACATAAACAAATGTAAATGACAACAGTAAGGTAGGAGTACAGTATAAGAAATTTCATAGAGCAGAAATACTATGAAAACATTACATAAGATATAGCACCTTCTGTAATCCCAAATTAGTTGAGGCTAACAATGAAATCTCGATTATGCAATGGGAAAAACACTTCAACAGACTATTTAAGCTAAAAACTCTTCCGCTAGATGCCATTGGCTTAAACGCAAATACCAGTTCAGATTTGATTACCACAATGCAAGAAGTAAAACAAGTATTAAAATTTTCAACGTAATAAATCTCCAGGAAGTGACAGAATTCCTAATGCGGTCAGTAAATCGCTTTATGAGAACTCACTTACGTACCTTACTGCATCATTCAAAAAATTTTGGGATTTCAGTTCCGGACAATTGGGGCCTCATAATTACAACACCAGTATTAAAGAAAGGAGACCAAAATGACCCGAAAAACTACCGACGGATTTCTCTATATAACACCATTACAAATTCTTTATTGCAATATTAGCTAATAGAGTACAACAGTAGATACTGTAGAGAACATCACAAAATCTCGGATAACCAAGCTGCATAGATACCAAAATTGAGAAGGGTACTCGGAACACATCTTCTCTCTATATGGTTTAAGGAGAGGCTCAGTGAGCATATAATGAACGCAATTAAAGAACTATATAGCAAAGCAAAGACACAAATTCGAGGGCAGCAAGGACTAACCAATTTTATCAGAGTTCTTGAGAGAAAGTTATTGTGTCATTGGTGGTTGATAAGCAGAAGGTAGGTATTTGTATGAAGATATTAATGAATTATATAACCAAGTCCCAAGCAAAAACTGCAAATCAGTCATCTCAGTGTAAAAATATTGTATGCACATGTGAACTGGATGCCATAAAACGCTCCACTCATCAGCCTATAAACAATAAAAGGGGAACAAATGACTTCCCTACGTTTTAGCAGTTTCATCAAGATTTTTCAAAATTAGTTCGATACTCGTAGATCCAATGGTCAAGAAAGTATTACAACGACTTTACTACTTTGCTTACATGTTTGTTGATTTTGTTTTACAGAATTATTATGAAATAAATGAAATTCGGAATTTCTTCAGCTGTCTTAACATTTGCATTATTCTGGTTATTAGCCTAGGGACATGTTTGGTCGCCAGCTGAAATGCCATGAAATTTTACAAATACGGTATCATAGCTAAACGCATGTGGCTAAACGTATAAGGTATCTAAACGTATCATCATCTATACGTATAATGTACCTAAACACATAAGGAGCAAAATGTATAATAATTAATAATGCACAAGTAAATATTGACATTCGTTTGAATTATGTTAGTGTTTTAATTGAGGGATCAAAACAATATTTCGCGTTCTTTTTAATACATTCCCTTGTAAGAGCATCGTTGTTAAAAGAGACCAAACTGGCTGTTGCATATTCAGCCCAAGTCTACATGCAATTTTAATAAACGGAAATTAGTCTACGTACAGGCAATATATATAGGTAAAATCCACGCAAATAATCCTTGCAATCAATCCACTTTTTGTCAAGAGACTGCATGCAAACCATTTTAACTTTTAACTATAACTGAAAATGCTCTCCACAGTCTCCACCTATAGCCATTTGTCCTTGCCATATGCACGATATGAAACACCAAGGTAAAATATCTTTATAATAAAGCTCCTCGCGTCAGACTGCATCATATTAAAATCCGAAAAATTTGAAGTTGTTTTGTTGTTTGGCATATGAGATGCAGGTGGGGGGAGTTTCTTTGAGTCTTGTGTATGTAATTGTTTTACAAATGTCATGTTCAAATGAAATAAAACGACTTCAGAATTTTTATGAAACTGTATGTCAATGCAAGATGTTTTGAGCAATGAAAAATTTATAGACCGGACATTCGATGGTGTAACTCTGAGCTGATTTAATATTTAATCTTTCATGCAACATGACATAGCCGTTACATAATTAGATATCTACATTTTACACCTTCATAAGCTTTTCCAGTCTTGACAAAGAAGCAACTGCGTTGATTTTCCCGGAGCCCGCATGATGATTTGGGTAAACGTTTTCACCGATTCCACCACAGTCTCTTCCAGATGGCTTCACTGGCATTGCTCCTGCAACGAGGAGTCCTGGTATCTCAAATACAGACATATCCGGCTTCCTACTAAATAATAATGCTACAAGGCCAGCCGCATGCGGAGTTGCCATGCTTGTTCCGGAGAAAGTTGCATATGCGTTCGGAGCTGAATTATGTGCGGATAGGATTGCCACTCCGGGAGCAGCGATATCCGGCTTGATGTTACCCGCTTTGGTAGGTCCAACACTGCTGAAACTAGCCATGAAATCCGAGCTGTTGTGGGCTCCAACTCCGATAGCAAAGTTGGAATCACCTGGGGAACGCACAGTCCCGCAATTAGGCCCATCATTGCCTATTCCGAATACAGGGGCAATACCAGCTAGCCGCCATGTAAAGATTATTTCGTCATACCAACTTGATCCACTATCCTCGACCCAGCTGTTGCTGACAACGTTGGGAGTGTCACATTGAGGATTTTGTTCCTCAACATCGGGGCAAGTCACCCATTGTCCGCACAACAAAAGGTCTAGTCGGGAGCATTCACCATCTAAAGTACAACCTTTGCAAGCAATCCAGGTAGCTCCAGGAGCAACTCCGATTCCATTAGCATTCCCAACTGCCGTTCCCATTACGTGCGTTCCGTGACTGTGGTCATCGTAAGGTTCCGGATTTCCTTTCACAGGGTCGTACCAACCGTGCAAGTTCCGATAGTTGTTCTTCAAAGCTTCGTGATTGTGCAAAACTCCAGTATCGATATTTGCCACTACAACACCAGAACCGTTTATGCCAGTAGCCCAAACTTCCGGAGCTTGCATTGCTCCAACACCCCATGGAGGATCAACATTAATTCCATCAGTGTGTTCCAAGGCTTCTCCTATGACGGGTGTATTCAATTTGACAAAGGTTTCTTCCGAAATCGCTGAGACTTCATGCATTTGAAAAAGATTCTCCACTAGCTTCTTGTTTGCGTTCTTTACTACTAATTGGTTCGTTATCCATAGTTGTTTTACTTGTGTGTTTTCAGCTAAAGATGTCCGTAGTTTGCGTAAGACGTTCCCCTGAGTAATGTCTGCATGCTGTTTTAAGGCTGTGTAGAGGGCGGTAGCACGTTGGTTTCGATTGGGGATTGCTTGAGCGGAAATTTTACTACGAACTTCATAAATATTGTTTTCACGGAAAGATATGAGAATATTCACATTTTCTTTGGTGCTGAAGCTTGACAAAATAGATGTGTCGATTGTTGGTGCAGCAGTTGTCCAAGTGAGCACAAACACCAGTGTCAGGAGTTGGAAGACGTTGCGTTCGATAGATTTCATTTTATTAATTCGGGTAAGTTTAGTCCCATTAATGAAGACCAATATTTCGCCAAATTAAATTGGGAGTGGGATGTAGATGTGGCACACTTTAAATATTGATATCTACTCACCTTGTGCCTTGTAAAGTAATCGTCCTGATGGAGGTTTGTAATTTTTAAGTAAGGGCTTGTTATCATTTTGAAGTGATATGATTGCTTGTGTCCTCATTTGGCAGGTGAAAATAATTTAAAAGCATCAGCCGTGAGTCTCTCGACAGTTAATTAATATTTCTTCAATAGTAATACTAGCAGTTACATTATTGTATTGTTTACTTTTAATTTGTGTTATCTTCATCTCTTCAAGTGTTTGTTCACAAGTTGGTTTTACGACATTTTAATAAGTAAGTACTATAGGCTCCAAGTTATGTTGTGTATTCCTTATACGAGTGCCGTTTTTTATTTGCAATTAAAATTAATTCTCAAGGCTACAAGCCATGCGCATATTTTTTGCTTGCTTGAAAAATTGCCAACTTTAGAACTTCTTCGACCACCTCAGTTTTTTTTCAATTCTGGTAGATCAAAAACACAGAAAAATAATTTGCTGCAAACTTCCAATTAGTGTTGGGGGACCAAATAGTGAATGAATCACTTCCTTATGCGCGATAATGAGAGATCAAATAATATTACGCTTCAACCATTTAGTATGTAACGCTTAAAAGTTTACATTTTATATCACCAACTCCCCTTTGTAACGCATAAAAGGAGGTTAGGACCATGGTCCTTTGGTCTGGTCTGGTCTTGATACAGGACCAATTGCATCTGGTCTGGTTAAAACACCAATACAAGTAATGTCCACAAAAAGATTCATTGAAATCCTGGTAATACTGCTTGAAATAACCGTTTTTTCAACATTTCAAGAATATTTTTCCAAAAAACGTTTTAACCTACTTAAACCTTTTCAGGGTGTCATATTAGCAACATATACATATAAGCAATGCTCCCAAAAGGTTTCATTCAGATCCAAAAAACAGTATATGAGATAACCGTCATTTCATGTTTTTTCAAAAATACCTTTGAGCCTGCTCCAACCAAATTTGCAGGGTGTCATTCTACTAACATAAGTAATATTCGCAAAAACTTTCATTGAAATTCGTATAACAGTCTCAGATAACCGTCATTTTGTGGAATCGACCAAATTTTAAGAATTGTTTTTTAAAGGAACTATTATTCCAATTACAACCAGAAATAATCCCAGGCAACATTTTGGCGTGACAAGGGTCACGCGGATGTACAGACAAGGGTATCCTACTAGGGGACTTACGCCTTTCTAAAAATAATATTTGATAATCCGTCATACACGTATGATAATAGAATGAATTAGTTTTCCTTAAACACATCAAATAATTCACTTAGCGTAAAATAACTTTTAGTATATCACTATCACAAAGAGTTTGAAACGTTTTTACAATTTAAAAGTATTAAATGCGCAGATAGATCAAGCAACTTTTTTCTTTGAAACTTCGTCCTTAGTGAAAAAGGTGTGGGCTTAATTGTATATGTTTAACTTACCACACCTGTAATTCAATAATTTCAATATCTTTCTAGCACACTTAATTTTTCAAACTACGTAAAGAGATACTCGAGAGATACTGTACCTGGAGCGATGCATGATCAATGTATAATTTGAATTTCGATTAGAAACTGAAATGAATATTTACATAACTGTAAATTACTCTCAGTCCAAACTCCTAAAAATTAAGATGTTTTTAAAAAGGCACATCCTGACCCACTGATGTAGCAGTTGCGAAAACACACTTGGTTCTTCTGAAAATCTTACTCCAGAGAAGTTTTTCCTTCTTACACTGCCGGTTCAATATAAAACTGGTGCTTAGAAAAATTAAAGCGAATTCACAATAACTTCATCGCCCCTTGTATTGTAATACAATTTTTGCCATTCATTACGTTGTAATATTTTCAACATCTCGTTAACGAAACATGAATCCGCAATTTATCAAATATCACCAGTGCGTGTTGGCTTTTCTTTCGTTGGTAGTATTGTCCCTGACTGCAACCAAATTCCAGGAAATTGTTAATGTGGATGTAAGTCCCGTTACAAATGATGAGAGAACATCGACTTGCTTCATCCGTCTCTTCCAGTTCTCGTTTCTACAAAATTACCTTCCCATTCATAGTCCTTATGCTCTGTCAGATCCACGTGATGTCAACATAAGATTAATGAAGCCACTGGTTCCGGTGAAACTCACGCATGTCACTTGTCTACTCACAATTGTGATTGTGTCCCTGAAAAATATTGAATTTGAGAAAACCAACTTGATGAAAATTCATACTGCGTACCGTCACCAACCTCCCATTATGACGTTCACAGGCAGTGTTGAATTCACAATGCAATTTTTAGTATTCTTAGTCCCGGAGTCACCAAACAACAAAAAAACTGTCTCTCAACTGTACACAACAACTTTCATGCTTCAATATTTAATGTACCGGAAAGATCCTGCTTTAATCTACTTCTTGGTGTTCAGGAACCAGACGTCTGGCCTCTCTGCAAACGCCAGTATCAGCTTGATGCCTTCAACTTTTGCCCACGGTTTCTTCTTTTGTAGTTCGTGTAGCAGGGATGATTATGACCTGATAGAATTTGAATGCTCGATGGAAAGTCTTTACCGAGACATGCTAGTAGCTAGGGAGACTTTGACAAAAAATGGGACCAACATCTTATGGATCACTGCGAAGCCCTCTGGTGATGCGGACGTATTGCTTGATAACAGAACACCATTTTATAGAAAATCTCCAGCCCGACTGAGAGTTTCAACTTTAAAATTTCTACTGTCCGGAAACAACTCCACTCTCATGGGTAATTATGACAAGATACTTGAAAGAGATCAGGATCCTAAAAATTACATCTGGGGTGCGGGCAAGCCCAGAATTTTATGGCAACTTGACTGGAATACTATGCAAATGCCAGACAACTTGTATTTCTACATCACGGGAAGTACCTCCACGTTTAAATTCATTACTTCGGATGGAATTACTCGAAAAAGTGATGAAACGTTTCAAAGATTTGTAATCCCATTCCAGCCCTCCTTCTGGTATTTTCTATTGGGAACATTGATTCTAACGGCATTCTTTATGACTATCATACTTTACAAAATGCAACCCAACGTCTCACTTCCAAGGAAGTTTATGGGAACCTTGGCAAAGCTTTTGTATGTATTGTTGGAACAGGATGCTGATTATAACGAGATGACCGTTATGGCGGCGAGATTTTCAAAGGGAGCCTTAATAACTTGGTTGGTTGCTGCAATCGTCATCACGAATGCGTACAAGGGAGTTGTAAATTCCAACTTTGTGTTTAGTTTCCCATATGAAACAAAATGGCGGACATTGATGGATTTGAGCAATTTTAAATTGTATTTACCAACAAAAAACGAAAGTGTGTGCTCGAGCCATCGATCACTTCAATACACGACCCGATCCTTGGTTGGTGTACAAAAAAATATGAAATTTGAACCGCATGAATTCTTCAATCAATTAAATAGACGGTACACTATGTCAGTACTTGAAAGATACGATGACGAGCCGAAATGGCAGAGGACTCATAATATACTCCAATATACTATGGATAGACTCTACTTTTTCTGTGATCAAACTCAAACTTTAGCTTATATTATTAAGAAAGAGCTGAGGGAGCCAAAAACAGCAATGGTGGTCGAAACCAAACAGTTCCCCATTTATTGGAGACAGGTACGAGATTTAGTGAGAGCAAACAGGAAATTGAAATTTGCACACAACTACAAGATTACAGATAATTTCTTGAAAATGCCATCTGGTTACTATTTAACTGGCGGAATGGACCAAGTCTATCAGCTAGTACCAAACAGATTGAAAATACTGATGAGCTCCGGTATATATTGGTTGTGGGAAAAGTGGGACAAAATAATTTTTCCTGACTATGAGAGCGAAGCTGGGCGTGATGACGGGGGAAATACTGAATTCTTAGAAAGCAATACTGCAACCGTCAGACCTTTAATTCTGAGGGATCCAGATATTTATCTCAACTTTCAGCTCTATTCATTTTGTCTGATTCTGTCTGTTGCAATTTTACTGGTTGAGTGTATTCATAGCTATGGAAAATCCAAACAAATATTTGGAAGAGTTTTTGACCGGTTTAGAAGAAACTTTTCTGGAGTTAAGATATATGTGGGGCCCAACTGAAAATTTGTATTGTTTCTTATAGTTTTATATCCCCAATCTATCAGTCGTTATCTGCCCCGTTTAGGAAAAATGTCTCAGTGAATCCCATAGTTGTTGATCATTGTATTTATGACCACCAGAGCACTCAAAGCGTTGAGATCACGTTAAAATCGACAATTTTAATATTCTTAACCATACTTATAACCATCATTGTCTGTATAAGAATTTTTAACAACAAGAATTAGTTAAATAATCAGTGATGCAAGCCTGCTCTAGTTCCGTTGCAACGAAATCGATTTTGACTCAATTATCAAAATCGTCTTTTGTTTTTATTAAGATGCGGCGAAGTGAGGATGTGTAAAGTGAATTTTTATTTATAAAAGGGTGTTTCATCATTGTTTAGGACAGTCCTGCTCAGAAGAGTGACTAATGTAGACAGCCAGGCATCAAATATCTATTTTATAGCAATATTTAACTTTCGTTTCACTTCGACCCTAAAAGCCAAGCAGATTGCGTAACTTTACTAGGAGCGAAGCGAAGCTGAACGACGTTATTGGATTTGTCGGGGGGCCGGTTGTTTGGTTGTCTGTCATCACGATAGCTGCCGAACCAATGACACGAGGCGATTCAACTTTTTTGTAGGGACAAATTAGCTAACAAGTAAAAAGTATATTGTTTTGAAGGCGATAGGTTTATCTGTTTGACCGCAGAAAATCAAATGGAGTCACGTGTAAACACAGTGCCTCTTCTAATTTGAAGGAGTGGATATTGATTAGTGATACATGTAGGCTACTCGCGATTGACGAGTGCACTCAACACACTCCTACTCACACTCACAGGAGAGTAGTAAGGTAAAGAGTAGGAGTGACGGCGCCAAAAACGTCGTGAGTTGGAGTGGTATAAATTGAAGCATAGAAAAAGAGTAGGAGTAGGAGTAGCTTGCTTTGCTACTCACTATTTCTCTTACCATTGTAATAATCGCATAAAGCTAGCATTGCCACGCTAAAAGATTGGCGCTTATTGGGAAATATTTCATAATTTTAAACAAACAATCGTGTGGAATGCCGACTTATGTACAAGCCATGCATTGGAAGACAAAATATGTCACAGATTAGAAATGAATCTTGTGCATACTTCCAGGCGTTGTTATTATAAATATGATCAATTATTGTAAACTTCGTCGGTATTTTCATTTGTCATTGAATTTTGACTATAAAATTAAATTGAACAATTTTGTGCTTAGTATTCGCTTTCATAATTATAAGGAAATTTTTTGTCTTAATATTTGCAAATATTTCGGTGAAAACATTGAGTAACTCACAAGTGGTGAGTAGGAGTTGTGAGATTTGAAGTTAGGGCTGAAAGTAGGAGTAGGAGTTTCACATTCTCAGTAATAAGACTACGAGTGGGCAAGAGTAGGAGTGGTGGATTTTTTCTCTATGGGAGTGCGAGTGTGAGTGCGAGTGGGAAAAAACCTACATCTATGGTTAGAAGTTACAGGAAAGTAACAGATCAGAGCCAAGTCATTTAAAGTTCGGACTATACAGCTCTCTCGGCCAGTTTGTAAATACGCATGTGCCGAGTTTACCATGTTCGACCAAAATTTGACGTTTCATTAACGACCGGCCTTGGCGTATGTAAGGGAGCGTTCACAAATGACGTCATCCAAAATATTGGCTTTTAGGCACCCTGTCACACATTTGTCATCAGACATCATCATGTGATGAAACGACGCACCCACCCCATGTAATGACGTCATCATCACAAGGTTTGCACAATTCAAAATGCTTGGGTTTTATGCCTGCCCACCTGAAAATGCCCTGAAAATGTCAAAAACGCCGAAAATGCCCTGAAAGTGTCTTAATTTGAAAATGCCTGGCAGTTCCGGCAGTTTGACAAAAGCATATACATTATGACCATTATTGATCATCTTGCATAAACATTGGAGTTTGTTCATGACATAATCAAGCCCATCGAGTTATAATGTTGTTTCTGATTTTTTTAAAAATCGAATCGTCCAAATTCATTATTTATAGTCAGTGGTTTAAAAAATAAAGAAAAAAAGTATTCCAAAACTTGGATCATGTATAGTAAATTATATTGGCCCAAGTAAAACATTTCTATATTCTAGGAGTTCAGAATTTTGTAATGCATTTAGTAGATAGCTCAAGCTCTTATCGAAAAAATCGGGGTGAAAATGTCCAAAATGCCTGCCGTAGGCTGAATACGCCCAAAACGCCCAAAAAGTCAAAAATGCCCAAAATGCTATGGAATTGCTGGCATAATGCCGAAAATGCCATGAAATTTTCAATTGTGCAACAAATTGTTGATGACATCATCATTTGGCCAAATACACCCTACCACTGCATCATCAAAATCATCATCTCCTATTAGCACCCACCCACTATCTTGATGACGTCATTTGTGAACGCTCCCTAATGTGTCTATAGAAGGCAATTAGCTAGGAGGCATTATTATTTACGTTAAGTTTACGTAAATACAACCATTGGTATAGTTGCTGTCGTTATTTGGCCGGGATTTTGCTTTAACTAAACGTCGTGAATGTTCTATTGATTAGCGTTAGGTCGTGATGTTAAAAGAACGTTATATTTTTGTTGAGAATTCCGATAATACAGATATTTGTGACAGTCTCATTGACGTTCATGGGACATCGCATCTGTGACCAAAAATTTGAGCTTAGTCAGTTTAACGTCAACTAACGTCAATTCCCAGTTTCAGACGTAAATCTGACCAATCATTTCTACTCGGGCCTTGTTTAGGTTTGTTTTGCGTTGTAACTGAACCTTATTTATCTTGCATGTAGTCATATTTCCCTGAATATTTGTGATTAATAAAATAAACATGTTTATCGTAGTTATATATTTGTATGTACATACTTACATGTGCGCAGTCTACTCATTTTCATTGTATTTTGTACAAGCTATCCTATAAAGACGCAAACCAGATGTGCACAATTTCAAGATATGTAATTACTTGTTTACAGTTTAATGTATGCATACTGTCCTTTATATTTAGGCTCGCAGTACAAGCATGGACTCACGTTCTCCTGGAAAAGTTTTACTCTCCTGCACGCGAGGAACCAAATATTAGATTACATCATATTTTGTCACACATGATCTCCAGATTTGATAATTTTTCATTGACCTAACCATTTGCAAGGTCTAGATTAGGTCAATATGTCGGGTCCTAACAATGAATCCGGGAGTGGGAGATTTTAGGAGGGTTTGCAGTGCACCCAATGATTATACTCTGTAAAGCCAAAATACTTAATCCGAAAAATGGCGCCCAAGACATTTTTTATACTCTCTGTTGATATTTACGTCAATTAACATATTTTCGTAAAACTGGACAATATATTTCTTTAAGAGAGGGAATTGCCACCATTGTACCTCATATAGGGATGTGTAGGGTGCCGGACGATCCGTTGCCGTCCCATCAGTTCATGTAAAAGGCTTACAAATATTCGATCCTCCCGAGTTGTAACAATTTTTCTTCTAGATTTTAAAACATTTGTTCCATCCGCTTAGTTCAAAGTCGCGTGAGTTTTTATAAATGTTAAATGACCGGTACTAGTAGCCATAAATGATTAAGTTCAGTTAAGTTTTGAGGTATCTGACAGGAAGCTTTCTACAAAATGGGGAAGTCAAAAATAAATACTTTAATAAATTGTGGGCACCTTCTTAAATTGATTTGAGGTGGGTGGAAATGCTTATTGGAATTCTGTGTCTCCTTATAAACTGATATCATACGTGTATACATGTGTAATGAAAAGTTACATTGGTTGCATTTTTGTGTTGAAGAAACAGTAATCACATCTAAATCTGTGACCTCTCTTATTTTAAAGAATTATTACTGTCTTTATTTTCATATTATTTTATCCGAGCATGAAGTAAGTTATTATTGAACTACACACTTTTATGAAATAGTTAAAATAAGGATCTTAAGTCTTCTAAAGATCATAAGCTACAATTTATTGAGTATCAGAGAAGGGTTTCATTTCTATTTCAGTCAATCTTCAGTTTCACTTCTTTTAAGCTCTTGATGTATGTACATAAGAAAATGTAATTCATGCTCGCGCCTTACATGATTTCATATTACTTGCCATTTTGATTCCTGGAAATTGAAAAATAATATTTTCTAAAACAACTTTTATGCTCCCAGGGCTCAACACACTATTAAATAGTATGGACAGGAAATACAAAAATTTGGTTTTGTAAAATTGAGCACTTACGGCGGTCACAACGTTGAGCGCACCGGAATTCACATAGATTGCCATAAGTCCTTCCATTGGTTCCGCAAACTGGCTTGTAGTCGTATGTGCACATGCAGGGCCGGCAAGAATCTCTGGCAGGTCCGGCACTAGTAGAAGCAATTATTGCTGCCAAAAATGAGAAGATAAGTACGAGCACAATTTTGGAATTCATGACTGTGATTTTATTGACAGCTAGTCACTTGCAGTCATGGAATGGAAAGCTGAGACTGGTTCTGTGACAAAATCCCGACACTACCAATATGATCAGTGAGAAGTGAAGTTTAGTTGCAGGCTTCTTCTACAATCTCTAACTCTTCCCTGGGCATTTATACTATAATCACTGACTTAATTACTACTCGCATGACGACATTAATTTCACTTTAATTATGACGATTACATTCGTTATGGAAATAAAGTCCGACTGCTGGTTGAAATAAGAGCAGGAAATCTCCAGAATGACGCACACAAAGCAAATAAAAAAAGACCTTCCTTTAATCAATACAGATATAGTTACTACAGTTGTTATTGCATTGATAACATCACAGGGTTAAACTCCATGAGCAACACATCTGACGATATGATGTTCTTCGTATGACATTATAGGTGCGTATGCGTCACGCGTGCTTGTAGTATTTCATCAAAACTTGACTTATCGATTCATAAAACTTCCATAGTATTTATGATGACTTCATCGTAATTATGCAACGTGTGTGAGTATTCCATCATTCATTTGGTTTATTCATGAGTAGATTTATTTGTTTTAATCATTCATGAATTAACATCAGAATCCGCAACATATATGATTTTAGGATACACTATTGAACCTTGTCAAAGATTTTTCCCTGTCAGGGTCAACCAAATAGCTCATTTTTATCCTGGTTAAGCTTAAATGATCTTCTTATTGCTCTCACTTGAAATTATTATAACATTTAGTTTTTCCCTGAACTAGGAAATTTGATTAAACATTTATTTTCCGTAGATTCACATTTTTATCCATAATTGTATCAAGGCTAACCAAGGTGTAACGGTTAGTACTATGGACTTTGAATCCAGTGATTTGAGTTCAAATCTCGGTGAAACTGGCTACAGAGGTTTTTTCAGGTTATTTATAGATATTATTATCGTCTGATTGTGAGAAATGTTTTCATATTTTGTTCTCAACACAAATTGTGGATTGTAAAAAACTCTGTATAATATGCCGGACTTTCTAATGGCAGGGCGTATATACTTGGCAAGGGAGGAGAATACTTTATCTTTTTTACATTCATAAATGAAGGGACCACCACTTGGAGGACCAGTGTGCAAAATAAATCCCAGAATGCGCTACGTTCCTTTACGGGTATTTACTTCGAATTTTATTTAAACTTGGAGGAGTCATTTATCTGGAGCAAAGATTTTAATAAAAAACACAGGGTCTTTGGCTCATATGAAAGTAATCATCCCGGTGAATGTGGCTCAGGCCCCAGAGTTTGGGGTAGCACAAGTCGGCCCTAACGCTTGCCCTGGTATTCGTTCCCCCATCAATAGTCCCTCCTAAGGTAAAAATTACCTCACACTATCATGTTAGAGACATTTGAGAACCTTGAGTTGATATTCGCATTCCTTTCATGCGTGGTGAGGAGACCTTGAATGTGTTTGGGCATGAAGATCCAGAATTTTCTTATACTACCCGCTTCACACTGGATAAGAACTGGCCCGAGAATGGTATCAGAGCGTCGTGGTAGTTTATAAATTCTCAAATCACAATACCCTTTCACGTCACATAATGCAATATCCCTTGAAATGTATTTATGCAGTAGGATTTCTGCAGCAAGCATATTTACACCAAAGGAGTTCTCCAATGTCACGACTTTGGAAACAAAATTAACGAGTAGGGTTAAAGGATCGCCTCTGAAAATTGTCTAAAGGAATTGTTCACTCTTAGTGGCATTTGCGGAACTACAAGTAATTATGTTACAGAAGCGTGTTCGGAGAAAACTCCGTTGGGGATTTTTAAGCCGAGATTTGTACGCTGTGAAAACTCCGCGGGAGTTATTTACGCCCCGGGTGGAGATTTTTACGCAGAGTAATTATTATCTGTAACACATGAATTTTATTCTTACATAAATGTTTTTCCACAGCAGTAGTCATAAAATGCACTTGTAACATACAACCAAACGCATGATGACAGCATCCATAAAGCACTAGAGGAAGTCTAATCAATTATGCTGTTGGGAAAAGTGACAAAGAATTGGATTTATTAAGAATCTGCTGTGAGGGTTTCATGAATTTGTCAGCATTGTACCGCCTTTATTGATTTGATTTAATCAACAACAATATGTAATAATATAGAAAGTAACGAGTCGATAAATGTAGCCCTGGTCTGAAATTTAAATTGTTGAAGTCTCCTCATCTTTGACCTTCTCATCTTCATACCATCTATTTATAGTGGTACCCATTCATTATGGTTAGCATTATGAATTTAAAGAATTCGATGGTACAATTTGTACTGGCAGACTCTCACAATATTCTAATGAAAATATTAACATTGGCAATTAAATTATTTTTTCCGAATGCAATTTAACATGTAGCATAATAATCTCCAAAGGAATTTTCTCCGCGTAATAATCTCCACCCGGGAGTAGTAATCTCCCGCGGAGTTTTCTCTGCGTAAATAACTCCGCGTAAATATCCCCGGTGGAGTTTTCTCGTAACTCCGTAATATTTTGAAAAGTAATAAAATTAATGTTGCATAAATGTTAAAGCACTGGGCGTAAATATGTACAAATTATGAATGAACAAATATCTATTTGCATCCACGTGCTGGTCTAATTATAAGTGATGGTATTGAAAGATATGATTTATCCTTTTTGCTAGTTGTTATTATATGCGGATCCTTACCAACATCCGTAGCTAGATGTTCGCACAAATGACTGCCCTGTTTTTGACAGGCTAGTACTGAGAAAATATCTATTCAACATATGTATCATCTAACTGATAAGCTTAAGCAAGGCAACAAGTGCAATGAACGTAATTTTAAATGATTAACATTTGACTATAGTAGTACTGTAAAAAGTGTACATGTGCATGAACATTTACATAAGTGTACACTGTGTAATTATTACTTTCGAACGTTTTTCGGGTCATCTCTAGCACAATAAACGTTCAAACGATATTACTCGCTGTGATAACCATTTCCGTGAATCCAACATTAATTACTACAGAATATGTAGATAGGGACCACACCACCAACCACCAGCACGTACCACAACTTTTACTTGCAAAAAGATATTTGCAATGAGTTTCCTTTCCTCAGAAATGAAGTATCTATGCCTATCTCCAGACATGAATGCAGAGATCATAAATAAAAAACGTGAAGAGTAAGTTCTAATCACCACAATTTTATCTAAACGAATAGAAAAAATTCGACTCCCAAGACTACGATAAATTGAGATTTATATTTTTGATGACAGATTATGTCTAAAACTTGCTGTCTAGTAATTTTGCTGCTCAGAATGGTTTGATTTATATTGAGATATAAATCTATGTAATTCAAATTGAATCAATATCTATAAATTATACGTAATCACTGCACCGAGGAAGTCAGCAAGATTGTGTGTATTCCAACTTTGTTGAAGTTGAAGGAAATATTTAAAACCTCAAGTTATTGAAAGATTTATTTCAAGAAATTCAACTAGCCAATGGTGTCTGCGGGAGAGCGATGTTCTCCAAATGTTTAGGGTCAACGTGAAACAAAGTTCACTTGTATTATATGACATGATGACTGGTCGTCCCCAAGCACAATATGTACACCGTGCTCTTTTAAAATAAAATGCAAGGTAGGGTGAATCCCTTCTTATACAAGGCGGGACAATTTATTATGTCCCTATTGGGCCATTATCCTCAGTCAAATCTCTTTCATGATCTCTTCACGTTCTTAGAACAAACTTTTATAGTAATGATACATACGTGGTCTTTACAGTAGTAACAAAATTACCAACCTTTCACGACAAAACGCTCTGTATGGCTTATTTTAAATCTGTATTCCAGTGCTCGGCACGGGTACGAAAAATCGGTACCCGTACCCGTATCCGTACCCGAAGTGCGGGTATTGCAATGTCTGGTATCTATACCCGTACCCATACCCGAGTATCCGGGTACAAATTTTTCATACCCGTACCCGTAATGTAATCTCAAACCATGTACCTGCACCCGCATTGTACCCGTACCCGAAAAATACTCGAAAACCCATACTCGGGTATCACAGTGTAGTACCCGTACTCGTACTCGGGTACTTTATATCCAGATTTCTCTAAATGCAGTGTATAGTGCGTTATGTACAATAACGCATGATATCTTAGTGTGTAATTTTGACTAGCTAGAGCTGTATTTGATATTGTATATTTTCATTGAAGAGTAGAAAAACTAGACTAGTAGAAATTCATGTTTCCCTAAAAGCATATATGTTAGCTACAGTCTAAAATACATTTATTGTATGTTGTAAGGTTAAAAGAGTATTAACATTAAGCTATATGTATTCAGAAACACTAAAAATACGGACAAAAGTTTCCAACGTATGGGCATGATGGTATAAAATTCATCAAAATGTCTCAATTCTCAAAGTATCCGAATATTCGAGTACAATGGTCGTGGGTATGAGTAAATGACCCCATTATACCCGTACCCGGTGGGTATATACCCATTTTGAAATCCTTGTACCCGTACCCATACCCGTATCCGTACCCGAAATTTTAAGCCGAACAAAATGTACCCGGGTAGTACCCGAAATTGATCGGGTACACAAAATCGGTACCCGTGTAGTACCCATACCCGTACCCGTACCCGTTTACCCGAGTATTACCCATACCCGTGCCGAGCACTGACTGTATTCTCGTCATTAATGCACACAGCAACTTAAAATAGAAGAGATTTCTTTTGCCGTGTAACTTATCTTCCCTTAACCGACTAAACTTGTCAACATTAATCCTGTTTGAATTCCATTAGAATCTTAGAATTTACATACTTGTCTTATCTTTTGCAGCTTAATTTCTTCCTACTCAACCTACTGTCGTTACGGAGATGCTTTTTGCGCTGACAATTAGTTTTATTGTGAATCCTGTATTAATTATTCTTTGATATAAAATTGCCTACATGACCTATGATTTGAATGCACACACTAGTATACACTCACAGTGCAATACAAATTATGCAAACTTTATCCGCTGCTTAAAACTGAGAAGTTGATTAGAACTGAAAAAAATTATTGCACTTTAATTGCGAGTAAAACAAATTATCCGACCGAATGAATAAACAGCTTTAAAAAGATTCTAGATTATTGTGTTTCTGACTAGTTATTTATTATGTAGATACATATAATTAATTAGAAGATTTTAAGTATCTGTATTTGATTTTTGGTACGAGCTGCTTTTCAGCAACTTTTGCTGCCATTGTTTAAGCACGGATCATTGTATCAGTCGTCTGGGTTGCATGGACCTTGTCTCGCCATTTCTATTCCTGCAATAACAAATGCCTATGTATTCAAGTTTAGTTCATTACCACCTGCCTTTTAAAACCCATATTTCGAAAACATATCGTAATTGTTTAATACAGACAATTTATGTACAGATTGAATATAACAGCATAATAGAACTTATAATAATTGATAAATTATTATGGTTAAATTTCAAAACAGCAGGTATTCAGTACGAAAATGATGATAAGAACGTATAGGTTCTAATAGTAATGACTTACGTTGGTCACAAATTTGAGCGCAACGAAACTCACAAAGGTTGCCAAAAGTTTGTCCATTTGTTCCGCAAACTGGGTCGTAGTCATTAAAACAGGGACAAGGTTGGCAAGTTTCTCGAGTTGGGCCGGCTGTCACTGATGCAATAACTGCCAGAAAAGTGCAGAAAAATACCATTGTACTAGCTACTTTTGAATTCATATTGCTCTATATTAATACAAAATATAAACTACAGATACGAAAGGTAAAATTGAGGTTCTGTAAAATAGGACAGTTCTGTTAAAGTTAGGAGAGCTAACGGTTGAAGCAGTTTGTCTACAATACACAGTTTACTCTTTTCTGATATCTAAAATATTTTTATTCGGTATATATATACCACTACTACTAGTGTAAATATTTCCCGCATGACGACACAATATTGTGCCCCCAAATTAATTACGCTGGTGCTACCGCTTCTGGTAGTAAATCCTCTTCCTACCGGGTTTGTGTATCTATAAGTATACATACATTCGTACTACAAGGAAACCTCAAGAATGACGCAAGCAAAAGTATGTTCATTTGAACACTGCCACAAAACATCACGGTTTGGAAGTTGCAACTTCATGAACTAATTGTAAGCAGACACATCTGGAGTCCTAATAATTGGCATCATCAAATGATAATATGCTTCATATATACATATGTATGTGTTCGTGTGTACCTACTTCTACCCAGGCTGATCTGATGGGAAATACATTAAAAGTGCAAACAGGATAATTTAACCTGATTAATACAGCGTAATTACATGTACATACGTCACATAACTCATCAATGTTTGTATTTCCCAGCTAATACAGAAAAAGTATATCCCTGACAAAACATCAGTGTGAATTATTGAATTGGGATATAAGCTGTAATATATTTACTGATTAGAATTGATTCTAGCAGTTGTGCAAATTCTAATAAATGAATCAACCACCACTCGTAATATCGTCAAATATTTTCATATGAACAAGCAGTTTTCAGTTTGATCTTATTTTTTTATATTAATTTTTGTTTGTGGTTAAATCAGAGAATAATTTCATCAAAGGTTCCATGGTGTAACGGTTAGCACTCTGGACTTTGAATCCAGCGATCCGAGTTCAAATCTCGGTGGAACCTGTCGTTACATTTTGCCAGGAAGCTTCAGCCACCACACGACTCAATGGATAAAGTCCCGCTGAATGTGTGGATTTCAGTATGTTGCACTCTCAGCTGGGTAGAGCTAAGTGCATTGTCGAACAGTAAAAGAGGGAAAAAACTTTTGGATGTGATTGTTGCATTAAAATAAAATACATATCTAGCTGTAGACAACTACGAAATTTTCTTAAAAAAACGTAGCAACTATGCAGATAAAAACTTTTCCACATACAGTAGTGTACCAAGACACATTCTGTCACTCCCCAAGCACATCTAAGGTGGGAACGTTTAACAAACTATTCCAAAATGCTTCATCAAACCTTTTTCAGATTATTCCAAATTTGATCCATCCTGTTAGCCCAAAAATTCTCGTCAACATAGTTAAGGCAAGGTTAGAAATAATACCTTGAAAGTTTAAAATGTTTATTTAAATTCCAAAGTTTTGTATGTATAAACTATTCTAAACTTTTAAAATTTATTTTTGAAAAAACGCCTTTTCCTTGAATTTTTGAGCTTATCGGGGAAAACCTTTCAAAAAATCTGAAAACTAATTTTTATAAAACATGACGTAATCGACTGTTATTTTAGCGCCGTATACGTTAAAGGATTCTAGGAATCTTTTACATGATGTTTGTAGGTCAGTAGAATAACGTGATTTTTATTACCTTTGAATTGTTTCCAAACCAAACTATTTGTATTGTATGTTTTAGCTTATGTATGAAAAACTGGATATAAACGCAGAAGTGCTAAGGATAAAATCAAGTGCAATTCCTCGTTCGAACCGCCCTAGTAAACCCAGCACGGATACTTGTATTAATTTTTAAAAATTCAAAATTGTAACCGCGAAATTTTGAAAAAACCGTCTGTTTTGAACTGTGTTTTGAAATTACATTCTTTTCGCCCAGAAGGAGTCATCTTGACACCCCCTCAGGACAAACTGTCTTTTGATTAAGTTTTTGAATAATTTAAAACATTTGAAAATCATGTCAACTGGTGTTCAAAATGTCAAAAAACTAATCGGAAAACTTAAAATTCTCAAAAAATTCCAATAACTTTTTAATGAGATGTCGTATGTCGACCAATTATAGCTAATTTAAAAGCTACTTTTATGCTATACAAGGTGAAACAATGCCAACAAAAATTTCAAAATGCTAATCGAAATTTTATCGGGATTTATTTTTATCGGAAAGATTATCAGGAACAGAATTTCAACATTTACTTTGACCAAGAAGGAATTAAGTATCCGCGTCTTGACCCTCTCCCCTGAACAAATTGTTTTTCAATAAAGTTGATAAATAAATTTTAAAAAAAGGAAATTCTTGTTCACTACTGTTTTAAATTTCTTAAAGGCTCATTTTACGAGCGAATCAGGAAAACTGTAATACATTTTGATTTGCATGTCGCCGACGATCAGTAATATCTCATTAAAAACGTTGCTTTGCTTTTAAAGCTAAAATATTTTCGGCCAAAATTTCAAAATCCTAGTCGAAATTTGGGAGGGGTATTCAAATTCGTCAATCTGTAGCAAACATTTCACCTTATTTTTGACGACAAGAAATCATCCGAGGCTTTGCCACCCTCTGTTTATTACATCCAATCATTATCCTATAAATCTTTTAATTTACTTACCCAAACACAATCCAAGAATTCATGTAATTACTAAATAGTTTATCTCTTTAAATAATTCTAAAGTAACTAACTAAACGTATAATACCAGTTTAATACAGAAAACAGATATAACAGGTATCCTTGTGAGTCGCCTTCAAATTACATCAACTCTCTCAATTACAGGTGGGGTTCGGGCTTAATTTTAAGAACGAACGCGGGAGAAACCATAAAAAATTGTATGTTCTTTTTGGTGAGTCAACGAGTTAAATTTTATTGATTTGGTCCTACGTTGCGTCCTATGCACATTTTATCGAGCCCGAACACAACGGAAAACTGAGCTTACAAATGTTTCACAACCCAAAACCAGGTCTTTAATCCTTTAAATCCCTGAACCCGCTGAAAACTCGGTCTTTAAATTTATTCACATAACGATTTCTCTAAAAACATGGTGAATCCTATTCCACTTCGAACACAACATCAAGCAATAAGCAGCATTTAATAAATGTTAATATGAAGTGTTTGTGTGAATGAATGTCTGTATCCCCAATGCTCTGCCAGCTAAACTGGTCCTTCGATAGTTCAAACACCTGCACAGGATGAATCACATAATATATATTTGTGGTAAACTCATGTTATAAGTGCGTTGCAAGATATAAACATCAGCACCCCCGTTTATTAGTGTCAAACTTGGTACCCCGCCCGAAACTCGTTTAGAAAAACAGCTCAAGGCCTAAGGCCGATCTCAGCCTGGCCCAGCTAACCGATGCAATAACCCGGCCAGGTTCGGGCCAGCCCATTTCCATGCCTTAAACTCGCAATCCTACTACCATCTTCATTCCTATCTTGGTAAAGCAAATACATGTAAACTAAAATAAAGACAAAATATTCCCCCAAGCATATTGTATGTTCTACCTTGATCGAGATTGAACTGTTATCACTGGATTCTGAGCCAACCACCAGAACGTCCAGAATATATTACACGTTAGACCATGCAACCCAAACAATGTAAAAACGTTTATACCCGAGCGTATTTCGACCAAAAAGAATTAAACTGAAGGTTCCACCGAGTTTTGAACTCGGATCGCTGGTGATTAATCGATTATATTATTATCAAATTATAGGTTTTGGCAGCTCCACGTTCACGGCATTAATCCACACGGATTAATTATACTTCAGCAAAAGTGCGTATGTATAGAGAAACATAATAAGAAGCCACCACGAAGAGAAGACAAAATGTTGCATTGCAAGCAAAAATCCATGATATTATACTTTAACAATAATTTAATTTATAATAATTAACTTGCAACATGTGTATAAATCAATGCAATCACCAACTAGGGTTCCATGGTGTAACGGTTAGCACTCTGGACTTTGAATCCAGCGATCCGAGTTCAAATCTCGGTGGAACCTGGAATTACTTTTTTTTGTTAGTAAATAAAACTCTCTGTTGGCATATCGTTAAGCAATAAGTCACAAGACCGTGCCTTAAATGTAAGTATTAATTAATATTTATGATGTCAGTGGGATATTGTGTTATTAATAGTAATATTGGCGAGAATTCGTACACAGCTGCCACCGGTCCAGGTTGTAACTATATGGCAATAAAGTATCAGAAAAGAGAACTCAGTGCATGTGCTGCCAAGGTGTACAAAAAAAGTGATCCAAATGTCGTCCCACCTTGTATTCGAAATATTATATTTATTTTCTTGCACAAAAATAAATACTTCGAATATTTGTTACCCAAAAATTATGATTTCAAAAAAATTAGTGTAGGTTCCACCGAGATTTGAACTCGGATCGCTGGATTCAAAGTCCAGAGTGCTAACCGTTACACCATGGAACCCTCATTGGTAGTTTTATAATTTCAGAAACTGCTTGGAGATCTCTTTGGAAAACTAAAGTTAATAGCAAATTAATGTTTAATGTGTACTTGCTATAAATGATTAATTATATAGTTCATTAAATGATTAAATTTGCAGTCCGTAGTGCCCATTTCATCTTCAGCACTGTCCCGATAATATTTCATTGATGACGTACATACATTTGCTGACAAGTCAGCTTTCTCTGAACTCCACATATGTTAGATGTTGAAAAGCTACGAAAGCAAAACTGCTATCTGTATATAGGAAAAATTGCATCATTATTTAATTTTGTTTTTCCATTAAATTTGAAGAGTATTCTGAACAAGTGTAAAAACTAATGAAGGTTCCATGGTGTAACGGTTAGCACTCTGGACTCTGAATCCAGCGATCCGAGTTCAAATCTCGGTGGAACCTAGAGGTTTAGTTTTGATCTGGAATTACAAGGTGCCATTAGCTTTCTTTAAATTTCTTTTAAAATTTGCCCGAACCAGGGGTGCGGTCATAAAAGAGATTTAACCCTTGCCCCCAGTTTTAATACCGAAAGCTGGACCAGGGTTTGGAATTAAAATTAATATCCATATTGAAATTTACTACCCTGGCCTTAAAATACATAAACCTTGGCAGGGCCAGGGTGGGCCTACCTTTTGACCCGAACATTTGATGTTTTATTTTTAAAAATGTGAGACTTTACGAAAATTTGCAGACATTTTTTTCTACATGTTATGCGTCGTCACCAGAGATGCGCATCCACAATTTCGTTACGTTACGTTACACTATTACGATAGGTTTTAGAATTGTCGTTAGTTATCATTACATTACTAAATATCGTATGAAAAATTCAGCGTTACCGTTCCGTTACTATAAGACAATGGTAATACTCCAGCGTTAATTTTCGTTACCATTAAAAAATATAAAATAGCCGTTACTTTCCGTTATCGTTAGTATTATTGTCCGCTCGTTTTAAACTAAAATGTCAAACAACTAGTGTTTCCAGACGTACCTGGCATGCAGAAAATGTAGCGAAAAGGCAATTTACAGTTTCTGTGTAGTTCTTGATTCACCTGTAATGTGATCCGCATCCCGACTACCCGGTGTGGTAATCTCAACATTTGTCCTTTTTTCACATTCATTTTTCTCCTTTTACTAGCAGTATTCTCCATGGTTAGTTCTTATCTACTAAAAACTACGTTAGAACCAAAACTTAATTCGTAAGCCTATCAAACATCGTTTTTTAGCAAAAGCGTATGGATTGAGCAAAATAAAGGGCCAAAAACTCCCTATTGAAATTTGCCATGTTTTCAATAACGTACATAAATGATGTTTACGGATCAGGGTGTCCACGTCAAACTCAAGTTGTTAATATTTCCCCCGTTTATTTGCATGCACAGTTACTCCAAGTAAAGCCAATAATAGACGTCAATGCGTAATGCAAAAATAAATATGGACATGCATATATTTATTTGATAGCGTTGCGTTACGTTACAATATCGTTTTCTGTTTACACACGCTGGAACGCTATCGTTATTCCGATAAATATTTAGCACACCCTAGTTCCGTTACCGTTACGTTATTGCCTGCTCCAAATATAGGCCGTTACGTTAAAAACGGCGTTATTCCGTTATTGTTGGGTAAAAGTAACGTAATGGGCGCATCACTGGTCGTCACAGAACGCAGCAAGAACGTTTCCCTCGCCAAGAGAAGATTGAAAACCAGAGGGCACTACGTTAATTCATGTCCACTGGGTTTCAAAATCTCCAAAAATACAATTTTGAGGTTTCGAAGTACTTTCAAAAAACTGGAATAACTTTGGTGTCCCAAGGTAAACCTTGGTCGATAGTCGTTATTAGCTCATTGAAGTATTTTATTACCGCACAATTTAAAGTCATGTTAACCAAAATTTCTAATTCCTAGAAAACGTTTTGGCGGGGTATTCAAATTGATAATTTATAGGCAAATTATCTTTTGATAAAGTATTTCAATCGACTAAAAATTGTCAAATTCATTCCGACTGGTGTTCAAACTTTTGAAAAAACTGATTTTCGAACGATTTGAGATGCTCAATACATCCCAATAACTTTTGAAAGAGATGATGTATCTGGATGGTACCTCATTAAAAAGCTACATATATTCTCTACGAGCTAAAATAATGCCAAATAAAATCTCAAAATCCTAGTTGAAATTTTGGCGGGATATTCAAATTCACCAATTATATGGCCAAAATTTCGACATATGTTTCGTCAAAACGGAATCACCTGGTCCTCCTTCCTCAGAACAACTGTCTTTTGATGAAGTTCGGTCATGAATATCGCATGAAAATGTTTAATTATACTTTAAAACCTAAACTCGTTTTGACTGAAATTCCGAAATCCTAGTCAAAATCTGGGAGGGTTATTCAAACTTACCGTTTTTACCAAAATTTCATAATAATTTTTCCGGAGAAGAAATCATCTGAGAGCTGACCACCCGGCTACGTGTGGCTACTTAAGAGCTCATTGTAACTTAAAATATTTGCAAAACAATAAACATTAACAACATTGTATCTTCGTTTAATTTTGTAGGTATACTCAAAAATAACGTCTTGACAAATATTCCCACAATCTGAACGTGGACTCTAGGGTAGAAAACAATCCCCTCAGGGGTTTGTTTTTCGACTATAATGTTTGAATTGTGTACTGCATCGAAACTTTTGGGTACCCCAACACTAAATACTACAGGAGTGGATATTTGGTGTGGTTCGGATGAAGGGGGGATTTCAATATGCCGAGAATGCTCTGTAAGTTTTTCAAAGTTCCTCTTTTGTCGTGTGGAAATAAGCCAATAATAATTCTACATGAAAAATCTCTCCGATTGGTACAAATTTGGTCAACATTCTATGAAATGTAAAAGAGCAATAGAGATCTATGTCTTTGGGTAAATATGCAAACCTCAATAATTATATGAAACTCCAAATGGTATTATGCGTGCCAGTTTAAAAACTCCCAAAAATAAGTTTAAAAAATTAGGTTCCACCGAGATTTGAACTCGGATCGCTGGATTCAAAGTCCAGAGTGCTAACCGTTACACCATGGAACCTTTGGTAATTAAATAATAATTGGAGCATTAAATCTTCAAACTGTTTTATTTACAAATTGAATGGTCACAACGTTAAACTGTATGAGTTTTCGATTTGTCAGCAATAGTGAAAGACCAGAGTCATCGTCAAGTTACATCTTAACTGAAGATAAAATGCTGAATGTGATATTTATAGGAAATAATTCAATGTATGCATTAATATTATTTAATTTCAAATAATCAGCTTTCCATCCAAACATCGAACAAGATTCTTAATCAGCCAAACTACCAATAATGGTTCCATGGTGTAACGGTTAGCACTCTGGACTTTGAATCCAGCGATCCGAGTTCAAATCTCGGTGGAACCTGTCTAAAATTTTTTTAGACGAATTTGCGCAAGTCATTCACGCTTTGGGATGTTTCAGAAGCCCAAATTAACTTCAGTCGAGGTTAATTATCCTTAAACATAATTCGATGCTTCATTTTATTTTTGAAATTTAAAGACTGGTATAATTTGATCATCAGTTACTAATAATGGTTGTTAAGAATAAGTCTCTTCAATTTTACTGTTTGTTTCCATATTGTCCAAATATTGTTTCAAAGATACGGCTGATAGAAGCTTTTCCGGTTTTTCAGACTGACGATCGCCATATTTCCAACGAACAGCAATCTCAGAAATAAGAAAGCAAAGCGCAAACAAAATGGCCACTCCAAGAAATGTGAATGCCGTCTCGGTATGGTAAAGTTGAATTGATGCGAATCCATTTCCAGTACTCTCGCA
This sequence comes from Allacma fusca, assembly GCA_947179485.1. Lineage (NCBI taxonomy): Eukaryota > Metazoa > Arthropoda > Collembola > Symphypleona > Sminthuridae > Allacma > Allacma fusca. The sequence continues at coordinate 35,409,248 of OX359247.1, forward strand.
AGTACTGTCTGCTGAGCCGGGTAACCACCTATCCATGTGGTATCGGATGTGACCAGTTTCTTTTAATTTAACAATTCTGTAATAGAATATATCAATACAATTTTATTCGTAATTAGCCTATAACTCGAAGAACAGGGTAACCAGAAAATTTTTCCCGACCCCTTCAAGCCCGGACATAAGGGTGAAATTATAAAACATTACTTTTACGTTTAAATTAGTTACAGTGGAATCCATTTTTACTTATACAGTATAAATAGCAAACTTTCGAACAACAAGTGTGTTCATCTTCGGGCTATCTACAACTGACTGCTAAAACTATCAAAACTAACTTTCTTTTATATCGTAATAACTTTTTTTTACTTTAACTGAAACACTAAATTATACGGATGTTTTTACACGGAAAAAATTTAAAACATTACTTTCTAAACAATAAGCGCTACATGCATTGTAACAAACTTTTTTCCAGGTTTTTAAAAATTTGCTTTGTACAAGTTCAATATTTAAGATTAATTATTAGAGAACTTAGACCATTGATTACATTCATACATACATATAATTGGAGTATAAATCCAAATACCAATTGTACAGAGTGTTGCGCAACCTCTGTCTCCCCATATAGACCGAACTGCTATGTTCACTCCTGTTGTAATAACGAATTCTGCCTCTACCTTAGTTTACCTGTCATTACGACCTCCGTGTGTATATATCTAACTACATTGTGAAAGAAGTACAAATACAGGCGCGATGAACACCCGTGTAATTTTGTTGTAATAATAGATACCATAGGTCGGCGAACTCGTGAGTTTTGAGAGCAGCACTCGAACTCACCTCGAACTCAGCTGCATGAGTGCGAGTGCCAAATCCGAGTTCCGTCAAAGCCAGGATTGCATTCAATTCTTGAGTTCGAGGTCACAGGAATCGCAGGTGCACTCATGTATGTGAGGTCGAGTTCTATAACTCGAACTCAAGCACTCAATCCACAATTGAAATGTTATGCTCATGTAAGGATTGTTATTATTCTTCCATGTGCTTTTCTTTGACTTAAACGCCATCGCACATCAAGGACTTAACATAATCTCATCTTATAACAATGCGTAGGCGGCATCCATGGCTGGTCGCCATGCGTTATTATATGTATGTACGTGTCACATGAACTTTATGACATACGTAAGCCTGTGTTGACATAAGAGCACGTGATTTTGACATAGTGGTATTATTTCTAGAATGTTGAGGTTATCCAAAACCAAAAAAACTGTAGCATTACTTACAAAAACTAGAAGAAACAGTGAAAACAAGTCGAAAACAGTCACTGCAGGTCATGTCAATTGACCATTCCATGAACGTACAAACGAAATTATCAAAGCAGGTCAATAAAACGTCAACCTGTCATACTTCCAATCATCCACACTTCTTTTTAAACTCGAGAGTAAACTTTAACTTTATTGTGATTGCTGTTTAATAAATTGAAAGTACGGGGTTGAGTTGTAGATTTTATTGTTAATAAGGGTTCTATCGTCTGTTTGAGTCCCTGAGTGCCATGAGTGCGAGTTCCAAAAATTAAATCATTCGAACTCCGAGACTGAGTTCGAGTGCAAGGATTACAGCTTATTAAATTATTGCTGTGAGTTCGAGGGTATGAAAAAGTTTATAGAACTCATGAGTTCAGAGTTTGAGTGCCAAAATAATGCCGACCTATGATAGATACTACATTTTACGGCAATAAAATTAAAATTACGCATAAATTGCTCAACTGCTCACCCATAATTAAATGCATTCTGGAATTTAGATCCTTTCCTCAAATACATAACCCAGGGTATACTTATATCTGCAAAGCTCACGCTACCATAGTTACAAGGGAAATATCCTCGCAGCGTTTTAACAGTTTGATACCCAGTCACCTCGTCAATGATATACGCAAATGGGCGTTTTTGAACTTCTTCAAAGGATTTTTCAAAGGTATCAAAGTGGAATTCGGATTCCATCATTTTGGCAAACATTTTGTTGATCGTAGTAGAATTTAATGTCTGGAAAGTATACGCCCTTAAATTAGTATATACATACATATAAAACCAATTTTAAAAATCTCCATGAGTTTGCAGGGGAGACGTGAACTCGACTTACTTGAGCGGCACTTTCAATGGAGGAGCCATTGCCGAGACCATAATTGAAACTAATGTCGAAGTCCGACGAAACGATTTTGTCTAAAGTATTAATGAAATATTTCTTTACCGAAAGGAAGGAAATAATTGTACCTGAGTAGGCACTATATAACAAATACGAGGTGAAAGAAGTTGTCCATAGAATAACTCGCGATGGCAAAGATGAAAACTGTATTTGTCCATCTAAATCACAAAAGTTATTTTTAAAAACCTTCCCATACTTGACAACCCGACTCAACTCCTTTACACAGACATGAAACATGAAGCTACATGTAAAAGCGCATGCGTTAAGAAAAGCAGTTACGACCTCTTTGAATAAAAGTTGCAATAATTTGAAAAGCACCATCTCCTAGGTTGTTTCCATCCAGAAAAATGGAACTTACTCCAATAGCAACTGATAGAACCAGAATGATTACCACCAACATGCACCAAACAACTGTTTGAAATGGGGCGAGCATGAAATTTTGCAAGGATCCCTCGAATGCATGATTAAAAAATACTTTAATTCTGTTAAAAGTCAAAATTGTTTATTGTTAATGCAACGGTCTCATCAGGTTGAAGATCAACAACTATTTTTACAATTTCGACTTACTTGGAGCCACCTATGACAAAGGTAGGATCAGCCAAAGACTTGCGCTGTTGTGTCAGAGAATAGGAAGCGGCAAAAAGATCAACGGATAAATTTGAAGCTTCGTCAAAGCTGTACGTAAGAGTTTTAGTGGTATCCACGACAACTTCGTAACTGGGATTTGAACAAGCAAATTTCAACAATAACAAATGCATTGGTGACACCTTGTTAAATGATATTTGTAAACAACTAATAATTAAGCTATATAGAAACGTTTACTTCAGTTTGAACCGGGAATATTATTAATACCGAGATTAAAATCTTAAAATGGTTTACCAAATGTCTTTTACCTAAAATTGAGATAGTAACTCAATTGAATCAGGATATTAGCCGCAAATCCCCCTTTCAGCATGAACGAAACATTGCTTTCATTTCCAATTTTTTCAACTTCTACGTCATATTTATATACGTTATCAAGCTAGAAGAATCAAGACAAAGAGTCAGTTAAAAATTCGATTTCCGAATTATATGTGTCACTATTAGTTGTTTGGTTGCAATAAGAATGCCAACTTGAACTGTTCTGAATTGTGCAAATATTTTTGGGTTTTCAACTCAGATCAGGGGTCATAGTTTTTTTTTGAAGATTTTTAGAGACAAAAAGACATGTCATGACCCTGCCACCACAAGAATTGACCTAGGTCATTGAAATAAACTTTTTTCGTAACGTTTTGTACGTAAAATATCGTTTTTTGAAAGGATTTGCTTGAAAATTGGATAGTTTATTTGAATATCCCGTTATAAAAGCTAAGGGGAGATACAGGTTTGCGCAAAATCCTGTGCATACATAAGTATAACATTTAAGAATTGTTAAATGTTACCCGCGTGACCACTCGTAACACTGTTTTGTTTAGGTTGAACATGTTCCGGTTATTATGAGTAGTATAATCTGATCTGTAATTTATTATTCGCCTCATGATAGTCTGGCTGTATAGTTTTTTTCATTTCCGAAGTGACAAAACTACAAATTATACCTCATTGTAATGAATCAAATTTTAAGGATAGGCACGACCATTTAATCTCTAAACACAAACCTGCAGTATTTTAACTAACACTTTTACGCAAGCTACAAAGTCACGCAAAATTGCAACTAGCATGAAAATATGCACAAAAATAGTTGATGACCACAGGAAGTAGTTCTGCACAATCTATATCAATTTCCTACGATCAGAATCATTTCACGCACGTGGATTATTGATTTTTGCATGACAATCCAACTTCAATAGATTTGACGTGCAGGTGTAACGTGGGAAAAATAATTACGAGGAGACAAGCTGTACAGCCACATAATGGGTGGCACAAAATGATTTCCCCCATTAACCTACACATACATACCCAACTAATTAATATAATATTGGATTCCCCCAGCTTGTTAAGTTTATTTAACTTGTTAGTTATTTGTTGTTCAAATTATTTTTCGTATTTTTGAATAACTGTTTCATTGATCTCAATCAATTTTTTTGATCAAAGGGTCGCGAACGTGAAGCAAAGTCGCAATTGGTTAAGTGTGTTTAATTCAACAACAGTTTATTTCAACACATTTTTTCCAAGACTATGCTTAGAGGTTCATTTATAGGAAATTTTATGGGCTTCCGAATGAGCTACTTCTTCTCTAGATTTTATAAAATTTGTTTTATTGTTTCTTGGTCAGTTTTTACGGTCACCGGGGTCACGAACGTGAAGCAAAGTCGGAATCCTTAGAGAATTTCAATGTATTTCATACAAGGTTTCTGATGAAAACTTCTGAAGGTTTACATTTCTGGTTCAAGCATCCACAAGAACCAATCATCTCAGACTTAATCTCTTGATTTTTAGAACGGTTAGAACGTCCATGAAAAAATTGAACTATACGGTTCTCTAATTGTAAGTTGAGGGTTGTTGGCATGAACCTTAAACATTAGGAGCGGGGTTGGGAAAA
>OX359247.1:36164209-36273240 GCA_947179485.1 Allacma fusca
CCTTAAAATGTTTTATTTGTTTTTATGCTCCAGCAGGTATGAAGCAGTCGTGGCCGAGTGGTTAAGGCGTTGGACTCGAAATCCAATGGGGTCTCCCCGCACAGGTTCGAATCCTGTCGGCTGCGAATAGTTTTGCTGTCAAAATTAATATTTTATTTTCAAGCCTTTCCTTTATTTACATCAATACTCAATGTTAAAAAAATTAGCCGTAAAAATCCAAAACCCATTTTGCCACTCTGGCTCACGCATTTCCATGAAACTTGACAGCAGAGACGAAGTCTACGTTATGATTTCAGAATCCTTGGATGTAGTCCGTGATAAAGTTTGCTCTTTCGCAGTGACAAAACCAATGCCTTTAAACTTAAGTTGCTCAGATTGTGAGACACAAAGTAAAATGTCGTAGTTCTTCAGTTATCCTATAAAAACGTCTGGCATTAAAAGCTGTCCCATTTACAAGTCACTCTTCCAAATCCACAGTGAATACACGTGTCTACATTTCCCCTTGTATGTAAGTATATACATATAACGTATCTAAATCTGAAATAATAATTGTTTAACTAGTAATGTATAAGCTTTTGTGACCATATAGCTATTACATATTGATTCCTGTTAAATGCAGTACGGTTTTGTGTCTAACATATACATAGCTTAAATATACACGTGTAAGTCTTATACCTGCAGGAGCATTAACATCAGTTTAAATTTTAGCATGTGGAAGTAACATTGTGCAGGTATGATTTTTTGATAATGGTGTTTGTTTTGTATACACACTGTAACCTCCAACAACTGATAAAACATTACCTTGACTATACATCCACATACGCTTGCATAAGTATGTACATCTTGTACGTAAGGCTTGGGTTGGGGGTAGATCAGTGAAGATGAGTCTGAGAGAGACAACTGTCATCGGACTTTTAATACAAGAATGTGCACAGGGCAATAATAATACATGTATTCAGGAACGTAAAATGTAAAGTTGCCATGTATTAACAACAAGTTCTGGCTGGTAATTGCCCTGGGATAGCAATCAGGTTGAGTTGAAACACGTTCTCAATAAGAAGCATTCGTGGCCGAGTGGTTAAGGCGTTGGACTTGAAATCCAATGGGGTTTCCCCGCGTAGGTTCGAATCCTGCCGGATGCGCATTACTTTTGCTCAAAATGACGGAATTTTTGAGGCTTTGGAAATTTCCTTGGAATTTAAACCTCATTTAAATATGCCCAAAATTTATATCTTTATTTTTGCCTCGAAAAAAAATTAAATACCATTTATTTTTAAGGGTAATGTTATACAAAATCTTTTTTTTTTCTTTATCGAGTTTTTTTTCTCTCGTTCTCTGATTGTGAACTGCACAGTCTTTCAACCCCTTTAAAATTTGTTCCATTAATAAAATTGTAAATAAATTCCGAATGAGCGGACTCTGGACATATTATAATGCATATGCTGAAGCTATCAGAGAACTTTGTACTCCTCTGCGTTTTATTTTCTTGTTGTCATTGTCACAGATTTGTGACCGCGTCTGTTTTTATTATTGACTGCATTCACACCCATGCCCGTACATATGGATTTTTTTCCTTTCGATTTCAAGGTAATCACAATAAATGGGCTTTCTTTCACTGGCCCTGCAAACTCTGTAAATGACATGTAGCGTAGGGCTAGGATCACGCAACTGTAATTACGCAATCAATTAGCTAAATATAGCCCAACGACCTTGAGAGTGTATATGGACTGTTCTTGGATTTTCGTAATATCCACAGTACAACAATATGATGTTATTTTCGAGCATATGAGAATCAACATGGTATTGTCACAGAGCCTGAGTAAATTAACCTTCTTCGGAGTCAATCGCTGTACCTTCATAAAGTCTTAATTGAACTTGAGCTCCTAATTGCATCTTCCTCAACATCCCAGTTTTTACGTCACATTAACTGCCGTCTCACTTTATAAATTCTGAAATGAAGGAGGAAAACCTCAAGTTATTCTTTTCTAGAAGGCAGTGGAGTCACTGCTGATATTTGACGGTTCTCCTGTATACGTGAACACAATATTAATAATTATTGCATTCCTTAGGTGCCGGATCTTTGACTGTCTTTACATTTCAGTAACTTCCACCTGGACCTGGAAAATGCAGTCAAGAGAGGTATTCATCGCTGCTGGTCTCTGTGTAATTATCGCCTTGACAAATCTGGCCACTCAGGCAGAAGGAGGTAAAAATTCGGACAACATTTCCCTCTCAAATAATAATAAATTATAGCATTGTGTTATCAATATAAGCTCTCAATATGAAAGCCTTATGCTCAAATATGCAATCCTTTCTGTTTTTCTAAGGCTCCAGACCATTCAGCATTTTCCGTGCTTCTAATAGTCACTGCAGACCTGGTCAGCTCGTGTACTTTGACGACTGCAACAGATGCTCGTGTGAAACGCCCCCTGCTTGCACTAGGAAAGATTGTATCAGGCCTGGTGAACAAGTGCAGTATATTTGAATATACATTAATAATTAACCAAATTTTTATTTCAGATGTTTTAGTTTGTAAATTATATGGGGCAATAAATATTTAGACGAATTATTTTCCTTCAATGTTTATGCGTTGCAATTTAAAAAATATACTACGGGGATTGTTTGCATGCAGAATGAATATTATTTATTGGTTTGGAAATTCATTAGATTAATTAACAAGACAAATACAAGTATAAATACAAAGATGAAGTAATGCACAGGGGCACTACATGCAGAGCTTTGAAAATATACAGAGGAACATGAATGTGGGCTCTAAATAAATTACTACAAATATAGCTTGAAATACTTGAAACAGTTTGGATTAATTTGACTTGTAATGTCAGGTAATACGGGATTGGGTTGGATTGAGAAAAATTTAGCCGCTGGGCCCCCCAATGCCTGGAATTTGCATGGGTGGAGATTGCATGGATGGAATTGGGACGACTGGGGCTTGCATAGAAGGAGGTTGCATGGGCATATTGGAGCTGTTTGTGTTGATCATCCCTGGCAAAGTGTTCTGTATATTGTTAATTTCACCGATGTTGGTCTGATTGTTAATCTGACCGATATTGATATTTTGACAGGCGTTAATAAAAGTTTGCTGGCTGCAGATGTCGGGTTGTGGAGCTGGTGTTGACATCATTCCTCCAGTAGAGTTGGCTATGACGTTGTTATTACCTGAGGATATGTTAACATTGTAAAATTACACTGACCACATTTTTAAAATCCATAGTCAAAGACAAGAATAAAATTAGAGGAGATGACTCAAAATCTTACTTCCGCATTGCTGCTGGTACTGGGTGCAGTCTAAACCCATGTTGTTGTTGTTGTTGTTGTTGTTGCTGGCAGGAGGAGCTGCGGTAGTTGCAGCCTCAGTAGTGACGGCTGTTAAAGTAGTAGCAGCGTCCTCTTGTTGTGGGTAAGGGAGGGCCATGACAGCAGCCAAGGCAACACTCACGGCCAAAATGGTGAAGAATACTCGAGCCATCTGTGAAAAATTCGGCTGGATTATTTGTCTTGGAAATATTATCGCTTTTATTTGAAAATGTAACAACAATTATATACATTATTATACCGCTATACGAGTACGCCTAACAAAAGGATTTGGAAAATTTGAAACTTACTTTTAAATTCTGACTAGGAATTTAAGTTTGGGGAAGTTTTGAAAAAATCTGGAAATTGCTGTTAAAGCTGTTAGAAGTTCAGAAAACCTTTGATGATCATCTCAGATTTCTGGCGAATTTTTATACTAGAAACGCATGTGATCTTGCATAATGCCGTATCGTTGAGTAGCATTTTAAAGCTTGCTGTCACAAATTATTGTCTAATACATCTTGCCAGCAAACAATCCAAAATCTGGTGTCAGCTGTCAGCTCACTTCAAATTGTGGCATAATTGTGCCGCAGTAATCATTGTTCCCTTTAGTTCTAACAATACATCATGACATGTGTGTGCCATTGCTTAATCCAAGATGTTTTACCTCCTTCTTGTGATGAGTGAAGTTGTAATAGCTTTTATAAATTTGACACCCAAAGCCAATTCGACTGTAAATGCGTTATTATTCAATTATTAATAATATGAGATTACAAAAATTCTCTTTTCAATACATTTGAGGTTAAAATCTGATCTGGTTATACATTCTACGTCTCGAATATCAAAGAACACGCACATATAATATTGATCATATGCTTACTGATCCAAAACTAACATGTCAATATTGTTTGAAATATTATCCAAATATTTATGGATGTGTAATAACGGAGAACAAATACGTTGTCCAGTTTGAAATCGGAATGTTACAAGGGTCATTTTGCTGTAGCAAATTAATGGAAAAATGTAGCTTTGTTCCCTTGTTTACACCCTGCAACAACAACAACCAGCCATAATATAGATTGTACAACCCTATCATGAGCTATTACTACAGAGGTAGTTGATAACATAACAACAGAAGTGCACCGTGCACCTATGTACTTGCACACATACATAGTTCTTTTGGTTTCATCCGTCGAATACACTTTGCATACTAAACTGCGTATACGGAATATTTTTTATAAGCTACAAAATATTTAGACCCTTCCCTTGTAACGACATTAAAGTGTATGACACAGTCAGAGATGCGCCCGTTACGTTACTTTCACCTAACAATAACGGAATAACGCCGTTTTTGACGTAACGGCCTATATTTGGAGCAGGCAATAACGTAACGGTAACGGAACTAGGGTGTGCTAAAGATTTATCGGAATAACTATAGCGTTCCAGCGTGTGTAAACAGAAAACGATATTGTAACGTAACGTAACGCAACGCTATCTAATAAATATACTTATGCATGTACATATTTATTTTGGCATTACGCATTGACATCTATTATTGGCTTTGCTTGGAGTAACTGTGCATGCAAATAAACGTGGGATATACATATTAAAACTTTAGTTGGATGTGGACACCCTCATCCCTGAGCATCATTATGTACGTTATTGAAAACATGGTAAATTTCAATAAGTTTTTGACCCATTATTTTGCTCAACCTACACGCTTTTGCTAAAAAAACGATGTGTGATCGGCTTACGAATTAAGTTTTGGTTCTAACATGGAGTTAGTAGATAAGAACTAACCATGGAGAATACTACTGCTATATAGTAAAAGGGGAAAAATGAATTTGAAAAAAGGACAAATGTTCAGATTACCACACCGGGTAGTCGGGACGCGGATCACATTGCAGGTGAATCAAGAACTACACAGAAACTGTAAATTGCCTTTTCGCTATATTTTCTGCATACCAGGTTCGTCTGGCAACACTAGTTGTTTGACATTTTAATTTATAACGAGCGGACAATAATAGTAACGATAACGGAAAGTAACGGCTATTTTATGTTTTTTACTGGTAACGAAAATTAACGCTGGAGTATTACCGTTGTCTTGTAGTAACGGAACGGTAACGCTGAATTTTTCAAACAATATCTAGTGATGTAATGATAATTAACGTCAATTTTAAAACCTATCGTAATAGTGTAACGTAACGTAACGAAACTGTGGATGCGCATCTCTGGACACAGTACATAAAAATAAGCTAATACTAAAGGCTTCTGTCACAACTCCAAACCACGCAGCCTTCAAACTTTGTTATGGTTTCGACAGAAACAAACTTCAGAACAGATTCCAGGTTCACGTAAGCAGCACTCAACGCTGGTCCCATAGTCCACAATATCAGAGCTATCCTTGAAGGATCAATAAAAAAAATGTGGGAAGTCGTATCGCAGGACATTAAATAATTATTATAGCCATTAATATAGCTTTGCAAATATTTAAAGGTCAATGTAATTGCATATATTTATAGCATATAGGAAGTCAGAACTGAGGAATAGTTCATCAGCGTAGTTTCGTAATTTGAATTAATTAAGAACCTTGTGTTGATATTCTCAAGTGTAACTATTTGTGCCGTCATATTTCTCGTCTGTGGGAAATTGTTATTATTGTGAACAAGTTTTAAAATTAAATGTCAACTTGTAGTTTAACTTTTAATTAAATTCTTTCCATGTTTGTTTTTACAGTGCTACAATTTTTGAAAAGACTTTTATGGAGAAATTATTATTGACAACACCTGCATCATTTTGGGAGTAGCTTGATGACCTTATTTACGGAAGTAAATTAAAGTTTCAGGATTTTTGAACACAGTCTAAAAATTAATGTGCTCATTAAAAATTGAACCAATTTATTAATAATAGGAATTACGCCCCTTTTTATTCCTCCTGACGACGTTTTTGCAATTAAATACAGTTTAATATCTTGAGGTGACAAGGTTTTTAATTAAATTTTGTAGGTGTGGAACGCTCAGTAATAAAAAGTATTATTAATGATTATTATTTTTAATTAATATCATGGTTGTCTGGAATGATATAAAGTTTCTGAAACTTATCAGCAGTTTCTGATTAATTGGATGTCTGAATTCGGCGTAATTTAAAAAGTATGTATGTACAATTATTATACTGACTGAATAATTTGAAGAGAGGTTTATAATTCATTAACAGAGTAATATTTTAGGGGTTAGCTATTTGAAACCAAGCAGTGGCATTAGTTTGTTTCAGCATTTGTTTGTAATTATGTATTAACAAAATTCTAGAATTGAGCTGGAATAACGAGGTTTTGAAGATGCCTTGCAATTGGTTGAAGATTAATAAGTGCGGTTCACAAGGTTTGACTTTTAAACTAATGTCATGAGGGTTTAAAATGAGTGTCATTCTGGGGTACTTTAATAATGATTGTGTTTATTTTACTAATCTTTGAAGGAATAAACATCGAAGAAATAAATAGAAGAGAAGGCTGCTACCGCTGGACTTGGTCGGTGCAGTAATATTAATTCTGTTGATTGATTGTCGTGATATTTTCGGATTCTTTGGATCAGGAAGACGTGGAATTGGAATGGGGGAGAAAAATACGCTCAATTTGACTGTATTGGTAAGTACGATGAGTGTCAAATATGGATAGTGCCAAAAAATTAAATGGGATTCAATGAAATGGGGTTTAGTAAGGAAAGTATAAATATGCTTGTTTTTAGAAAACGACCTGCCAAGAGGATGACTATCATATTTCATTGAGTTGTCCGAAGAAACGAGACTTGCTGGGAATTTTGGAGGAACCGTCATGTATTCTAAAGCAAGAATTGACATTTCAGGAAGGAATTCTGTCCACGGTTCCTCATTCGATGTAATTTAGTTTGGGGGTTTCTTTGGTGTTGTTATCAAATTTATATGATGGTTTTAGTTATCAGAAGTTGCGTGTATTTCACATTTAGTTTGTGTTTTTAAATTGGGTGGAATTCTTTAATTTAATTTGTTCTTTTCTGTGCTTTTAGTTATAGTCGGCTGTAAGATTTGTGATAACTGGGTGGCTGTTTACAGATTTTTGCATCTATTTCGAGACGGCAGCAACCCCAATGTTGGTCTCTTTGTTCGTGTAAATCCTAAGTCATCGGAAATAGTTCGTGTGACAGCAGTTAGGGCAAATTTTATTGGAAATGATGACACTACTGATGAAGCATCTCTTTATCCATCTAGTCACCCTGTGGGTCATGACATGGAAGACTATGAGTACTTTGAGTACAACTACCGTTGGCCAGATAATACAATGATGATTTACTTCACGATTCGCATAACTAGACGAGAGTGTATGTTTGGAATTCAGTTTGTTATTACATCTTGCCGTAGTAGTAGATATGTGTAAACTAGGTCAGCGTCTAGTGTGTATGAATGTTGTGAATGATCTTGTGCATCAAACAAACTGAATCAACAGATCCCGAGCTTCAGCAAGACGACCCATATAATACTACACTTGCACCTTCCCAATTGGAAGATGGGTATTTAGACACGAAGTCCCTTTTCCTGTCGGAAGATTACTCAGACGTGACGATCGAATGTTCGGGAGAGACGTTCCCTGTTCATCGTTTGGTTTTAGCTGGTAATTTGTAGTTCCTCAATGAAATCATGTAATCTCCAGTCAGCAAAAATGTATTCCGTGAGCTATATCTGTATACCTTTTTAATTCTCTTTTATAAATTCCAGGGAAAAGTGATTACTTTGCTGCAATGTTCCGTCTCCCTCTGAAGGAAACCGCAGAAAGTCGAGTAGAGATAAATGATATTGAACCTCCGGTGCTGAAAGAGTTCCTACGATTTATTTACACGGGAAATGTTGATCAGGATATTTTAGCGGACGTGGCAGCATCCCTGTACACTGCAGCAGATAAATACAACGTGGAGAAATTGGTCAGCGTTTGCGAAAATCAGTTACTTCATCAAGTTAGTTTGGATAATGCAATGACAATGTATGACCTTTCACAAAATCGTCCTCACTCCAAGTTGGCTAAACGGGCCAAGGAGGTTATCAGCTGGTGAGTGTGTAATTTTAATTCCTTGAATTTTCTTTCTCTTAGCAACAACTCACATCAACTGAAATCTTTAAATTATTTTATTTTCTCAGGAACAAAAGTTCTTTCGCTGAAGATGCCGAAAGCTTCAAGAATTTTACCTGCAAGTATCCAGAACTTATGTTTGAAATTTTTAAGCTTTAATAATTCTGTACAAGTAATTACATACTTAGTATAGTCACATATACATAGATAATTACAATGACGTGGAGGTGGACCACTGTCAGAACCAGAATCATCGATTGTCAGTGTTAAATCTTTCCTTTGTCAATGTCTGCCTTTTTGCTTACTTAACTGAATCTCTCAGTCATCAGAAACAATCATCGATACGCTTTTGTAGTTTTATTAGCTATAATAATTATTTATGCGGAATCACGCCACAAAACGTAGCCTATATGCAGCTACAATCTAGTAACAACGAAGTCATAGCATATGTGTATCTAGTTCAAATGAAGCAAATAAATTCTTGTTATGAATATTTTATCCATTAAATGTCATTGTTTAATCGAATTCGATCCCCTGAATGTAAATCATTTGTCATTCATTATTACTGCTTGCTATACTGGAATTGTTCCAAATAGACATAAATATACTTTCAATTTCTGCTATCTACATTAATTATATTTTCGTATACAAAACGATGCCATCCTATCGAAAATTAATTCTGTGTATCAAGTCTTCAACTATTGGAATTATGACTGAACACACTATATCGTAATTGTATTAGAGCTCTCCCGACTTATGAACTGTGCGTGTATACAGTCAACGAGTCCCCTATTTACTCTTTCTGTCCTATCGGATTCCTCCCAACAAGCGATTTTGTATCATTCCACTTAAGTAAGTATCATTCATTTTGATGAAATAACAAGTAAATAATATGTATGGGTTCAATTTCTGCTCCACACAGAGTAAAGACGTATAATCACAAGGGCAAACAAGTCTCGTCGACTCTTCCATCAGGCATAAGGAACCCTCCTCCCCATGAGCCTAATAATACCAGTATAGCGGAGAAAAATGAAATAAAAGTTATCATTGCGGTATCGTCGACTCCAGAGGACCATGCACACACTCCACAGAGATAATTACCTAATAAAAAAACGAGTCAAATGGAATTACTCGGAAAAGTTTTAATTACACCTCCCCAATACCTAAGCCAGTGTAATAGACAGTTGTCACGTTCAACACAACCAAGAGGGAATATATTTAACTGCAAACAATAAACTGGTCTCGAGTTCTCGAGAAAGATGAATCCTCACTCCAATCATAGAGCCAGTCGCTGGCTATTAATCGACTCAATTCCCCATGTGTCTTATGAACCATGATGGCAACCTGGACAGTAAAACGATACCAATCATCAATTTGTGTCGCAGTAAGAAAAACTCTGTGCTGTACTAATGCCACCATTCTTCAACTGAGCTTTTTTTCCCCTTCAGGGTGAACCGGATACTTTGTAAAACAGCCTCTATGCAGGGTCCTACTACCGTATATGAGTACTTTTAGAATGGTCTATACATCCTGGGTGAAGAAGCAAAATGGACCACATGAATTTCCCCATGGAATCAATACTACACGTGCAGCTTTGCTAAACACAAAATGAATGGAGTATGATTAATATTAAAATTTCAAGCAAAATGGACTACCTGCATAAAAATTCCTGCACATTCACAAAATAATTATTTCATTAAAACAGAAAAATTATTTTTGCTTGTATGGAACCCAGAATTTATCCAGTTCATTTTGGATCTTCACCGACGATGTGGTCAAGTATATACATATAAGGGAGCTAATACTAGATAGGAGAACATTAACCCCAGACAATGTCTCAACCAATTTTCCAAGTACATACAAGAGAATGAGCTTCTCCTAAAAGACCCGTCAAGTTGCAATAATTCTTTTGAAGGAGATGAACTATTCGATAAATACCTTCCGCACAAAGGTCCGTCGCCCAGCATTCAATTCAACAAAGAATAATTCTCTCCTCTGAGAATGACACAAACATTGGTGGATAAAATGGTCGCTGACAACCATCTCCTTTCTTTCCCCTGGAAACCTTAATTCATACACTTCCAGGGCAGATCGGCTGTAACAACACTCTCCTCTAATTTGATTCTAAGTGGAAACACACACTCCAATTCTTCCTATATCCGGTCCCATTCATACATACGCCCAAATACTAGTCCATATAGAAAGGAAAAGAAAACACCAACTGCCAACTGGCTCTCATTCAATTCACATATCTCATAAAAACTTTTATTACATGGCATTTCTTTAGGAACACATTTTTCAGACTGTACAATGTCGAAAATAAGTTTACATAACAATTTCCCATCCTAATAAGCCTCATTACCGATAACTTTCTCTCCTTTCCCATTAACTCAACTTCCCTTCCTTCGGATAATAAAATCTCTTCACCTAGGTATGTATAGATATACTATTCATATGCACACTATACTCACTCTCTCTCTCTCTATCTCTCTGTACTATGACTAAAACTTAACTCTACCTTCAAAGTTTCTGTTTAATACACAAACTTTTATCTTTTTCCTCAAAACTTGAAAACTTTTCAAAGCAAAATATTAATGTGAAAATATTTTTCTCATTATTACTGGATCGATGAAAAATTCATAAAATTGTGCACAATAGACTTCTGGCATGTCTCAAAGTCTCAAATTATTATTGTCAATGGAATATTTTTTACAGACGAGAATACATAACCTCATTATCCCTTACAAATTGCAAGAAGCATTATCGCGAAAGAAAACCTCCCGCCTAGAAGGTTACTAAAACTCCCAATCCAGCCCATTATTTTCTAAATTATTCCAGAGTTACTCCAAAAACTACAATAATTACCTATCACTAAATGTTCCATAAATTTTAGTTAAACTTTAGTAATTTACCCTTCAGTTTACCCTAAAATTCCTCAAAATTGAAAGAACTGCTGTTTCAACGCTGACTTCCCTGAAAATTAATAATTCAAAAAACAGAACTGCCCAATGCCTTGTAGTAAATCCTGTCCTTACATCACTTGCCCCAATGATCCTTGTGGGGTAAGTTAATACCACGGGAGTACTAAATATCTCATCTAATTTTCAGATACTTACATAAGTGTGAATAATTATGTACTTAGCGTATACGTTTAATTTAAAAAATATTTTTTGTTTATGAAATTGCAAAAATCATTTTCAGCCTTTTTCAAACTACCCTTATCTGCCCTGCCGAGCACCGGTTGGTTCTGCAAATGGAGGTCCTTGCCGGACCAAAGGTCCCCACTTCCATAACCTCTGCTGCTGTGGGAAAATGAGAGACGACGATGATGTGTCCTGCTCTGGTGTCTACATCTGTAGAGATGGTTTGGTTGTGGGGAACTGTTCCCATTCCTGCTGCAGGAATTGCAGGTGCGATAATTGTTGCTGCCACACCTGCCAGAACCCTCCCGGAAAATGCTGTGGCAAACCTCCAACCTCCGTCATTCCAATGACTCCTTGCAGCTTCTTCCCTCGAAATTGTGAATCTTGCAGATACGGTTGTTAATGCTGAAGATCTACTCCGAGGGAGATGTGAATCTTCCAGCAAGAATTTTTCATAAGCACTGAACTGAAACTACTACTACTAGATGCAGGAATAGAATTTTGGAATTAATAAAAAAAAAAGTGGAATAAACTTATTATATACGTAAAAACAAACTGTAGGTTTTTCTTTAAAAGAATGCATTTTTATTAAAGGAGAGACTCTTTAGGATTTTGTAGACAACAAAAACCAAGAGAACGAGCCGAGGTACAAGGTTGTTAATTATTCCTCCAAGTTTTTATATCTGCGGAAACTGGTGAAAAATATGAGATCCGGGCACGTGTGGTTTTGAAATAGTTTCATGTACCAGTGTATGTATATACTTATACATACGCAATTACACGCAAAAGGAGCCGGGGCTTGGAGCGGAAGGAAAATAGGAGGTTGAGAAAGCAAGTTGAGGGAAAAGTATAGAAAAAACCTACACATTGTGTAATAACTAGCACCATAATGTTGCACATATAATACTCCCAGCACTCATAAAGATTTGATATTTAGCCCCGTAAAAGTTTATTATTATGAGTCAATAAAGGTCTGATTCTGTTACACATTAGCAGCGATTTCCCTACCTCGCTCCCACCCTCCAGCACTTACCATCTCTGTCCCCTCTTGAAATTTTGTGGGTGTAAGAGCCCTCAATGCGGAATTTCTCACTTTTACTTTCAAATCCTCAAAAACCTTCCTATCGCTTTTCAAGACTCACAAATACATATATCCACCGAGGAAGAATTCCACAGCACCTGGCAAAACCTGGGAATTTTACTCCACATTCTCTCCTCCTGCCAAAAAAAAAAGAAGTAAGACATTCCTTGTAAATCCCTCAAATCTGCATTTTTATAATTCCAGTCCCAGAACCTCCACAGCTCTTTTTTTTTATATTATCTATTCCCTCCTGAGCGTAAAGGCTTTATGGGATTTTTGTATAGAGACGGAGCATATATATAGCCCATAAGTTGTAAAAAAAAGAGGAGACTAAACGACTCCTCTTAATCTTCCCGACATACAGTGGAGATTTTCCCCAGATGATTTGCTATATTATATTCCATCCTTGGATCCAAATGAGAGGGAATGCTGGCTTCATAGATAGCGTCTCTACGCTTGGAATAATACTTGTCATGGAGCCATCACCGAAGGATAACATGCATAGAATTCAATGATGACATTGCGAGTTTAATGGAGATGGAAGGGGGATCTCGAGGCTCAGACCATCTCATCTCTCCTTTAAACACACACACACAAGCCATCGAGTACAAATACTCACGCATACATAACTGTAGGTAGATGTATCTCTATCCATAAGTACATACTATAGTCCTTATACATCTATGTACTACTGTATATAGCCACTATGTATTTTGTTAGGGACAATATAAGAACACTCCTATAATTACATAGTCACGCGTCTGCCCGATAATACCTTATACACATGGACGTACATACATACTACAATGTATTCTCCCTATAAGGGATCCCTTATAAGAGCATTGTCTCTATACCCGCAAAAATATTCCCAGTTAACCAGTGATGTATACTCCTGGACTCACTCACAGGAAGGACTGCATAGGGCATAGGACTGACTGAGGACTGACTGAGACTGAGACTCATTAAATGGCAAAGTTAAGGAGACTGAGACTGACTAGGACTGAACCGAACATCCTGGAGGACTGACTGAGACTTATGAAACTACATGTAATCAATGTAGCTCGACTCGGATTAGGTCTTCCAAGCGCCTCGTTGCGGTTAACGAATGCACTATGTCACATTCCATATCCATCAATAACTTCCTGACTTCATGACTTACTATCTCTTCTAAGTCAGGATTTACGTTTGTTTCGTGTTTGAAACCGCATCGTTAAATATGGCTACTTTTAAGTCATCGTGGTGCGCTCTTTGTTCAGTTTTTAATTCTGGTTTTTGACAGTTGCATGAAGACTAATTTATTACTTGTTTTAGGTAATTAATAAGGTATTTAATACTTAATGTGCTAGTGTTTGATGAAGTGGAAGCCACCGGCACCTTAGCATTGCTTTGAGACGCCAAAAATTTGTATGTAAGTACACACTTGGGAAAATACTATCTGTTATTTAGCGCAATTCAAGCAATCAAGTATTTAAGTAAACGTCGTTGGTGAAGAGGGAACATAGACCAGAGATGCATTTTCGGTTAAAAAGTCTTTTTCCTTGAAGGCAAAGTGGTCCAGATGCAGCTCTCTGTAATGTCCAGATTGAATTATGAAAATACAATGGTGAAGATACGTGTACTTGACCATTTTACTTTTAGTAAAAACAGAATGTCCCATTTTGCAATTACAGAGGGATGTATCTTTAACCACTTTGCCTTTAAGAAAAAATACATGTTGACCACTTTGCTTTTAATCGAAAATGTAACTGAACCATTTTGCCTATCTTAGCTAATTGCTGCACTCCTTTCTCAGATTCTTCGTTCCTTTGAATTTTAGTATTAATAATAATAATTTTGAAGGAGGAATGACAAGAGCATGCCTACTAAATTCCTACAAAGACCCAGAATACATTGTGTGAGGGTGAACGGTAGCGTTAAGTAATTTTGTAAATTGTATTAAATAAATCTGAAAATAGACTAATAATTTAATATTGATTTTCCTTTACTTAAAAGCAAAGCAGGCTACATGGAAATAATTTAGAAACCGAAATTCCGCCGTTCACCAAGTTTCATAAAAACAGGTAATCTTAATTTTGTTTAGGGTAACTTAAGTACAGCATTGGAACCCTAAGGGAAACTTCGGGGCGCTGTGAGAATTAATTATTTTCATGTTTCGTCTCGCAAATTTTTAAACTTCGCGCCATTTCAAGGATACCTTGGACTGACTAGGACTCATTCGTAGGACTCTTACTTGGACTGAGACTGACTAGGACTGACTGTATGAGTGCTCAGGACTGAGTGGACTGACTGATTCAGAGTTAGACTGGACTCAACGAGGAGTAGGACTGAAAGAATGAAGGAGTATACAACACTGCAGTTAACCCATGTTAATTTTTCTCCTAGACGGACATGTCAGGGAAAGTCATATTTTTCTCCTTCCGAGGCTGCTCTTATACAAACTCAGCTCTGTACCCGTATCCCCGCGTGTAATGTAAATCCAAGTAACTCCCCGTAAACTTGACTATATGCACACTATATCTCTCTTTGCAGGATGTTAAGGAGGGATTAAACCCAATGGGGTGCGTATGCATGATTATTTATGCAATAATTACACATTTTCATCCCTTCACAAATGTGACGCACATTTGTATGGATAAATAATTATCCCTAAATGAAAGTAACTCCATACAGCCCACATATCTGTGCCAATGTAAATACACATATGTATACATATGCAGGGTTGCACAGTTGAAAATGCCATGGCATTTTCGGCATTATGCCTGCCCAAAATGCCCTGGCATTTTGGGCATTTTCATTTCATGGCATTTTGGGCATCTATGGCACTTTGGGCATTTTGGGCATATTCAGCCTAGGGCAGGCATTTTCGGCATATTCACTCCAATTTTTTAAATATATGACTTTAGCTACCTGCTAATTTTGCAAAATAAGTCACAAAACAGTATGTTGCAAATAATTTTAATATTCAACTGGATTACATGATAAAATTATAGAAACAAACTGTTTCCAAAAAGGTTGAAACTTGGAGCCAGTTGATATAGACATATTTATGGAAAAATAATAATAATTCTATTTTCCTTATTTTGTTGTAAAAATTCGCTTGTACACCGTGTCTGTAATTATTTAGACTTCAAGAACAGACATATTCGGGCAAAGATGCAGCACAAAAAGATAAAATAGTTGTTAAAAAATTAACAATATCATTGTTTGTGAGCTTGAAAACTCGTCGTCATCTAAATGCATTTATTGTTACATTTTGAACTCCTAGAATTATTACACTGGTTTACTACGGCTGATTAAATGCAGTTTTCAAAGTCGACACAAAATTTGCTACGGAATCTCCAAGTTTTGACATATATTATAACCGTCGCATTGTATGTATCTAATGGAAGTGTAAAATTTTCTATACTTTACAAGCCATTATCAAAATACGGAATTTATACTGGGACTGTGCAAATTGTTCTTTCCAAATCCAAAAGTTTTTTTAATGTACAGCGTTAAAGGTTTGCAACTCCGTTGGGGCTTATTGAAATAGCCATTAGGGAATTAGACGAACTAAATTATTTATTTTAAAATCAAGTATAAGATTTTCTAAATTTGGATGGGTTTGATTATACTATGAAAAACTCCCTTATATTCGCCAAAGGAGAAATACTGGTCATAGTGTATAAGTTTCTGTAAAAATGCCCAATATACCCAAAATGCCTGCCGAAAATGCCCAAAATGCCGGGCATTTTCAGAGTAAGGCATTTTCAGGGCATTTTCGGCGTTTTGGGCATTTTCAGGGCATTTTCAGGAGGGCAGGCATAAAACCGAGGGCATTTTCATTTGTGCAACCCTGTACATATGTATGTATCTATAACGTATTGCCTAAGGACCCACAGAAAAAAATTGGAAGCTTCCCTAAAAATAATGAAAGGGCAGGAATCTACGCGAAGAATCAAAATATATAGCATCTGGAAAACTAGAACATTAAAATCCACCAATTCATCTCAAATTTGTTTTTTAACCAAAGGAACGAACGGAATCCTAACGTACGCTTTTTGATATTAACGAATTTAACCATAGCAGAAGCATCTATAGTCAAACCTGAGAAGTCTCAGGACTGTAGTGCACTACTCTGTGCAGTGACACTAATACAAAAAAGATAGATATACAATAAAGCACGGTCCTATACGTTACAATTATTATACATACTTCTGATAGGAAATACTATTACAATCCCTTCCAATGACAATTATACCTCTACTCCCACGGACATGCATAATGGTCCGGGTCCATGAGGAACGTGCTGAGGAAGGATCCGCCCGGGAGTGAAAGTCGGAGGGAAACATTTGGTACATTTGAAAGGGAAACGTAAAAGGTGAAATCCCCTTGAAGGATAGAAATCAATGTAGCCGGTCCTTTCTCACATTACATATAATATATTTCCCCAAAAGATATACATAGGTAGAGAGTGTGGGAGATGAAGAATTTCCTACTTTCCCCGGATCCTCGCATCTATAGATAGATACAAGTACAGTTACACTGGGACGGAGTCATATGTGACGTCCATATAGGTCCTACTTTCTACACCCATGGCCATCGATCCGTGGAATCTCAATCGCTCGAGCTTTCTTCAACCATCTGGAGAGATACTGGAGCAGGAGAGTTTCCTCATACCTAACCTTTAATGCATGTTCTGCATCTTCCTAGTATCCCGACTGTGTGCCCTACCTCCGTGCACTCCAATGAGGGGACAGGCTACAGTATGAGGATACTTATATAGCATTGGATACAGTCCCTGCTCTCTGTCCCAGCATCCCAAAGAGCATTAAAGCCTCGAATGGAATTCTTGGCTAAAAGGGGGAAATTGATTGTGTCAAATGGGAATGTGTCCAATTATTTTTGTGGTCCTTACAACGGAAGCAGAGGAGGCTCTTATAATGAGATCCCTTGTAGCGGGAGTGAACTGCTCTGTTCATATAACTTTCTGAGTCTCAGTCGGAACTTATTCGCAATGTGCCAGGAGCGACACCATAGCTCCAGTGAGGGAAGGGAGAGTCAGAGCCAAAGCTCTCTCACGGATAAACTTATCACAATCACACTTTTACTCTCCCTTAATCTTCCTTTACGGCTTTCAATTAGCCTTTAAAATATTAGTCATTTCCCTGGCAATTGCGTATGTATGTATGTATATAGGGATAATTCAGATAGAGCGTACTGTGCGTGCTTGTAGTTCCGCAAGCATTCTTAAGTTACGTAATTATATGTATGTATAGGCATGGTGCTAGTAATCATATAGCTGTGTCTATATTCTATATAGTGGCAATAACTGTATAATTAATACAGAGATTTATTTTTGGGTGTATGTATGTAACCAGGGCGTCCAAATTTAGAATTTGAACCCAATCCCAGAGATACCTATAATTAATACAGGTTCGATAAGGACCCCGGGAATGAGCTTATATATCGGAAACGCTAATTCTTCTCATTTGCCAGTAATCTTCTCAGCATTTTCCTCTCTAGACTTATTTTGGCTTCCCTCGTTGCTTCCCCAGTAAAACCTCAAATTTGGTGGAGACTCTCGGTTAACCTTTCCATTCCAGATTAGGGCACATGGCAATCCAAGTCATTTTGCTGAGTTGGCTCCCTCATCCATCTACGGGGATCCCGGATAGCTCCTTCCTTCTTATATGGATACAAATCCTCAGCCACTGGAGCTATCTCTCTCTCTCTATATATAGAGCTATAAGGGTAGGTATATAGTCAATAAGTCCAAATGCAAAGTCAGTCAATAAATCCGTCTTTTCGGGAGGAATGAATAAACCATAAACTGGAGCTTCTGTTCCCATGGACACTAAATATGCATGGAATTGTGCAAGCACTCAGGTCCTATATATCCGTCTCCGTATAAGTCATTTGTTAACCTATATACTGTATATAGGGACTGGAGTGAATTCTTTTTATAACGACAGTCATCTTTTCAAAGAGCTACATCCACATTTTATTGTTCAAAAGGGCTCAATAAATTCTGTCAAATGTGATCCCCTCAAGTCAGATTTTAAAATTTGTTTTTTAGAGATAAAATTCCAAAGGAACAACAAAAATAGGATGGTAGTCAAATTGGTAACTGTTCCAGGAAAAATAATTTCTGTGCTAAAATATTCGTCTGAAGGAAAATAATAAGTGTGTCGAGACTTGGAAACAAAGTTCCATCAAACTGTTATAGTTATTTATAGATTGTCAAGTGTATTATAATGTTAGGGATTAAATGATGTCTCAGAATTTACATTATCTATACATTTTGACAGGGGATTTAAAATTCCTTTTACTTTCACCACCTCAACTGCGACTTGTATGACGTCAATGGATAAAAATCAAATGATGGTAAAGATATTTGGTGAAGATCCTATAGCACGAAGATCTACTGGATAAATTCCCCATTCCCTTTGAATGCCCACTATGGAGTATATGTGCCTTCTATATGTATATCTATATATATATATAAAACCATTAACATATATGTAGATACTCCTTCAAAATCATTATTTAAATAGGTCATTACATGAACTATGCATTATTCACTTGGGATGAGCTACAATATTGAATAAATTTTGGCTTGGAAACTTTAAAATTCCCTTTGAATTTTCTAACCAAGCTTTGTCAAGAGCCAGAGTATATCCAGAAGTGTCTATTATGTATACTCAAGCCTCGTTGAGATTTTCAAGATTTTCTTTTTGCAAACTTGAAGCAAGTTGAAACTTCGGGGCCAAAAACCTTCCGCTATTGACAAAATCATTAAATAACTGTTGGAATTTCGGGGTTAATTTTTTTTCTTTAGAAATTTAAAATCCTAATTTACTATGTATGTACTATTGTATAATAATTATCTACTTATATATGAACTTTGGTGATTATACTACAAATTATCTGAGAGAAGTTAAATCCGTTATCCCTATAGTAGCTATGTATACCTTTTGAGTGGTTATCAGGGGCTGTCTCTTTAAAATGAGAATTTTAAACCACTACCAGAAGACACTTAATACCTACAAAAAATGACACAATTTTATTCCAAATAACTAATTACCACTATTTCTCCCCAAAGCAACCCCCACTGATCCGAAAGCGAAGAAACTGCCAGTAAATGCGAGAGCCCGTCTCCAAAATCCAAGGAGCTAGAGCGTCTCTAGAAATAATTATATCCGGAAAGGTAGCAGGAGAGAACTGATGAGGAGGACATCGTTCCATGGAAATATTCCGTGGCTTACTGGGGCCCCATCCCAACTTGGTTTCCATGTCTCAGTGAGCCACATAGTACCTACAACATTGTGAAGGAAGGGAAATGTAGGAAATAGTACCTACAGGATGGTGTTTTGTAACATGTGGGTAGGTGGTAGATAGATAGATATACATATCTAAACTGGAGACTTCTGTGTTGAAGGGGTGTTGTATGTACTCAACTCTCAGTTACTGAAAGGACAAAATGTACGCATGTAAATTGAGCTGAGAGCGGTCATGTCCATGTGGGGTGGTTGGTGTGGGTATAGTAAATGCCTTCCAATGGTACTGTACATGCCCCTCGGATATGAATATTATATATAGATAGATACTGTATGTGAGAGCCTTACATACCTCGTGTACACACATGACTACGTTACGACAGCCCCAGTATATTTTACAAATCATGCCTTTACAATAAGTGTGTATCTACACTTTATATGTACAATATACAACCCTCAACTACAACAACTCTGCCAATGTACAGAGATCCGACATACGAGGGCAAAAAAGAGAAAGCCTTGAGAAAAGAGGCTTGAGTTGGTGCGTTTCTTTTCTGGTGCTTTTTTTGGAAATCCAATGCTTTCCCAAATACACTGCCAGAGAGTTAGTCCCTACTATTTCAAGGCACATACATTTGTTATATGTTCTCGGGGGTAGGAGGATACGTGGCTTGAGGAGTATAACTTCCACAACTTCGACTACAACACTTCTCCTGCTCCTACTACAAGTCCTGGTCCGCTAGTAAAAAGGAAGGGAAGGTCTGAGGCTTTGGGTTGTTGGGAGAGAGCGCCTTTCTTCCCTTCGAGTCAACTCACTCTGCTCATTGCGGATCCGATTTATTCGAAATCCTCTGCTTTAGCACAGAGGACGAGCGTGGAAAAAGCTGCTGCAGCTACAGACTCTGATTTGGAATTCTCTCTCTCTCTCTCCTCTCTCTCTCTCTATATATATATTTTACTCTTGCTTTTACTTTCTCTCTCTCTCTGGGTCTTGGTCCATGTGTGTGTGTGTTTTGTGTTTTGGTGTGTGTCGGTGTGAGTGTGTGTGTGTGCTTCGGAGTGGGAGTGTGTATCTCTCTCTCTCTGTCTGTAGTCAAAACTCTCTCCACCGTTGAATTTTTACTCCTTTGGTTTTTTTCTTTCTCCCCACTTGAGCATCAAATCTTCGACGAACTTTCTTTTCCTCCAACAAGCCTTCCTCCAATCCTTGAGGAAGAAGGACAAGTTTTAGAGTAAACATCTGGATGTTATCTGTGAGGGAGCACAATCTCCTCCAAACAGCTCGGCTCGAGTTTCCCATCTATCCCTGTCCATATTATACATACATATATACCCTCATCATATGTAGATATATGAGTGGGTGAGGAAGTGAGTGACATTTTTTACCAATTGATATCCTCCAAATCATTTCGGTGTCATAAGTGTATCTATCTATACATACACTCATGTGTATGTGAGTGTCCCACAATCATATCATTCCCACATGAAGTGAGGAAAATTACGGGAAATTGACAAAGACAACTACAGTGTGAGGAGTTATCAGTCTCCCTTATCCCTATCTATCTCACATCTCGTCTCGCCACAAACGAGAGGACGGAACTTTGAATTCAGAACATGCGGTAACGCAGGCTTTTGACTCTAAAACAAGTCAATTCTTTTCTGTTCTATTCTCCCTGCAAAAAAAAAAAATAATCATATTTTTCCTAGTCAAAATTAATATTGAGTCATTTTGGAAAGGGAAATAAAAGGAATTCATTTAATAAATTGAATTTAATATACATGTCTGTTCTTTCAAAGAGGATTTTCTAAGACAGATTTTTGGGTTCAGATTTGAATCCATTAAAAACTTGGTATTTTGAAAAAAATTTAATTCCAAATTTTAAATTCAGCTGAAAAGAAGAGTGAAGAGTAAAAGAGTAGCTTTGTATTTCTAATAATAATAATAATTATTATTATTAAAAATAAAAATATAAGTGCAAAAAAAAAATACTGCCGAAAATTCTGCTTACAAAATGCTGAAAAAACTGCTGAAAATCCGCTGAAAACTGCCAAAAAAAAATCAAGAACATTTTTTTAAATGTGAAACCAACTGTAAATTAGCACACTGCCAAAGTTTGAGCAAACTTTCAGGAAATAACTGTTTAAAATAATATAGTAGTAGAAAATCCCCTCAAATTTTCTAGTTAACCCGTCTCAAAAAAATCTTACGTCTGTGAGGAAACTTTTACTTGAGTGCTAAAAACTTTATTCGGGATAAAGTTGACGTCGTTACGGGGAGGAATAAAAGGATTTTTGAACTCACTTTGAAGACGGACTTTTTTTATACTTGTGAAAAAAAAAATAAAAGAAAAACTGGAATTTTGTCATGTGTACGAGTGAGAAAGGATCTAAATATATAAGAGCGTTTTTTTTTCGGAGGGGAAAGGCTACTAATAAATGACAGGGGACAGAACTTGTGAGGGTCGAGTCGGAGTCCAAAAAGGAAGGAGATGTGGAAGGGAAAAAGTGTAAAAAATACAACTTTCCCTCATCAATTTCAATCAAAGGAAAGCAAGTCTGAAAGGGAATAAAGGTGTGTGTAAAGAGTGTCTCCGTATATGTATGAGTTTGGGAGAGTGGAGGGGGTGCTTGTGCTACTGTGTATTTACTTTTTTTTTTGATATATCTATATATATATAGATATATCTACATAAATAGTTATAAACGTCTATTTTGAAAGGAAGAAGATTATATATTTCTCCTGAACTTGGATGCGGAGTCACAGAAAAAGAGAGAGAGAGAGAAAACGAGTTCCGTGCGGAAGGAAAATATTCAAGAGTGAAAACTTTTGCAACTTAATTTCTAAATTTTAATCCTTGAAAATTTCCTCTCCCTTCAACTCAACTTGTGTGTTGTGAGTGTTTCTACATCCCTAGACGTACTTCATAGAGTGTGAGAGAGAGAGAGCAAGTCAAATGCCTGTCCCATCTCTCCTATTTCAAACTTTTCATCCAACTGACTCTGTACAGTCAAAAGAGACGGAAAGGATGGCATGAAGAAAGTTCGCGTCATGTGGTGAGTCTACACGGAAACTATAAATATTCCTACATTTTATTTCCCATATAGAATCATACCATAGACATACATAACTCATCCTCAGCACTCTGCATATATTTGCTAAGAGCCGGAATGGTACAGTTCTGAGAGATCTTTAGCAAGAAAATGAATTCCTGGGAAATTTCGACTGAGCAAAAGTAAATTTCTCATCTTCAAAATATATTCTACCCATGCAATTACCCAACTTAACCATTTTGGAACTGGCTGTTTGTACTTCATGCTCATATGTATCATGAGGACTCACTTCTTTCGGAAATTTTCAGGGGATTTTTCTTTTTGCCTTCGAAATTTCTTCTAGATATTTTTTTACCTCTGATTTTTTTTTGGAGTTTTTGCTTCTCAAAATTCTCAGACTGTTTTTGTACGCAGCATTTAATTGGGACTTTTTAGGGGGTTTATTTTATTATTAATAAAATATGGAAGGTTTCATTTTGTTTTGAATATTCAAATCTCCTGGAAATATAGGAAATGCTTATGAGCTTGGGGGATTTTGCATCTTAACGGAGGCTTCCTGGTCCAAATGACAGGGACACGTAGATGAGCTTATTATAGTCGTAGTTTTCCCAAGCCTCGTGACTTTCTATCCCTTGTAATTCATAAATGGATGGAAAGTGGAAGGGATCCGACTCTGAAGTAAGTTAGTTCTTTCCGCATTTATAAATTAGTCTTCACACCTGAACGACAATCAATGGCTCGGGGAAAACCTTTAGGTTAAAAAGTTAAGACAAAAGGGGCTCTCGATTTAGTTGGATTTCTCTCTTTACTTCGCTTCCTCTCTCTCTCTCTCTTTCTCTCTCTCTCTCGCTGATAAAATAGCTTTTGAGTATCTCCCCCCTCTCAGCCATACACC
Source organism: Allacma fusca (assembly GCA_947179485.1). Classification (NCBI taxonomy): domain Eukaryota; kingdom Metazoa; phylum Arthropoda; class Collembola; order Symphypleona; family Sminthuridae; genus Allacma; species Allacma fusca. The sequence continues at coordinate 36,188,043 of OX359247.1, forward strand.
GTATCTATTTACGTGGAAGGAGGAAAAGTTAGGAGGATTAATTCCCTAAGAAATAGGTTTATACAGGGCAAAGTCCCAGCTCTCTGTGGACAAGACGAGGATTCCATGGATCTCGGGATAGGCACTCATCATCAAGTCATACCCAAGCCGTGCCACAGGAACAGACAAACTGCCAGAGTCATGAGAGGAGAAAAGAAGATCCTTATATCAATACTAATATAAAAATAGTGTACTAAAGGTCCCTCGACTCATCCTCTCCCCCCCCCCTCATCCCGTCCTACTACCAAATCATATTGATTCACAAAAAATCCCCGGAAATATTCCATGCCTCTCATATGTTACAGGAAATTTTGTTTAGAATTCAAAAAAAAAAAACATGATAAAAGTCCATATTTTTCAAAACAGAAAACTACTGGGGCACTCTGAGAATTTTTTCCCTTGCGATTTTTTATTCAAAGATACCAAATTTTGAAGGTATAGATTTGATTTTGATTTGTATTAATTTTTTCCGAAATTTTTAATAAGAGTTTTCTTCATCAAAAGTTCAGAAGAAGAAGATAACGCAGGGATTCAAAGTATAAGACAGCCAGTCTTGAAAACATGGTGAAAGTATTGTCTGTACCGGTACAAAAGTCGGGTCTGGAGTAAATAATTTTATTTCCCGTCAATTTACAATCAAATGGGATTTTTTAACTTTTTTTATGGTTACAGTAAACGCTGGGAAAGAATGTGAGTGGATGTCGGGGGATGGGGGGGGGGTTGGGAAGGTCTGAGACCTTCGTATCCATAGACACAAGTCGTACTTATACATTTGTCCAGATAAGCACGGACGGAAAAATATACCCCTTGTGAAATACATGGGGGAAAGAAAGAGCTCGTATTTCTCATCGGATCTGGTCCTCAGAGACAAGGTGAACGTTGCTAAGTGTGAGTGGTATGAGCCTGTCCCATGTTATGTCAAGAGTTAATGCATATTGCAACCAGCTTTCAAGACTCCGTTCCCAACACATCCCTCACTCCACATTTGACTATAGTCATCGTCACAGGTCCATGGAGGTGGGGGAGATGCTTCAGTAGTCCTTCCCTCCCTCCCAATTCTTCCATTACATATGCGTACATATACATATATATATAGATACATATATAGATATCTATAGGTAGTCTAGTTACATCCACATATGTACTAACTTCTGCCTTAGTTACACTTCTGGCTCCTCTTCACAGACTCCAGGGCGAGAGTACACGCTAGTTTTTTAGTATTTGATAAACACTTTCCCTACTTTCTTTTCAACTTGTTTGTGGAGAGGACGGGAGGTAAACAAGTTTTATGTTTTAGATAAACATACATCATGAGCATGCATGTATGTATGGGACTGTTACATATTTAAATTTACAAGGCTACACAAATTTACATATGTAAGTGCATAATGTCTAGTGACAGATAAGAAATATTACCACAGGACTTGTATGTATGTATATCTACATATAAAAATCTCCATACATTTCCATCCCAGCTATAAAAATGTAAGTAGAGCATTCTACCCCAGCTTGCGTATATATGTAGAGTGTATGTGTACAAGTAACATACATACTTTCTCTCATAAGTATTTACCATCCGCCCATAGAAAATTTATTGGGCTGGTAGGCAAAGTTATAACTTTGTTCAATGGAAAGTATTTAAATATCAGCGGGAAAATTTGAAAAGCAAAAAAAAGAGAACATCTGCAACAGAGAGAGGAAAAGAGAGAGAGAGAGAGAGAGAGAGAGAGAGAGAGAGAGAGAACAAAAAATCCTACAGCGCTCCTTCAAAAATAAATTTCCTTCATGTTTTTATTATTTTTACCAAAATATGCTCCATGTGGGTTTCAGACAGTCGGATAAGAAACAACCCAAAGATTTCACAGCCCTTCATAAAAATTAATGGGGGAAATTTGTTCAGAAGTAAAATTTCTCCCTGTAAAAATGAAGGGCCGTTGAAGTCAGAAGTGATTTTAATCTAAACGATGGAATACATAAAAGAAGATACGGAAAAGTCATAAATGGGAGTAATGCTTCTTAACCCCTAGGATTCCCTCATGACATGTTACAATTTCAAAATGCGCCATCCTAGAGGCATCAGGTTCTTATAAGAAAATCCACAAATGTGTGTGTGTGTGTGTGTGTGTGTAAAAAGTACTACAACAATTGTCTATGTTAAATCCCTCGGATTACCATACATCCACAGAGCGCTTGGGAAAGTTCCTTTTTTGTTCGAAATTAAATTCAGGAGCTCTGGAGTTACATTTGAAGGGAATTTTCCCAAAGGTTGGCGCCCATACAAAAATTAGTCAAACTTCAAATGTAATACGGTTTCTAAAGGAAAGATTGCGAATTAAACTCACATCCTATGTAGACAATGTGCTCTCATTAGAGTCAAGTCCTTATGGAGCCTGTAGATCTGATGAGTATCCAGATGGGATTCTACATACTCACACATAAGTATCCATATAATGCTGAGAGTGAGGGAAAGAAACCTTTTTTAGGGATTGAATTCCATGATTGAGACAGTAGAAGACTATAGAATTTCCCTAAATATTACATATCCTGTCCGTGCATGAAAGATCAAGCGAGTAGTTTGCATTTGGAGGAGAGTCTAAGCATACAGTACAATCTTTCTGGATGAATGCATCTCTGGTGAAAGTACTTTCTCTTGAGATTATTTTTCATCTCTGCCAACTGCATTGTGAATTAATAAGTTGTAGTAATTTTGTGTTGTAGAGACGGTTGACTTTACCCTTCAAATCTAGGGATTTTTATGAGGATGCTGTCATGCAGATTGCCCACTGTATGGGAAAGAGTCTAATCATTTTGTGAAACATATATACACACTTTCGTTTTTACCTCTCCCTCTCTCTCTCTCTCTCTCTCTTCAGTGACTCTCTAAATGTCTTGTAACTCATTCTGTAGGTCTTTTACTATTTTTTCCCTGTGATATATACATACGTCCGGAGTTTTACACAAAGTCCAATTCACAATTCCAATGAAAAATTAACGCCACTCTCGTCTGTACCTTTGGATCCATTATTTCACTTTCCTTTCTTTTTTTTCTTTGTACACTTGCCAGGATGCGGGAGAGTTTTCCTTCCCTTTCTCTCTCTCTCTCTCTCTCTCTCTCTCTCTCTCTCTCTCATAGTCAGTATCCTCAACCAGCTTGAAGTATAAGGCTCTTTATACGAATGTAATTTTAAGCCCGGCTTTTTACACTCGTGGAAATGGTTAGGCAAGTTGAATATATCCTTGTGTAAGGATTGTAAGTCAGACTCGGTCGGAAATTGTAAGGCGGGCTGTATATCAACTCAAGAGTAGTGAGTGTAATTGTGAGGCATGGAACTACATATGTACGTAATTATGTATATCCTTACTATAAATATAAAAAAAATACGTCAAAGCTCTTGCACATTTTTCCCTGCCATTTACGCTCCTTTTACAAGTCCTCCGTCCTTCTTGTATTTATTAGAATTTCAACCAGCTTTTATTTCCCTTCTGTCTCTGCTCTCTCTCTCTCGCACTCTCAGCCCGTCTCTCTCCTATCTTTTTTTAATCTTTCCCCCCCAAAATAGTGCAAGTTGACTGTTGACGTCATGGAGAGAGAGTGAGTGAGAGAGGGAAATAGAGAGAGTTGAGAGAGAGAGAGAGAGAGAGAGAGAGAGAGAGAGAGAGAGAGCGAGAGAGCTTCGGAATTCTGTAGAATGAAACATTTTCCTTTTAATCAACTTTTGTTCCTGGGAATTAAAAAAATTGTAATTATATCCTCGTGTTGGATTTATGGCCCTCAGCTCTTTCCCCTTTTTTTTCTCTCTCTCGATCTCTCTCGATCTCGTTTCTATTTCTCTATTCCTCCCCGTCATTTGTCTTTCCATGTATAGTTGGGATTTGATAGGGGATAAAAGAATTTCTTTCCTTTGATCAAAATTCCTCCAATAGACGTTACACCAGTCCCAGCAGTTACATTTCCATATTTAATGTAGTAGCAAAAATTGTATGGGGCATGCAAATAAAGACTTGGTTGCGAAATCGAGCGTGTCTGAGAGTATGTACGGTTTCATTTTTTTCTCATACATATTTTCTTATACTTACTGCGTATATTATATTTTAATGTAGCCCTCTACCTATAGCTAAATATACATGCGTATTTATTGAGCGGTAGTTTAGCATTAGTTCAATTACCCGCCATTCCATAGTTGGCCTTATTGTTTTGAGCTAGAATCTCTCAGAGTGTTCCTACAATTCTTTGACAGTTTTGTTTACATGGAGAGTGCACCTAGAAAATTTCCCCACTATTGTATAATTAATTATATAACTGAAGGACCTGGGACAGAGTCCCAGGGACCTCACTCTTCCAGTCATTAAGGTCAGGGACGTTGACCTCTGTTGGACTAAAACAACAGTTTTTGAGAATATTTAGAAAAAACTGGAAGTAATATATTATTATGGGTGATAAATTGCAAAATGGGGCAATGAGAGATTTCCTTTGAGCTAATTACTACAGAGGGGAGACAAAAGCTTGGGGGAACTCTATACCCTTGGGGATTGAGTCTTTGGACGTGTTTAGTAGATATAATTATATGGAGCATTTATACTAGAAGGAGGACAGACGGAGAGATCCCCATTGAAAGGAGAGGAATAAGGTCGGGGAAAGGAATAAGGCGTAAAAATTTGAAGGGAAAAATTCAGTTGTAGACCCGATCCTTTTTTTTTTCTATATGGAGTAATATGGAGCGGAGCGTACATTGAAAATAAAAATGAATGCATTGGAAAATGGTAAACTAAGTGGAACGGAGGAGAATGAGCAGAAAGAGAGAAGAAAAGGGAAGAGCATGAACCAGAAAATAGAGACGACCATTTTTACTTGTTGAGAAACTACTTTTGGATTATTCAAGTTAATTCTTCCCGTCTTTCTGGTTCCTTGCTCCTTTCTTCCGGGAGACTTTCTTTCTGGGGCTTTCTCCCATGGTAGTCCCGGCGTGTGAGTTAAGTCCTTGTAGTATCATTGAGTGTGAAGGTCTGCCATAGAAAAACTCATCTCATGTCGTGGTTATCCTCTACTTCGTTCAGGTCATTACTTCTGGTCTTGTGTAGGAGACGGGGAGCTGGGCTGTTAGGAAATGGTGACTGGTCTGTCATAAATTACGAGAGCAAAAGAGAGAGAGAGAGAGAGAACGAGAGAGAGAGAGAGAGAGAGAACGAGAGAGAGAGAGAGAGAGAGAGAGAGAAAAGAGCAAGAGAAAGGAGCAGTGAGAAAACACTAGCTTTTTAGCTCTCTTATATGTATCTACTGTATAAGTATACAGACTCTGAAGTATGGTATAGTTCCCAGTGAACAACGTTGGAGATGAAGGACCCAGAAGACTAATACATTTTTTGTCTATCCTTCCATACATATTGATGCAAGTAGATACGTATGTATGTACATAATGCACCCACATATGGGCTACTGCATGATGGTAATGTCAGACTCTCAACTGAAAGTACCATTATAGATATTCTTGGCTGTAAGAAGCAAAGCGGTATTTATTTCCAAGGACTCCCTACAAATGACTTTACCTTCAAAATTCTCACCAACAAAACCGATTATCCAAGGATTTCAAACAACTTTCATTCCCCACCATTTATTTTCCCGATTCAAAATATCTCTTTGAAGACTTTGTAGGAATTGCCTCTGAATACAAAATGTAATTAATTTTTCCATAGGAAGAGCCCCCTTGACTTCTTAGCAATTTTGCAATTGATTTCAGTTTCTTTCCAAGGAAATTCCGGGCAAATGCACAAGCTCCCTTCGGCTCCTTAACAATTACTGTACTGCACGTATGGTTGCAGTCAGTACTCAAATAATTAAACATGCTCCCTTTCCCTTCTAAATAATTTTGCGGATGCTCACGTCATGGTCTTTTGGAAACGGTTCCAGAAAACTCTTCTTGGACTCCCTCAGCTCAATTCACAGCATCCCCACTATAGAGCCTTTCATATATGGGAACACTTACGTACATACATATCATACTGCGTGCGTGTAGTAGTGTGTACATGTCAAATGACACTATTCCCATGATTGCTCCTACACTCCTGTCCTTGGGCTCTTTAAAGGAATCCTTGGCTCGTGCTTCTAGGCTTTTGTCCCTCATACTGTACTGGAGGGAATCTGCAATTCCTTGAAACTACAGTTATCCTTCCCACAACCACAACCGAAGACGAGGCTTTTTATCTGAAAAAGAAAAGGCTCAATTATTACAATTTAATTGTACGAGCTCAAATTAGTAAGTATTAACAGACGTTGCGCAATAAATGTATTTCAATTACCATTAATAAAAATTACGTAACACTTCCAAGCATCCAGTAACTCCAATCCTGCTGGTCTGAAAAAAATTCCTGGCACAGCAGCTGCTCTCAAATTATTCTCAAAGCTATTACAAATTTCAGCTCCGAAATTCAACGAGCGATTCATTCCAGCCCCAATTTGAGACTTTAAATATTTACTGGATATTTTACAGTGGAATTTAAAGTAAGGCCGGGCTCTAAAGTATTAACTGCCGGACAATGCGCTCATTATAAATTGTGAACCTGGAATTGAGCTTATACAGACGAATTTCCATGCACATGAATATGCAAAGATGCTCACTTGCAGGGACTCCCCATCCTCAGAAATTAATGAGTGGGAGTTGGGAAGAGAAATTGGGTAGCCTGTAATTTAAAGGCTGTTACAATAAAAGAGACTCCTTGTCCAATGTTAATCATTGCATTGCTTTATGGACGGATTTAAAGAGCGGAATAAAATATTGTTGTTCGCGCGCGTGGGAGTCGTCTTTTTAATGGACTCCATAGCTATACATTGTACGGAGGCACTGTCAGGAAAATACATCCGCATCTCTATAATGATATGTAATAGATATACAGATATGTATTACTGTACCAGTAGCTCTCCCTCAAGCATAATGCCGCGTGTCCCTTTACAATATGTCCCCCGGAATTGTGACACTTGCACTTCCTGTATGCACGCACACATACATATACATATGTCCATACACCCAAAAGCCCGGTACTACAAGCTTTAATGCCTGTCTATATATAACATACAGAGAAAGTAAAACTGAAAGTGAGAACTCCGCTTATGCCTTATACTTATTATGGGTTCCCCATTTGAAAAGTGAGTGAGTGGCTAGAAAGTTGTAACAATGGCCGGGCATTGTGTGTGAGAGGATAATGTGAGTGCAGTTGCAATGAGCTGTGTAAAAGAGATTTGATGTTTCCCCAAAAACGTGTATGTATGTGCGTGCATATGTACATAATTATGTATGTAGGTATATACAATTATCCGAGGACGTTTAGGTCCCTATGAGAGAATTATCCCGGGGCTGCAGTGCTACTGTATATTACTATAGCTGCAGGAATGTATATGAGGGCGGCGGAGGAATAGGAATGCCTACTTTATTATTATAATTAATTAACGGGACAAAGGAAGCTACAAATGGTGTTCATTAGGACTGAAAATTAAATCGCATTTGGGCCCACGTCCTACTCTCCCACCAGTAAACAGATGCTTTTCCACGCATAACACATGTTCCCTATAGTGGGTGTGGACGACCAGGGCTGTACAATTCCCATACTCTATAGAGGATCCCAGCTTTAAGGGGAAAACTCACTCTCATAATGTACTTTCTCCAGTCAGAGTCTCCTGTTGAGAATGGTAACTTTTACATTGTACACTCTCATTGTGCTCTTTTCACAGACTCTGGAGATGAGTGGAAGGCTTTGAGAGCCCCCATTCCACATACACGGGCTTTCATTTCAGCCTGATTGGGTGTAATATGTACCTATGGAGTGAGTATCTATACAAGTGCACATGTGATAAATATCATCTATCGCATGGACTTGGCTCAGAGCATTGTGTACCTATCCATATGTGAGCCCCCCATTATTTCCCGATTACACGGACAAGTCAAATTAATGTAAATGATAAGGTCCCTATTATTATAGATACAGTGGGGGCTAAGAGGCAGAGATGACTGGGTGGGGGTCCTCTCCCAAGGTATGGTTACAAGACTGGGAGGATTGGAAATTGTCCGGGAAATAATTGTGGGGATGAGGGAAGCGCGTCTGGGAAAGATGAGTTTTGAGGGGAATTAAGGGCATTGTAAATTGTGCGGTCTCCAGCTGATGACTTCAGCATTGGTCAAATTCCCTCTCTGATCCAATTGGGAGATTAACTCCTCACTGCGTCCATTCTCTTCTCGCTCTTGGAGTGAGGATCGGGTCTGTTGACATTTTTCCCTGTCCGAGCCAATTAGCCTGGGTCATGTCAATTCTCACTTCTCACTCAATTCTCTCTCATCCGCTCCCTCCAGCCTTGCCTTTCACTTCCCTCACAAAATCCTATTAATTTCATAAGGCACGGGATTTCCTCCGAAATCACTTAATATAATGGATCATTTCTACTACAATAATTACTATAATTACAATATATAGCACATATGACCTCATATCGCAATCCCCTCAGTCTTCTGGAGCAGATGTCTCTTGGCATCCTCACCTCCATACGAGGTCCTGCAAAATATTTTTCACCCTTGCCCCTCTATACAAACACTTGAACAAGAATTAAATCTAAGCAAATTTTTAATTTCTGTATTTTTCCCAAAGAAATTGGAAGGAGCATTTCAAAAATTAATAGTGACTATTAACTTTGACAGCCGAGCAATATTCCCAGCTTGAGTGATCTCAAAGGTGGGTATTTTGAATCAAACTTTTTATTGACAGGGACATTTGTTTTAATAAGAAGAAAAAGTTCAGGATTTGTAATAATAAATTATATTTGACGGAAAAATTTCCAATAAATTTGGGAGTGAGCCTGCGTGAGTTAGAAATGTGAATCTTCGTATAATTAATGTGATTGGGAGTGAGATTTTGAATGGTAAGGTTCTATAGAATGTAGATAGCATTTGAGAGCAAATATTTAGACAGGATTTGCATGGGAAATAGGAATAGAATCTCACGTTAAAATTTTCTCTGCAAGGAGCATTTCCATGTAAAGCCACAGGACTCTGTCTCTGTTACAGGGACTTGGTGGCTTTGTGTAATGAGAAAAAGCTGGGGTTAATCCTTGGGGCGCTTCTTCCTGGAAAAATTGTTTGCTCTCGCACAGACGGCAGGGACATGTGTGTGTGTGTGTGTGTGTGCGTTTGAGAGTGAGAGAGTGAGCAGTGACAAAAGGCTTTGATGGTGGAAATTACATAGAAAACTCAATACTATATCCAAACCCTAATCCCTTCCGCACACAGAAACACATTTGAAAATGCTTTCATTTGTATACTCAACCCTAACCTCAACTTTCTCTTTATTGCGGTTCCTGACAGCTTCCCAATCAAAGGACTTTTTCCTTTCCATATGTATTATTTTTTTTTGATAAAAAAAACCTTGAATTAATATTTGCATGGTTTTCCCTACATTTTTTTTTCAATAAAATATGATAATGTTTCATGCAATAAGTCACTATTGATTTTTATTTTTGTAAGGAAAGATTTTTTTTTTCTTCTGGGGAATAAGTTATGTAAGGAAAGGTAGTAATCCTTTGGAAAAAGCCTTGGAACAGAGTTGGGCTCGGTGTGACGGTGTGAGAGGGAAGAGTGAGCTCGTGTTGACATGATCGATGTGGCCGATGTGTGTTCTTCGAAACATGCTTTGTGAGTTAGGATTAATGTGTCTGAGCTGTCTGTCTCTCTGCCTCTGTTTCTCCATTCCGGGTCCTCCCATCCATTTTACATACATACAAGTTACAGATATAGATTTCACATGTACAGAGCCAGGGGGTATATAAAAAGTACTCTCGATACAAGAGACTCTCCCATGTAAGAGCGTTTTCCCTCAAGGAGCAGCAAAAGTTTCTGAACATATAAATTCCCATTTATACCAGTGTTAATTTCTCTCTTCAATAAAAAAAAAACTTGTAAAAAAAAGTCAGATTTTGAATCTTTTAAGAACGCTTTTGTCTCATTGATCTTAGAGTATAATTATATACACTGTGTGCATGACAAATGGAGAGTCTAGATATTTCAATGAGATTCTTAACTGTCTGTAATAAAATTGTAGTTGACAAATTATGTGAGGAAGGGGAATTATTACTGGGAAGAATTTAGAATTATTAAAATGTGACATTTTTGTTGTCCTTCTTGAAAAATGTGCTAATATTTTTTTTAGGGGCGATTTGAAACAAAGTTTTCTATTGGGAACGTCAGGAAGTCTGTTTTCATGTATACTTTGGGATTATTTGAAGCTATACCCAGTGTTGGTTCTTTAGCAGGGGTGGATGAATTTAATTTGCAGAGACGTCCATTTGGAGAGGAGTTGATTCAGACAGCAAATATCATTATTTATGTATCTTATCTTCCACTCCTTTCAATTTCCTCTCCCTCGGAAAGTATCTATGTACAAATATGAAAAAATAACAAAGGCTTGTCAGTGAGTCCGAAGTCGGGATTTTCCATGGGAAGGGATGGGAGGAGAAGCTGAGAATTTTTAAATTTTCTTGGAGGAATTACAAAACATTAACGAATGCTTTCTCCATTGGGAGTTGATCCCAAAGGATTGGCAATAATAAGATATACAACTTTCTCTCTCTCTCTCTCTCTCTCTCTCTCTCTTGCTCTCTCTCTCCCAGGCAAATACACATTTATGTAGGGCCAGAGAAGAGTCCCGAGTTCTTGCGTATACGCAATCACTTTCCCTAAATAACTAATAAACAGTTTCTCCGAAATTACCTCCAGCTTACTGCATGTTAAGTGACCGTATGACTTTCCCTCAACTCTCGAACGCTCCTACCTGCCCTGGCTCTCAGGAATTGTAAATTGTGGAGAGCTCCACAATACACAAATTTCCCTCCCTCCCAACCCTCCAGCCCATAAAACCACCGTAGAAAATAAAGTAACAATATACGCTAGCCCCCCATCTTGTACACTTTCTCTTCCAGGATTTTACAGAATATCCTGGAACCCCTCAATGACAATATTTACGCTCTTTATAAGCAGCAAAGTATCTCAGAGTGAGGATTTTTTATAATTATCTGAAATATGAAATTTTTATACCCCACAGCCTGGTGAAAGCAAAGTCCCTAATAAGTGGAAATTGTACTGTTGAATTTACACCATCAACAACCTGATCTGACTGTACGGGAGTGTCTGTCTGAGATCTGAGAGAGTTGACAGAGAAGTATAAAAATCACTGAGGTTATAAAAATTGGCCGGCAGTACTCGTAGGTCAATGCCATAGAATTTAAGGGCTGTGGGAGAAAGTATCTGAAAATGGGGCACTCTGATATTTTCTTCCCTAGTATTGCTAAACTGTCTAATTGGGGCGACAAACATTTAATGGGACCTGCTCCTTGCTCCTTGTATACAATGAAATAGTAGAACATCGCCTGAGCCTCCATACAGCTCTGGAATTGCTGAATAAGCCCAAGTTTGACGGAGGTGACTCCCGGGTCGATTTACAAGGGAGGTTCAATTTTACATAATTTAGTGTGAGTATCGCTCCTGTACAAGTGCACGCATCCGAACATTTTATACATTGGAAGGGTTCTGTATTCTACATATAAGCCAAGCATATACTTATAGACAGGAAACCTTTGGAGATGCATAACTACACAGGGAAGTAAACACTAACTCACACGTACACACACAACACAACACACACACACACACACACACACACACACATAAATACACCCACTCAATAGTAACTTCTCCTGAGTCGTGTGTATTTCTACTCACGAGTGAAAGTATCGCTAACGGAAGGAATCGACAGCTAAAAAATGAGTATGAATGAAAGCCAAAGTTTATTGATCGACCCTTACGAATAGTACACTTACGAATAGTTCGTGCTCCTTTACAAAAAAGGCTAGATTCCTCGCTGGGTTTAATATTTACTAATAGATACGTACATATATGTATGATTACAGTAACTCATAAGCCCATCCGCCAAGTAACATCCCAAAAAAATTATACAGAGAAAAACAGCACATGACAGTCCTGACTAACCCTATCTTTGCAGACTTCTTAATCAAAACATTATTATAAATTCCTGTGTGGTTCCGAAAGAAAAATAAGAACTTGTAATAAACAAATGTGGAAATTCCCTTTGGAATGACAATCCTTTCCTGTATAAAATTTTTATGCAAAATTCCACTTTCTCTTAGAAATTCCTCAGCTTGAGGGTGTTTTTTTTTAAAGTTTTTTGGAGACATAAGAAATTCTCTGGAAAAAGTACTAGCATTTGTTATAATTGTAAAAATTGAGATATTATTCTTCAAAAATTCTCAAGGAGAAAGTCCCCTTTAAAATTTTTGTTCATCCACTATTCATTTCCTTCTCAGCCGGTGGCATTCTGGGTTTGAAGGAGACTCCCTTTTAAAATTATGAGTCCAATTATTATCAGAGAAAGTCCCTCTTCTTCCAGTTCATTTGAAACTGGATTTTTGCAATTACGTCTTTTGCATACGAAACTTATTGGGTTACTTTTTTTTCAAGCTCTGGAGATTACAACAACTACTATAAAAGTGAATATAAAGTATACACTGTTATGTGTATACTTTATAGTGTGTGTGTGTGTAATTTGAAGGTGAAGTAAAATGTGAGGGAAAACTCCAAGAGAGAGAGAGAGAGGAAACAGTTTTGAGCTTTGTATTTGAGAGAAATAAAATGTTTGGAGAAAGTTTTTTTTTCTTCTCCTTGTGAGAACATACACAAACATACAGAGAGACACAGAGGAGCCTTTTATGTTTTGAAGAGAGGTCTTTTGATGCCAGAGGAGATCGGTTGGGAAGACGTGAGACGCCCGATCGGTCCTGACAGCTAAATCCCGGAGCTGTGTGGTTGCCATCGACGGAGCATTTTGAATAACAAGATTCCTCTCGAAGAGATGTTCGGATGAAGGGAGAGGAATTTCAAGGAGTATCATTATTCTGGGATTTGACCACAGACCGGCTGCCTAAGCTACGGTCGCCATTTTGAAGGGCCTTTTTGAATAAGACTGTTGCTTTTGTGTTCAGCTCCAGAATTTATTTTACCTTATTTCAGAATCCTACAGACTCTCTCGAACAATTTCCCTCTCTTTAAATTCAACATTAAGGATAACCCCATCGATCACCAGCATTTTCAAGGGGTTGCTAAATTTTACAACTTTGTTTTGGGGTACTGTGAGACAAACATTTTGTAATTCCTTGATTTCCACAAAAACATTAGAGCTACTGGGAAAAATACAGATTTTATACAATTTACGTCGTTCATAATTTTGACGGAGGTTATGTTGGGGTGAATTTTAGAAAATTGCAGGAAATATTTGAAAAACTCCACTGTCTAGGGTCTTGTAGTGTAGGAGAAAAAAATTGAGGGAAAAATTGAGGGTTCCTTGTATGCTATTGAAAGGGAAGTTTTTTTCTGTGATGTGGTTCTGCTTGCCCATACACACTCACACACACACACGCTCACACACACACACACACACACACACAAACACAGACAAATGCATACATGCATGCAGGGCCTTTTGTTGAGAGAGGTGAGGTACGGGATTAGTGTTTGAGGTGCTCGTGGCAATATTGAGTTGCCATTAGAAGAGCAGCACAATTCACTGGATATTCAAGTATTATGATGATGGAGCTTATCGGAGCGAGTGTAATATTGACAGGAGGGTGAACATGTCTATTTGTTACGTAACGCCATAAAAGTAGACGCTTCACTCTCTTCCGCCAGTAGTAATAAACTCTTTTACCTTCCCAGCTTTTATGGAACAACTCACTCTACGTATTGTATCCCGGGCCCATACTCCATACTGTCCCTGTATGTACTTTTCTATTATAATCATACTAACACTTTCCCTCCGCTATTGTGTACAGTGCCCGCACTCTACTTATTACTATTGTATGAGCCGCTATTTTATGAATGCGAGCAACTTGTGTGTGTGTGTGTGTATGTTCGTCCACACAAACGCATTTTGTCTGCCTCTCGTAATGCTACAATGTACTGGAGTATACACATCAGCTCTTATAATTATTATACATTTATACCTATAGCTCTCCTCCATGTACAAGAACATCCTTGCATTCCCTGGGCTAAGAAGCAAAGAAGTGAAAGTCCATACAAGGATGTTTTTCAATTCATACAAGTTTCAATACAATGACAATTTCCCCTTCCCCGAATTTTCAAACAAAATTAGAAAAGCAATTCCTTGGGAACATAAAGTTCAATTCTGAATTATTAAGATTTAACAAATTATTTAAAAAATTAACAAACCCTTTACTTTTTAAAAATTCAAAGGGTAGGCACACAAAACCAATGTCAAGAAGCAAGTAGGGAAAATACTGCTGGGGAAATATTAATTAATATTATAAAAATTCAAATCTTTAAACAATTTTGGTTTACACATTTTTTTAATACTTTAAAAGATACTTTAACTTTCTTGACTTAAATTGCGGACGGATTTTTAAAAGACATATCTTACAACTTCTTAAGCATTTCTTGTCTAGGGGTTTTCGTTTAGGGGAAAAAGCTACAGTGCTTCTTTGGCTCTCAGCAGAACGAGACGGATATACAAAATGCATTAGCGTAGGAGTCTTGTTTTTATGAGTCTTTAGCATCCACAAAGTCTGTAAACTGGGAGAAGGAAGGTAACTCTTATTGCCCTGTGCCATTAAAGCGTTATGGTACTAATACACACTACACACTATGTACTAGGGCCCCGCCATGTCAATCACATATATCTCTAGGCATACACAGCCTCCCTACATACAAATAAGTACTAAAGGGGAGTTACTACCATGATGGTTTTTATTATTATTAATCCCGTATTATTTCTCATGCACAAGTACTTTCCCAAGACTTTCACTCGCTCCAATATATTTCCACATTCCTCCTATATGCACATATCTACATATAATTATAGCAAACGTAAATTCCCTTAACTTCTTATACTTGAAAAACACACACACTCATATACCCACAATACTTATTATCATACGGTCTCTGTACATACAGTGAGCGCTCTTTGTACCTGCACCCGTACGAATTCCCTCTTATAACGTCATGCTTTCTCTTCTAGAAAATAATTAAAATTGCTATAAAATAAGATTTTTTTAAAGGTAAAATGCTTTTTAAAAAAAACTTCCTTAAATATACTAAATTATGACAGGGCGCTCTCTTGGCAAGCACATCCATCCAAAATTCCAGGTTTGAATACGTAACGACAATGTAAATAAAGCAATAAGTGAATGCTTTATGGGAATATTTCCAAATGGTTCCTGTCTCGGAGTAAGGAAAAGGGACTTGTGAAAGGGTGCTAATAGCAAGTGCACACTGTGCACATTTACACTGGAGTGGAATGTGGCACCTTTTTTCCCCCCGTGGAAATAGTTAACCCGGAGTTTCTCCTCGGTTGCTCTAAGCATATAGGGAAGGAAAAACTTTGGAGTTTTTCAGGTGTGAAAAATTTCAGTTTTTTTCACTATCCATATAAGTCCCACATGTATTGCTGTCTTGGGCCAAATATCTTTCCCATATTTCACTCTCCCTACCGACCCGCGTACATTTATTGATTTACAAAGTCCTTTCGCTCTCTCTCTCTCGAAAAAGCAAATTACTGTAGCGTGCGTGGCACATTGAAAATCCGTTTATTGCGTAATTATGCAAAAGCTGGAATGGTGAGAGCGGAGAGAGTCCGAGAGCCTCATCATATAAGCACGAAATAATTCTGCTCCGGTGAACCAACATATTTATTATTCTTACGCTCCTCGTCTGGATGGAGACATGTCTGCTTCCATCTCTCATTCCCCCATAAATGCATTCATGCACGGATAGTATACGTACGTACATAGGTACAGATATCTACGCAAGTAATTATCCGGAGATACAAGGGCCCTCAAATAAATTCTCTCCTCCTGAACTACACCAGATACAATAATAATTATTGATGTCAAAAAAATTCCCTGCTGTAAATTCCCCGTAAGAAAATTGGCGGAGCCCCTGTAGAAATTTCGTATGTAAGAAAGGGATGTAGAGGAATGCTCAGTGTACTTGAAAATAGTAGGGCTCAAGCTTGTACTAGTGACAACGTACAGATAAAATATAATTATCTTAATGTATGTAAAATGTATCTATATCTATCTGTAGATACGTAATTCGAAACACATGTTGAGAGTACGAGCCCCGAGAGAAAGTCCCGTGAGAATAAAATTTCCCAACTACAACTTATTCCTTGAGCCTTTCCCTCAAATGAGGGATTCAGACCTATGACTCCACTATGACTGACTCAGTGTGTTATTAGCATTGAGGAGGACGGCCGCTGGATTTTTTCCTGCCACGCCTTTCCTTTTAATTTGAAATTTTTCTCCCAACTTTCTCCTGAAATGTGTAAACTCCAGTATTTGCCCCTTTATTATTTCGTTCATGTATCTATGCTTACCTGCATTTATGTAGATACAGCTATGTATAACCAAACCCCCATAATTTTCAATACCCCCTGAAAGTTCTTTTGACAGGAGGGCGGACGGACAGGGTTGTGGACGGCTTGGCAGGGAGAAGATAAAATCTTTGGGAGAGAAGCTTTCACCAGAGCTTCATTGGCTATTTGTATTGGACAAGGGATGAGATAATTAACAATAAAGCCAAGGCTAGTTATTTCCTATGGAGCCAATAGCAAATAATAAAATTCGGGACACATTTTGTCTCTGAAGAGGAAAAATGGTCTAAGTATCCTGGACAAAAGCATGCGCACGTAGAACATTTTGCCTCTTCAGGGACGCTATGAATTAATTACAGATGCTCCACAGACGTGTAAATTTACACAGTACATCCTTTCTGGAAAAAATGTATTTTTTTTTTACAAAGGCAGTGCTTCCAAAAAGGCTTTATTTAGACAAGTGTCTCTCATTGCCCCAATGTTTTAAAATTCTTCCTCCCACCTTGACTCCCTTCACAGAGACTGTTACAGGACTGGAGAGAAGTAATTACATATATGTACATACATAAGGACATGTGTGCGTGTGTATAGGTCAAAGGTGAACTTCCCCATGGAAAAGGTACCTTGACAGGAGTCTTCTATCTACTAATAAAGCCCAAGTAATAAAGTTTAATACCAGCCCATAGTCTCCACGCCCAGCCACTTAAGAAGAGCGGGATGCGTTTAATAACCGCAGTATTGCTCTCAGCAGGAGGACTCACGGGGCCTCAACATACCCTCACGTAGATACATACACACCTCCTCCCAAGTTATACCCAGATATAGTCACCAGTGATAAGATGCCAAAGGACCATCAGGGAAAAAAACGGGGCAAAGTGTACATTTGGGAGATTAAATTATTTCATAATTATCGCATTTAT
The DNA here is from genome assembly GCA_947179485.1 of Allacma fusca. Lineage (NCBI taxonomy): Eukaryota > Metazoa > Arthropoda > Collembola > Symphypleona > Sminthuridae > Allacma > Allacma fusca. The sequence continues at coordinate 36,205,433 of OX359247.1, forward strand.
TCCCACCTGATCGAACATTACATAGGAAAATTATCTCAGGAAGGAATTCCGTCTGGACTTAAAATCCCTCCTGCATCTTAGCAAGAAGCTCCTATATGTATGTGTAGGTATAAATACAAGCATGGGAAGGAAATGGGGTTGAAGGAACACTGGCACGAGATGCACATAATTACATATGTATCTGTATATGGAAATAAGGGAAATATTTGTATATAGAGGAATTTGAGGGAACGAGAAAATAATTCCCGGAGCATGCATCCTAACTGCAGGGAAGATGCTGCTCTTATGGGTTTATAATTCCTCCATTTAACTCCACGCCAGGTTCATTGTATCGTGCATAGGATGGAGGGGCTTACAGTTATGTACATATGCACTGTTCACTCCCGGCCACTCCAATGGTGTGAGACTCCGGGTATTTTAATTAAGGGCAAAGAGAAAGAGAGTAAGCTGAAGAAAGGGAGAAAAAAAGTTGCTATGTAGTCACGCCAAGTCATCATAACTCACGCAAAAAGTAAACTTACTTTCATGATAATTGGCTCGGCTGTGAAAACAAAAGTGGGAGATATCAAGAGAGGAAAGGAATCCAAATAAAATCATTTTTTACACACACACACACACATACACACACCATTGCCTTCCTCTGTATGTACCTTCCGCCTGGGTCTACAGTCCACCCTTAAAGTAACAACAGTCTCATTTCAAAGGCCAGATATCCCCCTCCTACAAAGGATCGTCCCTTTTGTAAGAACAATTCTTAGGATTATAAATGCTGATTTGTAAATTTGCCCAGATATCTCTGCTCCTCCAAAGATAGTTTCATAAATAGAGTCCCTCATGAAGAGACTCCACTGTACACCCTTCCCACCTCCACCCACAGGGGAATGAATAAACCAAAAGCTTTGAAATACTCAAGAAACTTTGCTCTCCTGCCATATTTCTTATTTCCAGAGAATTATTTCCGAGGACTGAGAAAAGTTCCAGAAATTACTGCAATTCTTTCTCCCATTACTCCCCATACGCCTTTATAATGCTCTCTCTCTCTTTCTCTTTTTCTCTCTCTCTCTCCGCTCCCAGCCACCCAGTACAAGACGGGAAGACAATCGTACAAGTAGTTGCTACAGTCGTTAACATGCTATGGTACACAAGCTTGAACATTGTGTTTTGCGCAATGTTTTCTTTCTTGATTACACTCCCGCACGGTTCCCACAAGTCCTTGCTCTCCTCTCTTCTCTTCCTCCTGGAAAAAGGATCCCTTGCCCCCCAAACTTCCTTTTCCGCCCTTCCGAAAATACAGGTCTTGAAGGAAACATTAATTTCTATTTTGACGAATTACCATGATGATTGTGCCAAAGTACACACTGTAAAAGGCAACTCCATTTCGTTCATTATGAAATGAAGGCTAGATAAAATAATTTATTTTAAATCCCAATTTTGAATCCCTGGGAATTTTCTATATGAAGGAAGTATTTTTGTTATTATGTGAATAATTTGAATGCAAAATTTACTAGTTTATTGAGTAATGGCTCAAGGAATTAAATTCGAATGGGACCAATCAAACGGACTAGCAATTCTGTACAAATGCACTACAAATGCACTCAAAATGCGTACGTAGAAATTTGGAGGAGCACCAAAGCCACTCAACTGTTGTGCATACAGGAGTGCAATTTAATTAAGTGTCTGTACCTCAATAGGTGCAGTTACACGTGCATATTTTTATACTACCATATGTAATTACATACATATGTGGAAGAAAATCCACATATGTAGTTCCCTTGGGGGAGAGGAAAAATCCAAAGCAGGGACTTCAAAGCAGTATTAATGGAATTACCAGCACCGCATACACACATACATAAAAACGTTCCTAACGCAATCGTATGTACATATTTGCAAGTAGTAATTACGGTAGTAGAAATATGCACGTAATGGAAATAGTATGTCGAGAATTTAAAATGAGCTTTCATACTGCCGCGGAGAGAGCCCCATACTCCCCTACCTTATAATGACTGTCACATATGTAGATACCTACATGTAATTACCGGGACTTGAACAAGAGTAGTGTCAGGCCTTGTAGTACATTACTAGAAGACAGTGTGGATGGACCTGCCTGCACTTAATTAAATATAGGTAATAATTCCGTACGTGCAATTAGCTATGTACATATACATAGCTTGGAAGCTTTAGAGTAATCCTGATTGTGAGTATAACTAATTGTAAGTCTTTTCACACAATTTCCATTATCAATTACAGTGACGCCACAATAGTGTCCCTAACATTCCCCTTTCTCTCCTATGGTTATTATAGGCATTCAAGTGTGAGTAAGGGAAAAGCCTGTATTTAAATTAGGAGGATGCTAAGTGTAGATACTGACATTGCTGGGGAGAGTTACGTACATAAGTGTGACCGTACCTGTGGATATACATACAGATAGATGCGTACAAATATGCTTTCATATGTAGATACTTTGTACGTACTATCGGAACTTTAAAATAAAGTTTTGAGAGTATAATAATTTTGATAGTTTATGTATATCTATATCTACAGGCGGTTATATTGTAGCGAGTGAATTTGTATATTTAGGGAATTCAAAGTGTAATTTCCGGAGTCGCCGGAGGTTGCACATCCGGACAATGCAGCAAAATGTTTAAGGATTGCGACGACAACTCAAAATAGTTCTGGGAAAGTCTGGACTGTAACCTGCGAGGGCTGATCAAAGTTTCCAAATATAATCAGAGTAGCCTTCAGGCTATGGTGTGGGGAATTATAATTTACACACACAGACACACACACACACACATACACATACAATATAGAGTGTTGGATTGTGAAAGGAAATAAATATTTTCTTCCCCCTTCCTATAGCTATAACTCATAAGCGTTTAGAATATCTGCAAGTACTAACAAATCCTGGGCTCCCTGCTACTGTATTTGAAGGAATTAGTTTTGGAAATTTCCCAAAATTTTCCCGTAAATATAAAATTACTGGAGTCTTTCCTCTACTTTGGATTTGTAGCCACTGGAGCTGAAATTTTTGGGGAGAGTTATAAATATAAGAGTGTAGGGGCAATTTTTTGAAGGAGCAAGGAAATGGGGGAGTTAAATAATTATTTGAAAATAGCCTTTATTTTGCATTGGTTTGAGCTAGGGGAAAGCAAATGGTTCCTGAGACCCTGCTAGATACATTGAATCTATAAACTATGTGTAAATCTTACATACATATGTAAAATATTTTGGAAGCCTACACAGGAAATTTCCAAGGGTTCTGCAACAACTTCCATTCTCCGGGACAACTCTGCAAATAATTTGGGGAAGTTTAGGAAATAATTCGGAGTTGGGAAAGGGAGACGAACCGATGGGTCCACTGCTAAAATGCAAAAGTTACTTTCCACAGACAGGGTGTTCCGACCCAAGCCAAGTATAATCCCACACATGTTTATATATATCTATATAGATATATATAGATAATTATATATATACTCACATATAGTCCCAACATTGGAAATCAACTGGAACTGAATTATACAATATTAAAATTGTTTCCAGTCATCCCATCAACTTTAATGTTAGAGGAGAATAATTCAGGAGTGGGAGAAGAGTTGAAGGAATGTATAGATATGATTATATAGATATAGATATTTTAATACCTCCTAACTCTACTCTTGAACTATATCCCCTCCTCATCTTTTATATGTAATTGTCACCATGCTCGTGATCACAATAAACACACATTCCCTCAGTGAAAGGAGAAAGTACCTATGAGAAAGGACAGAGTGAAAGGGGGAGTGCTCGTTTTGAAAATGAGAAAATCCAACATAAAAACAAATGGAAATACCTTTGTGGATGTGACTCTGACACGACAAACTTGACACTTGACAGGACTCACAACAACAAAGTATGCATAGGAAATCTGTGCGGGGCATTCTGGGGCCCAACTACACAAATACAGTCTCATCTCTTTCCAAAGGCAACCCTCCCAATCCCCCAAAATTCCCTGTCAAAACTACACATAGACTTTTATAATAATAATTGAGTAATAATTCCACAGACAAATTAACAGTCTGTTTTACAGAGGAGACCTCCAAAATTTAAAAAACAAGACCCTATCAAAAATAACAATGTAGAATACACACTGTAAAAACCAATTTGCATGGGAACTTGAGCCTTACAAGTCTACACAGTACATAATTGGAGTTACCACAATATACATATCTACGTACAACTAGGAAATTTACGACGCCTAATTATTTATAGCTAAACATAAGTAGGAAAAGTTGTCAGGCACGTAGGAAGTACAATAATTCAAAAAAGCCTGCTCCTCAAAAGGGACTCTCGCTATCTTGTAATCCTTTGGGAGGGCTAACTTTCCACCCTTTGGAAAAACTATCCGTCATGTGCGGTATATTTCACAGCCTATGATTTATCTACATACTACGAGTCGGGGAGAGTTACAATTTATATTGTGACCAGACAATCCCTAACGAGGCATCCCTCATAGAGAGAGTTGCCTGTACTAGTCTGCACCATGATTCAAATAGCAAAAAGGACCGAAGTTTATGTAGATAGATATAACAATGGCTCATATGGAAAATGGGAAATAAAGAGTGATAGCCAGCAACTACTGTGCTACTTTTGCATAGGACATGAGAATTTTAGAGGGAACTATTTCCAAATCCACGGAGAACAAAACAAATAGAAGTCAAAGGGTGAAGAATTGCTTCACTTGTTATTTCCTCCTTTGACAACACACTTCATTTTGTTTCCTTCTGATAGCTGCTATTATACACAGCACTACACAGTATTATACAGGGCTCTGGACATGTGAGGGCAAATTAGGAATATTCCCTCTTTAGAATCAAGTGCTCTGGTAAAGGGAAGGAATTAGCATAGAATCAAAGGGGAAAGTATTCTATTTTTGAAACTACTGTATGCTTTCCACATATGTAATTATGTATGTATCTACATATAACAAAATGGGTAATAGTTTTTTTTTTGGCTTTTATATATTTACTTTATACTGGATCCAGGATTGTTTACGATGATGGACGTAATACCCGGGTTTTAACATTTGAGGGAATGTTCGGGAAGTGAGGTTGTAAAGCTTCTGGGAGGAAGAGTGGAAGAGAATGAGAATTGTAATGGAAAGGATGGAATTGATTTCCACAATTTATTTCCGACTTCACTTGAGCCTTCTGGCAAGACTCATTTAACTTTCACCATCATAAATGATTATTTCAATAGTTTAAGGGAGTTTTTATATTCAGGGGAAGTTTACTGTAGTAAATTTGCTGGAGTCCAGAGTATAAAATTTTTTGGTCCTTTGAGCCAGACTGCCCTAATAGAGAAAGTGCACTGTAAACATTCCTCCCGTACAAGGACCATTTATAATGCCGAGGGCTGATAAAGCTGTCAAAGCCTGTCATCGTAGAGTCTCTCTCGTTATAATTCTACGGACGATCTTCCTCCAGCCTCTCCTTCCGTCATAGTCCTGAATCCGATAGTTCCCCTTTGCTCTCTCTCTCTCTCTCTCTCTCTTAAAAGAGAGGTTTCAATTTTGAAAAAAAAAGAAGAAATGTCAGACTATATGTGGGAAAATTCAATACCTTGTTATTTGCCCCTTTATTATTTCCTCCTTCAAAGAACATAACCTGCACTTCGTCTTGAGATTTCCAATGGGGAGAACAAACGATACAGGAGGAAGAAAGGAAATTTAAAACCAGCTTAAGATTAAAGTCCCTAGGAGAGAGAAAAAAAAGCTACAGAGCTCTCTCTCTCTCTCTCTCTCTCTCTTGATAGGAAGACACAGCCCAGCTTTCATCTCTCCTTCAATTCAATTACAAATAGAAGCCTATAACTCCCATACCTTTTCCCTGCCCTTGTTGTAGACCTTTGAAAGATAAATTTCTCTTTATCTCCTGTGTAGATATTATATCTAGGTATAACCTCGACTTGAAAAGGAATCACATTCTGGAAGACACACACTCACAACAGAGAGACACACTCACCTGAGCGTTCTTCTTGATTGGCCCTTGAAAAATTCACTTAAATTTTAACATGAGGGAATCTGCATAGACATAAAATTCCTTCAATTTCCCTAGGTTGTTTACACTTGTTGATTCAAAATTGGATTGGGTGAAAGGAGGTAGACAGACAAGTAGTAAAATATTCTTGAATCCTTTCCATTATTGAGTTTCCAATGAAATTCTATTACAGTGTGAGTCTATTTGCACTTTCTTTCTGACGTGATTCATGGGGATTTCTGAGGGCATTTTCTGTCACCTATGTTTTGCATTTGAGTGGGCTTATTTCCGGGGGAATTTCTTTTGACAAAAGTGCACATTTACTTTCTCCTCCCGGAATTCTCAATCCTATGATTGATAAAGCTTAATACTTGGGTTATGTATTGATTCGGGCACGGAATCCCTGGGAGATGCTCAAGTAAACATTGAGGGATGAAGGAACCTTACGCAGTCCTTGCTTCATTGTCAAACCTTTGAAATATTGCAGGATGAGGAACGTGCATTTGGAAAAAATCCCGTCAAATCCATATTTTCTCTGGGAATCTTACATGTACGCGTGTTATGGTGAAAGTTCTTTTCTATACCTTCACACATCTATGATTGATTTCACAGTATGATAAATATATTATGCATATAAATATATATATATATAAAATATTAGACCAACATTTCCCCTTGTGATATTTTCAAACACAAAATTATATAATTTGTAACAAATTCTTCAAAAATTTGTTACAGATGCCCAATTTAAAATTGGGACTGCTAGAGTTAGAATTTAAAGCACAGGTAGGATTTTATTACAAAGGTTTATGAAATTTTGGAGAAAGTAAGTATGCGGAATTTGTGAGAGGATTTTCTTCGGTGGTTGAGGAGAATTTAAAAAAAAATTCCCTATAAAATTTCCTACAAAATAGTGAAATCTTTCGTTGTAGGCCACTTTCTTGAAGGAGCCATAAAGGTGTGGAATGAAACCGTGGGAGCTTGTGTGGATGCAAAGGCACTTGTTAGTTTGTGGGGGGAATGCATATACATGTAGGTAGTGAGTGAGGAATTATATATGTACGTACATGTGTTTTGTATAGATACATATGTATGTGTGTACGTGGAAATCTGGTACCTATATGGGAAGGTTATTTGACAAGTGTAAATATTGTCTATGGATGGAGATGGGAGCTGATCTCTTTCTCTCTAGTTTTTTCCCTCTCTCTCTCTCTCTCTCTCTCTCTCTCTCTCTCTCTCTTCTCCAACAGCGTTTACTTGTCTCACTCAAGCTCATCTTTTGCTCGTTTATTTGCGTTGCGTGCAATATCGTCTTGATGGTGTGGAGTTTCTCGGAGGCTAAAGTTGTTTCTATAAGAAATCTATTTTTCTTGTTTCTCCGTGGGTTTTCTCAGCAGGCGAGACTTGTTCCTACATTGCTAGAATAAATTCCTCGCTCCACTGACTCCATAGCTCTATATGTCTTGATCTCCGGTTTTATTTCCCATTCGATGGTCATGACTCGTGTGGAGGCCATTGGCCAGGCCTGGCTCACATCATAGGGCAACTACCTTGGAGACCTCGTGCACTCCTTCTGTATGCCCTAGCAAACACATCACTAGTATAGAGCCACTCTTAAGTATCTACCTATAAGGACATGTATGCAGATACTCTATATTCTTTAACACTATACACTCCTCAGTTTCAACGGGTCCCAAAAAATCCTTCCTCCTCCCTCAACTCCAAAGAAACTAATTTCACCCCCCCCCTCCCCACAAAATTGCATAAAATTGTTTTTACAGATTTAATAAAACACTTTTGTCTAAGTCAATAATTATTCTCCTTTCGATTGTAAATAAAACAAAATCAAATCAAAACTTTCCCCCAAATTTGAACGCACCCCTTGTTTCTAGAGACTACGCTTTTTAATTGAGGATTTTCAAACCCCGTTCCTTGAGACTACTTTTTTTAGTGAAATTTTGAAGGAAATTTTTCAAGTAAATTTGTAAATGTTAACATGAGAATTCCTCACAAAATGGGGGAGTGAAATTTTGGAGGGACGTACTATTTTATGAGCTCTGGGGGTTCAAAAATGGTTTTTTGGCACCTGACACTTGTCTACATGTATATCGACAAGCGGATGCATACAATCCTAGGCTCCTTTCTATATTTACAATAAGCCTTTGGGTGTCTTTTGGCACGAGCTTATTTGTATTTGTATTTATGGCTGGCAGACTGTAGCTTCTGGGAGGTTCCATATATCTTGTGGGGATGTTGTTGCATGGGATGCCGGAAGTTGTTAGGACGTTCATATCTTTTCTCTACTGGCTTTTACTCCCATCCCTATAACAAAACTGTATGTAATTACATATGTAGACACATAGCCTGAATTATATTTGACCCGTGGCAATGACAGCCTATAACGCTTCCCATCAGTCTCATGCTAGCCTTATTGTGGGAGCTAATAGTTATTACAGTACATATTTAAAAAACCCAGGTACACTCAACCATGAGGACGAAGGATATGTGCAGGGCTTAATGCCAGAGCTAACAGATTTGTTCCAGCTAATTGAGCCCAAATCGGTCTGTCCTTCCCTCAGCCTTGTTTTAAGCCCTCTGAGTTTCTTCATTATCTGACTCGTGAGCTAATTACCCCTAAAATGCAAATTTCCCCGCAGAACCGATTCTCATAATGGGAATCACAGCGTGGCTTTCTCTACTTTCACTTTATTATCTCCCCACGGAATTCACTTTGCCCAAGGAGCTATGTATGTTGTATGCCTATGGAGGCTCATCCCTCACGAATATTATAGATATGTAGTATCTACGTACATCCCCAGACCAGGTACATTAGTCCTGAGGACGCCTCAAGTTACATTAGCCATTTCCGCTCTCGCCCGTATATAAGTTAAGTAAAAGCCCGTAACCTAATCCGGTTCAGTTTCCTCCAATAATCAATTATCGGCTATGCACACAGTTAATGATACCTATATAAAAAACATCATTAGGAATAAGTCTCCCTATACTCTCATGTTTTCTGAGCGGATAAATGGAGGCTTGTTGGTTAAGGGACATAATGGTACATATTTGGGGAAGCCATAATCCTCCCTAATGTTAATCATTACCCAGGAAATGTTCAAGAAGCAACTCAAAGCGTTCATTCAATGGCCTTTTTCTTTATAAATTTCATCTTGAGTACTGCAATTTTTGCTCATTTAAATTTTCTCAGGGATGTCCTAATTTTTTCGGCAAAATTGTCTTCGAAAATAAATAATTGTCAATCAAAAATTCCTTGCTCAATTTTGTCAAGACTGTTTCTGCAAAATCCTGTACAAATCCATAAATAGCGCAGGAACAAATAACGTTTACGAGACAGGTTTTGAAAATTGACAAACCCACCAAGTAAGCATTTCCTTACGTGTCTAGGCGTCACAGACTGGTGCAAATTTGATATCAATTTTAGTATGGGTTTCCAGAAACGCTCAGAGTCTTGACTTTTGTGGGGGAAAGGGATGCAAATTGAATCTAGGAATATTAACGGGGTTCTTTGGGAGATGTTCTGGGGCGAAATTTGATGAAAACAGGACGGATGGAGAAAAGTGACAATTTTCTTTATTTTTTTTCCTGGGACTCAGAGTACGAGTGTAACCTTTGAATTTCGGGGATTGTTGGAGAGCTCTAACTATGTGAGTACGTGTGTGTGTGTGTGTATATACGTTAAGAATAATTTTAGTATTTTCATACGTGAGTAACATTTTCCCTGTTTTTCTCTTTTCAACGAGTGTTTGTGGATGGGAAGTCATTCTTCCTTCCTGTACACACACACACACACACACACATATACACATACACACACATACACACACACACACACACACACACACACACACACACACACACATACATACACACACACACACACACACACACACACACACGCACGCACACATACACACGATCTCCGTCCCATAGCTCTCTGCAGTGGGTCTGTCAGGGAAGAGGAAAAATATGAGTGTTGACGTGTTATTGGTTCTGACAGGACTTTCTCCCTCTTTTTTCCCTCTCTTCTCTATTCTTTCGCTCGACTTTCCTCCCTAACAAGTTTCTCCCAGAGATGAAAATGGGGCGAGTACCTAATGCTCTTTATCCTTCAAGGACTGTCATACATGCTGTAATTTTTTTCAACATATCACATTTCCTCCAGATATGACTTTCCCCGGACATTGTATTATTTTTTTTTCAAGAAACCTACATGTCCCTATAATTTAATACGGGGCATATATAATATACACATACATTTCTACATGTTATTGTAACCTACCCTGAAAAATTCACGTGACTATAGAAAGCACAAGGTGTGGGAAAATTGGTGTCACTTGCATTTCGTACGCAATGAAGTTCGAGCAAGGGAAAATGTGTGTATTTATTATGTAGATACCTCTGGAAAATACAGGGATTCGCAAAACTATTTCCTCGTCCTACTCTACAGAAAAATTACTTTATAGGAACATCATTAGAAAATGTGGGATTTATACTTTGTAGGAAATTCACATAGGAGTACAAAGTTATTAATAAATTCATGGGGTATTAAATTCTCTCAATATTTCCAGACTGGATTAGTAAAGAGAATCTACAGGAGAAAATTGGAACTTTATCCCCCTAAAATAAGAAAACAGTTTGCAAGACTCTGTACACTTTGAATTTATTTATGTGTTTTCCTTCATTGCGGATTTTGTTCCCCGTACTTGATCCAGCACGCAACATATGTATTTATATAAGTATACAAGAGTATCTGGATTCTTACGGGGATGGCAGAATTATACACAATACGGTTGATTGTGTGGAGCGGGATGTGGGAGGGAAAATCCGCATAGGAAAAATTCTAATCTTGCTTTCTCCTGTGAAAGTCCTTCCTTCATAACTTCTGGAGTTGAGAATATTTCAAGAGATTCCCCGTTAGAGAAAAATTATATTGTAAATTTAGGATTCAATATTAAATTCCTCTTATGAGAGGACATGCACATACTTTGTCAAAAAATTAAATTTTGATTCCTTGAGGGACGTGCTCTTTGGAAAGGAAAGCGAGTGGACTGTAATTCACAAGGAGATGAAAGTTGGGGAAAGTTGGAACTTTCACATTTACTTTCTCTGGAACTGCCGACGAGTGGTTTCGCAACTGCATCAGCCCCAACCTTGGCATAATTCCTACAGTAGACCCTTCCTATTCCGAACGCTTTTTTTTTACTAATACCTCCAACTGTGAAGCCTATAAAGTGTACCTACACACATGCGTATTTTATTCACATGAGGAGAGGGAAAACACGTAGGGATGTGTCCCGACATTAAGACCGGAACAAAAGACTTGGAATGTCATTAATATCTATACCTGCTAGTGAATATTTAAAATCCCTTTTAAAATTTATCTCTATCCTTCTGCTACATCGGAGCAATCCCAGAGCAAATAACACTGCAGTGGATCCTCATTATGACTTTGGGACTTGTCCACAGACTTTTTTCGCTTCTTCCTCCCTCCTCTGAGAGCTCCATTACAGTCATAGAGAGAGAGAGAGAGAGAGAGCCTCACTGTATCCCTTTATTTAAATCCACTCCTGCTTCCTATATAGATACATAGCTCCTTGAAATACGAAAACAATCTAAAAATTTCAACATGGGTTCATATAATAAACAAACGCCTTTTAATTTCCCTCTGGACTCACTCATACAGTCAGGAAACAATAAAATAAATTAGTTCAATTCAATCAAGTTAAATAGAAGTTCCTGAAGGATTTTGAACGTTGGACTTTTCATCCAAAACTTTACACCCTATTTTTAATTTAGTAATTAATTAAACCTGTGGTTTTATTTTAACAGAAAATTATAATTACTACATAAAAAATTGCTTCAGTGGAGATTTTTGTTTTTATTATTTAATTTAATTACTGTTGTGTGATTACAATTTGCTTCCTTTCAGGGCTGAGGGTTTTATATGGAAAATGCACTGTAAATTAAATAATTAATTAATTACGTGTATCCATAATTAATTGCATAGGCCCAGTCTGGAAATTCCTGTTGAAGAACCTCGCCATGGCTCTGTGTAGCTGGGAGTGTGAAAACATGGAAATTAAATTTGCACCCGACTCATCCCCGAATTTCCTCTCACACAATCTCCCACTCACTGTTGTTATTTTAATAATTTTATCTGAGTTTACATTTTGTCACCACATTTCCCCATCAACAATCTCATTAGAGCTGGCGGGATGACTCTACAACCCCCCCCCCCTTCCACTCAAAAAACTCTCTCTCTCTCTCTCTCTCTCTCTCTCTCTCTCTCTCATAGTGAACTATAGATAATTACATATGTACATATGTACGGCCTGCCGAGCTGGGATAATTATAAGGGCACTATGTTTGCTCAAAACATAAACAAGAGGCTGGTGCTGATGAGAGCAGCGTGGACGAGGGAATAAATTGCATTAGCATAAATGAAAAACTTTCAGAGATGGAGTTGTTTTGAGGGAGGGAGAGAAAGGAAAGGAAATGCTCAGATAAAAATAAAATTGTAATGTTAAACCAACAAAAGTAACTCTTACCAGGACATCATTAGCATTCCAATGGACTTGCCTACAGTGAACCCCTCCTAGAAGGGACTCTCTCAATAGGGTATTCTTCCCCCGAAAAAAATATAATTTTACTAGACTACTCAGTTTTTATTTAAAAGTTTCCCCAAAATTTACAGGACTCCTTTTATAAATCCAGTGCACTGTGCAAATCCCAAGTGCTACTCCTCCCGCATATAATTTCAGACAGAGTCTTCAAATTACAGGAACTTCTGCAGAGGAACGGAAGTACAGAGAGCTGGAAGTGACGGAGAGAAAGGGAAAAACTTTCTTTTTTTTTCTCTCTCTCTCTCTCTCTCTCTCCCTTTTTTTCACAACGTGACAAAATGGAAGGACAGGCATGGCGAGGGAGATTATACAGAATAAATGAGAGCAACCTGAATAAATAAAGTAGGGACTGGGGCTAAAAATTCATGCATGATCATTCCCATATAGTAAATGCACACTGTATTAATTTTAGTAGTCTAGCCTTTTATCCTCCCTTTCAAAATAGACCTTTTATTCCTGCTCCGGGCTTTTCTCCCTATGTTTGCAATAATTAATAGAAAAAAAGAACAGGATTTGAAAAAGCTTTATCTATTTGTAAATTCCCGGGGAATCTCTCTCCTCATTAAATTCCTTGAATAGGAAGGAGCTCTACAAATCGATTCCCCTTGATTTTCCCTTTGGTTATAATTAATTCATTTAATTATTAATTAGTATTCCAAAAATACCATCGTACAATCAGATTTATAGTTTTTATTTATCCGAGGACATGCTTTTTTGAATGTTGGAAATAAAATAAATTTTGAAGGACCAATGGGCTGGGATTGAGATGGATTATATTTGTCTGAGGGGAAAACTACAAGGAAGGGAAATGTCCGAGAGAATTTTGAGAGTAAAGGGTTAATAATAAAAATTACTTGAAGGAGCTACAAATATAGTTGTTTAAAGGGAGGGGATGTTTTTGAGGGATAAAGAGACAGAAAATACTATCTCAGCAAAGGTGAGAATTGAATTTCCTATTGATTATTTCTTCATGAGTGAGTTTCAGTTGTGTGTGTCTGCGTTTTTGAGCTACAGTGTATGTATACACGACGCGTCCTCTTTTTTCCTTTCGACTCCAGCCCTGGGTCTGTAGAGTGTACCGGTCTTGAGGGAGGTGTGGAATATTTTCCGCCCTTCCTGTATTTTTTTTTGTATACATAGATGCAAGCCCAGACTATGTAGTAGGAAATTCCAAGGGATTGCTATTGAGCTGGTAATTTTTCCAATGGGAACTATATAGATACATGGGATCTAGGGTCAATGGAGCTTTGGTGTGGAAATAACTGGGAGAAATTGGGGCACTCTGAGAAATTTGAACTCATTCGACTGGGAGGGGGAAAGTGCTCGGGAAAATTTCCCTCCCACCTTGTACCCATACGTGAATGTGCTCTTAATGGGGTATTCTATACACTGTGTGCATTTTCCCTCCATGAGCTTTCATTTGGTATGATTGGATATATCTAGATATATAAAGAGAAAGATATAAGTATAGATAAGATATATGAAGGGAGTGTGCTCCGTCTATCTATAAGTGTTTATATATGGCGTAGAAGTATACAGAGCCTTGTGGATGGGAGTAAATTTGTGCCCAGCAAGAGGCAAGTCGATAAAATCAAATTAAAGAGACTACCGATGTGACTTGCATTGGATTCCAGGTACGTGCATATTAGATCCTCAGAGAGAGAAAGAGAGAGAGAGAGAAATGTCCGTATGAGCATATACATACATACATATGTTCCTTGGGCTCATGCACTTGTATAGAAGCACACATGATATAAATGAAAGGAAGAAAAACTGCACGTGGATCTTATTGTACGGCAATCGACAATTGAAAGCAACTCGAAAACTCATTTCTTTTTTTTCTCTCTCTCTCTTTCTCTCTCTCTCTCTCTCTCTCTTTTTTTTTTTTGCTCTCTCCCTCTCGCTCTCTCACTCTCTTCAGAGAACAATCTCCACTCCTGACGGGGTTTTTCTTTTCACGTTTTAAATGGCTCTTGCAACTGTCGTCACTTAATATCAAATTTATTTTCTTTACTTTCCCAGTCTTCTCCATTCTCTCTCACTCAGGCCTTTCCCTCTTGAAGGAATTTGTCTCAAGAGATGAGTTTAAACTCTCATCTCCTCCCATTTTACTCTCCACTCAGGTATACACACACCTGCACTCATTTTCCAATTGTTGTCATCCCATTATTCCTCATTCCTCTCCCAGGTAGCTGGAGATTCCGGAGGGATTTCAGAACCTCCTCAATTTTCCCTCCATTTGTTTTGCTCAGGAAGGTTTTTGACTTTTGTCATCAATTGTCATCAAATCTATAATGTTGCAGATTTTTTTTTCTGCTGGAGCTGCATTTGTTTAGTAAGAATTTTTAAACAAGTTTTTGTTTCGGAAATTTTATGGGGTAACGCTCTGTGAAAGGAATAATATTTGAGAATATTTCAAGGAGAGAAATGTAATCCTTGCAAGGCAAGGGTACATACATACTTGCTACGGTGTTGTAAGCAGAAATGTAATTACTAATTAAATGGGAATGTGTGGAAATGATTTTGGGCAGAGGGGCAATAAAATACTGTGACAAGGGCGGTTTCCCTTATACTGTAGTGTATTTAGTTCTAGACTGTGTGTAGGTGGAAGTGGTACTGTACCATGTAACGGGTGGAAGGAATTTGTCAAGGGAGGGGGAAATATTGAGGTTGCTCAAACACGAGACAGGATCAAGTCGATTAAAGCCTCACAAACCCATTTGTTGTTGGCTAAACAGGGCACGTTTGTATGGAGTGCGAGAGGTCGGCGGGGGCCCGAGGGGAAGTCAAGAAATGTATTGATGTGTGAACACATATGTACATATACATATCTAGACATATACGAGCATATTGTAAACATATATCTACATATAAGTAGAACTCACATATACATACGTCCTCCTCTCAGTCTACACAGTTGAGGAAAGGAATTATTGTGAACACGTGCGTTCATAGACACCAGCATTTTCTGACGCCAAGGAAAATAAGCGTAGACAGCCACAATTATTAGTATGTATCGTTCCGGGAAAATTATCTGGAGGGACCTATACAGTAGGGAAGTAACAGTATGAAAGCAGAAGCTTTGATTTTGACTTTTTTTTAATACAAGGAAAATTAAATGTGAAAGTTCCCGTCCCTTTCTCTTATGGAGAAAGTACGTTGACTTAAAGGGGATCTCTTGTAGGGAGTTGAGACTGTAGTTGTTTGACGTGTATTTATTGGAAATTGATACATCTTGGAGGAAGGGATTAGGCGGAAGGGTTTGGGAATGTGTTATGAGCCCTGTAAGTTTTTATGTCATGATTGTTAAAAAAATGTGACGTCCTTCCAGTTAAGGTCCACTTACATATCTATTGGGGGGATATAAAGCAATGTCTTTTTTTTTACAATCTGTACTTTCTTGATTGTCAGAGGGAAGTATGCTATTCCACAGGTCTTACCATTACAGGGAATGGTAATGGGCTGATATATAGCAAGTCCCGGAATTCATGAGTGCGAGTGCTTCCTAAGCAAGACATGGAGTTAGGAGCAGTTTTAAAGAGAGTCCCTTCCCCATTCCTCTAATGGGGAATTACTTTCAATGGAAAACCTCAATGGGGGCCTGACGACCCAACTACATGTACATATAATTATATTGTATCTATACTTGGGCTGTACATGCAGATGCAGTAAAATTTTCTATGGGAGCACTCCGGAAAGAACCCAAATTTAAACCTTGTGGTAGCTCCAGACCCTGGGATTGTAAGGAGAAAAAATAACATTGGGGTAAATGGGAAGGAGTGAATTTATTTTTGTGTTCTCTGGGAGAAAGCACTTGAAGTTTTTAGGAGTCTTTTATAAGCAGAGTACACTGTATTTGTATTTATCTATATCAATTTTATACACAAGCACGAGCGCTCACGCACCTGGACGTACGCAATCGTCTGATTGTGAGTAGAAACTTTTACCTTCACTTTCTTCTATTTTTTCCACAATTGTTACAACAATTTCCGACTACTACGTTATTTCTATGGCGTAACTCCACTAAGGCTTCCTCTCACACGTAGGTGCGTACGTGTAATTTCCCATAAATACAGTATACACAGGCCTGTTTTCTTACAATCATTTTGTACAAGCTGTATTTTTTACAGATAGATATGCACATAAATGTTCAAATCCCTTAGCAGGCTATGCTCAAATACATATGCTGTTGATGTACATGAATGGTGCCAAACAACATTTTTAAACACCCCTCAAAAAAAACGTAAATTTTCATCCAATTTCCCTTAATATTTTTAGCCAATTCACCCTCAATTTTAAATTATTAAAATCACCCTCAATTATTTTACTACAGATAGGAGCTACAAGGAAATAAAGTTGAGAGAATCCGCAACAAAAATTGATATAAAATCGGGTGGAACAAAAACTCTATACTGTAAATGCTTGTCGAATTTTTTAAAATATGAGAAATACTGAAATATTTCTGGGGTAAAATTTTCCTAGAAAATAAATTCCTTTGCCGAATGAAATATTTGTATTTTATTTTGGAATATTTATATTTAAGTTTGATTCTAGAAAAATTGGGAATTTGAGGCGACTGCGGGGAAAGGTCCTTCATGGGCCGTATCTCCAATGTAGAGTATTACGCATATGCTGTGCAATGCAGATTATAAATTTTGTATGGGGAAAAATTACAATGGTATGATTACACCATGTAAGTAGACTGATGCGTTAAGGTACATGTGTCCGGATACATACAAAGTAGTTGCACAAGCCTCGTCACGCAAACTTGAGGGAAAGCACGCAATGCTACATTTCCCCTCCCGTCTATTGAATGCATAGGAGGAACGATTGATAAACAACTTGTTCCTACAACAATTTACATGGGCGAGTATCCTTCTTCCTTTGAATCCCATTCCCAGCCGGCTTACACTACAGTATGCAGTCCTAGGCCCTAAGCCGATTAACAAGTTGAATGGAATGACTGTTGGAAATCTACAAAGGTTTATTTTTTTTATTACCCACACTCCTGGACGAGGCTCACATGCTCTTATGAAATTATTCTCTCAATGATACAATTCTCCCTGTGACAGGATATACATTGCTCAGTTTGTGTGTACGTCAAAAATTCATGATTGGATTCTCATTGAATTATTACCATTTTAATATTTTAATGCAAGTTACATCTCAAGTGCCATAATAGTAACGTAATACCATTGAGAATAAAAGGCTTTCGTATAGGGCTCCTTTCATCTAACAAAACAAAATTATCAAACCCAAATTGAACTCAGAAATTTTATTCCAGAAAATTCAAACACCCCAAAAATGTCATCAAATATTGAAATTTTACAATCAGAATTTCTCTGAATCATTTGACCAATTCCGAAATAATTTTTAACCTGTAACTTTGAAGGATACGGATAATTCCATTAATTTGAATTTTATTAATCAAGTTTGCAAGACATTTTATCATAACTCACAGAATTAAAAATAATTATTAAAAAATTAAAGGAACTTGACCGGAATCCGATAAACTTTTTCAAATTCTCTTGTAGCTTGAACAGAGCCCTAGCTATTTGCTTGTGCTCATCGTGGGCTTGTCATGAACACGTGTAGCTGGTGGAAAAAAAATTGTAGGATGAGAGAGCTAATGCTTAAGTGTACTGTAGATATGCATGGAAGGACTCCGTATTTGACAAGTTGGTTGAGAGTGTACAAGGGAGGGAAATGAAGCCCTTGGGTGTACACTGGAGTGGAACTAACCTGTAAACAGACTTGTATTATTTACTGTGGATATGAGAGTGGGAGAGAGAGAGAGAGAGAGAGAGAGAGAGAGAGAGAGAGAGAGAGAGAGAGAGAGAGAGAGAGGGAAATAAAGGGAGTGGAAGACACAATGATATTGGAAGGGAAGCCTCTGAGTATTTTCCATGGGACATTACATCTATGTACATATGTACTATCTATAAGGAAAGAGACACATTCGGAAGAAGACCCATGTGCATGGGTCTTCATCAAAGCCTATGTGTGTGTGTGTGTGAGCTGAGACGACCAAGACGAAGAAGGATGAGGGAGAGGACGAAGGAGTGGTGTAATGAGCAAATTAATTAGTTAGGGCAAAAGCTAGTGATTAATAGTGTCTGGAGGGTCGTTAGTCTCAAAAGTGAACCAACTTCTCTTCCTGGCACCTTTTCAAATTAGTCAACTTTCTTCTCTCTCTTTCTCATTACTTTTTCTTTCCTTTCTCTTTCTCTCTCTCTCTCGCACTCACTTTCCCTGGTTATCTAATTATGTAAATAGCAATTGGAATAAATGGCTAATGGAACAACCTCCCATTTAAGGAGGACGCTTAGAACCACCATTGGATTTTACCTTGATGGGGTATTAAACCCCATCATTTCTTTCCCATTCATTACCATATAATTAGCCTTAAAAATACTAATGTCCTCCTTCCTAGAGTTTATTTCCTTCCCAAAATTAAATTTCCCGCCCAAAACAGATCCTCAAATCTTTTTTCACTTTAAACTCTAATTTTTTGCAATTTTTGAAACTATTTTTCCAATTTCGGAAACTATGCCTATAATATTACATACTTCACAATTCCGGGAATTCCATTCCTGCAGAAGCTCTTTTACAATGTCTGGTTTTAAAACTTCCCGCCAAAAATCCTACAAATTCAGAGCGTCTTCCATTAAGTTCCCCTGAAATGCATTTTTGGCGTTGTCCCAATTGGATATTGAAATTTAGGGGTCTTGAAATCAGATTTAGAATCTTCCGACGCATCCGATACGATAGAGGATTTTTTTTTGTTTTTTTTTTAAACATTTCGCTGATTTAAAATTTCTCCCGCCATTATTCTCTCTTGTGATTATTATCTTGTATGAGTTTTCCTTGGAAAGTAAGAGTGTGTACATAAGGATCTTAAAATAACAGGGTTTCCTGAAAGGCCGGGAAAAACGTGTAGAAGGACGGGGACGGGGGGAAAAATCTTATCTCACTTCTGCTTGAGCATCCAATAATCATGTGCCAAGTGGAACTATGCCGCATCCTCCATCATTACAGAGGATATAGCGTGAAAGTTGGAATTGATTTTGCACTAACTCTTGCTCCATAACATCTCTAGTAGGGTCTCCGCGGGTCCACACAAGCACACACACACACGTACATACATACATACGGAATTCCTATAGAAAGTTGTGGGGAGGGAAATACTTGGGAAAATTCCTCCTCTTCCCAATCATCATCATCATCATCAAGAACCACCGCAGAGAAAGAGAGAATCATTTCCTTAGCGACAGCTGCATACTTTTTCTTTTCTTACTTTCCCAAAAAATTAGATTCCTTGAGGGAGAGAAACCCCTGTAGCCATAAAATAGATGTAGTTCCTGGCTTGACTGCACCAACCCTCAACATTTTATTCTTACTTATGCACAGCCTCACGCACAGATAAATTAGAACCAATTCTGTATTCTTTGTACGTAGGAAAACTTGCGGAAATAATTGTGCAACAATTCCTTCGCCTTCACTCACAATCATATAAATTGATTTTCGAGAAAAAAAAACCTATGAATTTCGGAGGCTCTAGAGGGGGAAAAAACTTTTCCTCAAGTTTACTCAATCATGTGTAGATACATACATTTGGGCATGTCAAATCTGTGCACACTTATGCACAAATCTTGTGTACAAAATTAATAGGGAGCCTACCAGAGCCATCTATATTTTTAAAATCAATAAAAAGAAATAAAAATAGCTGAGAATTAAAAATGGGTGTAAAATATTAAAACATGGAACCAGGCACATTTGGAGGGCTCCTCCCCCTGTCCTCATGTAAAATTTCTCATGTTAAATCCCATAAGACAAGCTGACTTTTGGAAGTTGGTTACTTTACTTTTGATTATTTTAATAATTACTAAGCAGGTCCAATATGCATGTTATTTAACTTTAAAACTTAGCTTAAATTTTTTGAAATGATATAACATGAGACATTTGAAGCCTGTGAGGGGACAAACTTCAAAGGCAAATAATTTTTGGACTTTCAGCCGAATTCGAAAAATGAACATTTCTTATGGGATTTAACATGGAAAATTTTCAGCAAGACTGGGGGGACCCTTCCCTTAACTACTGAAAATTTAAGCTTGTATCTAAGTATAGGCGCACATACACTCATGTATTTTGTCGTACATATTTGCACGATTTGGGCTTTTGGCCACCTTTACAACATGGAGACCTTTGGAGGTGACGCTATTTGATGGTTTACTTTGAAGGAGAGACTCGATCCCAACAAAAGTGCTTTTCAATCCATTTTGATACTTAAAGTATATACAGAAGGAAGGGCCAGGGAAGAAGAAAGAGTGAAACTTTCCTTTATTCTCTTTTCACGACAGACTCAGAGAATAAGCTCCCCTGTCTATGACTCCTGTGCCTGTCTCCTATATACGAACATATCTGGAAGAAATAGAAAACTCGATTTGTATTTTTTTTTCTCTCTCTCTCTCTTTCTCATCTCTCCATGGGTTTTTTTTTATGATTGGGAATGTGATACATTTTTTTGCGGGAGACTCTCCCTTTCTGTGGCATAACGATGCGATAAGGTTTCAGAATGAAAAAAAAGTTACTTAAATTGAGTGAGGCATCATCATTTTAGTCTCCTCTCTACCAGTCCAAACCATTCCTTTGAAATGTGTCTGAAACAGGATTTTTTTTACAGGCCTTACCTCTCTCTCCTTTTCACATCTCTCTCTCTCTCTATCTCTCTCCTTCAACCGCTCAATTACATTATAAATTTCCAATGCTATTTCAATATACATACTTTTAGTTTGTTTTGCTTTCGGTGAAAATTTGATGTAGTTCATTTTACAGTTAACTTAGGGAAGTTGGTTCATTTCCCAGAGGGAAAAAGTCATCCAGAACATTTTGGTGTACAGAAAAAAAAATCTTATTGTATTGCATTCTATCTCGAGTAAGTCCATGAGTTCATTTTGCCTCTGCACCGACGATATCCTAAATGCCAATTACTAACAGAGTCTCAGTTATATGTACAACTGTCCATTATAACGAGAAAGGTCTGATTGTAGATATGTATCTTGAAATTGAAAATACTGTATGTTACATACAGTACATATAATTACATATATATATAATATAATATATATGCATTCCTCCGTGTATATAATTTAAGAGATGTTTAAAGAAGAAGAGTAGAACGGGGGTTTGTCCTCATCTGGAATTGTGTGTTTCGGAAACAATGTTTTTCTTTCTACTCGGTCCGATTAGACAAGAGAGGAAAAAAGATACTTGTTAGAGGTGGAATGATGAAAGGTATACTGGATGAAGACAGGGATGTACATATGTGTGTATGTAGTACACTGGATGCTTATGACATGGGACAGACAGAGGCAGGAGGGGGCTTTACATTTCCGTCACTTTTATTCCTTGTGAGGATTTTCACCGACTTACGATCCTCATCCCCCCTACTTGAGTTTCTCCGGAAATCCAGGGAGGAAAAAATCTTTGGAAATGAGACAAGAGTTGAGAAATATTTTCGGAAGATACACTCTTGATTTCCCCCCTCCTTCCTCACAAAGGACACAATAAACTACGAGACAAAACTACTCCCTATTAAATTAGGACATAAGAGGGCTTGGAGTTGCTCAAGGGAATTATTTCAATTTTGCCACTTCAACGAGTCACTTCCCAACCAGCAGGTTCTTCTTACCACTGGTGTGGATGATTTTTAATCAAACTTGTAAGCTGAGTAAAGTTTTAGAATGTGAATGTGTAATTTGAGGGAGCTTTCACTTCCCACATGATCCTCGAGAGTTGTCTTACATGTGGTCATTCTGAACTGGAATTGGAACTGAAACATGATATTGGAGTGTGAATATAAAAATAATTACTCAAACTTGAAACTTAAGGGAGGACTTGAACTCAAACTTAAACGCATCTCTCCCCCTCTATCTCATACAAGCAGCATATGGGAAATGTTCTGCTGCCGAGTCCTCTGTTTGGAAGAGAATGCAGATCCTTTGAAAATACATTAACTTACCAGGTCAGTCCATCAAAGCAAGCTAATAGGCAGATTTAATTATTGCAGATTTACGGTGATCGTAAAACTTGAGAACGCTTTGCTTAAATTAAATAAATGGAGATTTATTTGCATCTTTACACTAATAATAATTCCGAATCAATAATAATTTATTACGGTCGAGGGAATCAAAATCGTGGCTCAAGATCTGAGTACTGGAAAACGTTTTACTTTCCATTATATTTTGAAAAGCAACCAGGTTCAAAATATGTGCTAAAAAATTGTTTCTTATATAGGAATTAAATATATAATTACAAATTCGGTCAAATGTTCGAACAGTAAAGAGGAAGGAAAATCCTAACTTATGAGCTATTTTATAATCTGGGGACTTCCCACTCCGTTATATTAACGGTACATGATGAGCAAGGAAGCAATTGTCTTGACCACAAAGTCAATGAATATTGGAGTGGACTCCCTTTCCATTGTATGGAATGATCCAACTTTGATACCCACATTGGGAACGGATGCCACCTGTTTTTCGAAATGTTTCACTACAGAGCGTTTCGCTTGACTGAGCTGGGCGCTTCTCAGAAGCTCGATCTTGAAGGACTTCATGCGTTCAGGGATGTAAAAGGCTGTTCCAAAGGTTGCAACGTAGTAGAACATCATGTACACAGAAATTGCCAATAAATATATTGCTATACCTATTTTTGAGAAATAGCGAATACCCGAATATCCGCAAAGGACGGAAAACGTTAGTGACATCATTTTGAATAGATACACAGCTGGAGCGTAACCTATATTGAAAGTACTGATGAGGAGCTGAGTTCTCCTGAAATTTTTGAAGAGCGTTCTGAAACAGGGCTCATCTCTGGTCAGGCACCTACAGGAATACAATTTCCATTAGAATGATGATTAATGTTTCAAATGAAGGGATATATGAGACTGGTATAAATAATAATGTACACATATTCTAAGAGACTCAACATGTTGTAAGTAGTTGTTGCTTTTGAAGCTTACCGCAGCGACGCTGATTCCAATGCCAGCCTCTCACTAACACTCTCAAAGAACATTAAGAATTGGGTAATTGTCATGTTCAAGCAAACCATCTTATATTGTAACACTATATGCTCCTGAATCCAAAGTAGAAAGAACGTCAGAGGATTTTTGAGAGAGATTGGAAGGAACTGATAAAGATGGACTTTGGTACCAAAGGCCGCTGATATAAGCGTCCAGACAAATGCAACTGTTATCCCAGCTTGTGTTAGATACACAGTTGCAATTTCCCGCATTGATAAATTCATCCGAGGCTGCTTCAAGCCTCCAGATGGCGCTGAAAATTATGACATTATTTTTCATTTACATGTAGATACATAATTTGGCTTATAGAAGAATGCGCATAATAATTATTTCCATAAATGTATAGAATCGTGTCCGGCCAACTGCCACCCCCACAACTGCCACCGAGGCCAACTGGCACCACCTCACGAATTCGAGGCCAACTGCCCCTAAGCCCAACTGACCCTAGGCCAACTGCCTCATAATTCCTCAAGTCACATTATAAAAACCTATGCTTACTCACATGTTAAAGTCCTATGCTCAGTCACATATAACAGTCCTATGCTCAGTCACATGTTAAAGTCCTATGCTCAGTCACATGTTAAAGTCCTATGCTCAGTCACATGTTAAAGTCCTATGCTCAGTCACATGTTAAAGTCCTATGCTCAGTCACATGTTAAAGTCCTATGCTCAGTCACATGTTAAAGTCCTATGCTCAGTCACATGTTAAAGTCCTATGCTCACAATCAGTCACATGTTAAAGTCCTATGCTCACAATCAGTCACATGTTAAAGTCCTATGCTCACAATCAGTCACATGTTAAAGTCCTATGCTCACAATCAGTCACATGTTAAAGTCCTATGCTCACAATCAGTCATACTATAAAATCATATGTTCGTTCTCTACTACGTGCATTAGCGGTTTCTACCATGTGCATTAAAATGGGTCTCTACCATAGGCCAGGGGTCGGATTTTTGTAGGAAGACGGGAAGATTCTTCCCAGGGAAAAAATATTTCTGACAGGGAAAATCTCAAAGGGAAGGGATTTATTTTTACGAACAGGGATTTTGAAAATCGTTGACCTTTTTTTTGGCAGGGATTTTCAAATTTGTTGGCGTGCTGTTAACAAACAGGGATTTTTGGCTTGATTGGCCTAATTTGGTAGGGATTTCACGTCTTGTAAGGGATTTTTTTTGCCAACAGGGATTTTAAAAATCGTTGACCTTTTTTTCAGCAGGGATTTTTGAAATCGTTGAGGACCTACCAGCACGGAGATAATAGTCAGCAGGGAAATTCGGAAATGATCTTCCAGGGAGATTTACAAAAATCCGACCCCTGCCATGGGCATTAGTATGAGACTTTAACAATGAAAGTGGCAGTTGGTCATGGTGGCAGTTAGAGCTTCTTGTGGGAACGAAAAGTTTGATCCCATTCCCGAACCCGATCCCGAAAATCGGGTCATCAATATTTTCGGACTCAAACCCAAACCCGTTCCCGAAATACTGGGATCAGGTGCACAAAAACCCAGATATTAAATATGCTTCAATCGTTGATCTCAAACCCAATCCCGATCCCGAACCCGAAATCAGATAAAATTTGCTCCCAATCCCGATCCCGAAACCCTTGAACCCGGACTCGTTCCCGGGACCAGTGCAGTTAGTGTAAATCAATTTTTTTCTTCGCATTTTTATTGATTTAGCAATACTGCATGCGTACCATGCAACAATAGATTTAGGCACTATTAAAAATGGTCATCAAACTAAACGTCTGGTCTGCGTTGCCGAAAAAGCTGCAGGAAGACTGCTTAAACGATTCCCGCTATGAGTTTTGCAATGACTTTCATCTTGCAAGTTAGAGTAGGCGGTAATCACTACTATGCGATCCCAACTGACAATATGCGAAACGGCTTAAGTCGCTTATGTAAAATTATTATCTCAACACTTTAACGAGGGAAGCAAATCCCGCTGAGGGTATTTTTTCTCCGTTAGATGGATGCGTAGTTCCCGGGAACGTGAAGCGTGTAACGGGTGTGGGAACGAAGATGTTCCCGGTTCCCGACGGGAACACAAATACCTTCATCAAGCTTGAACCCGTTCCCAAACCCGGTCCCGATCTCGAAATCCCGGGTCTGCTGAGCATGTTCCTGAACCTGGTCGCAAAGTATTTGGGAACATTAATTAGACACCCGAACTCGAACCCGTTCCCGATCCCGAACCCAATTCCCGGGTGTATCCCGATCCCAAAAGTAGCTCTAGTGGCAGTTGGCCAGGAGGCTGTTGGCCAAAATTTTCTGTTTTAAAGGAAGGGGCAATTGGCCTAGTGGCAGTTGGCCAGGTGGCAGTTTTGTAGGTGGCAGTTGGCCTAACGTCGTATACAATAAGTAGACAGAAGCAGCGCAAGATATTTTCTTCAAACTTGAAGAAAACTGAGACAGAAAAATTTAACATTGCGCGGCATATGAGTTGGTTCAAAAAGTTACAAGGAACTCAATGGGTATTGCAAGCATGTTTGTTTATCTGCTTGCAGAGGAAAGTAGAAGCGAGTTCTGTCTGACCGTGACCGTGACCAATGTGAACAGAACTTGCAGCGCTGCAAGTGAATACTTCCAGAGGCGACTTTTTACTTGCGGAAGTTGCAATGTGAACGGTACATAATATTGTCGGAGGTACTTGGTTACAATGCCAGTTTGTATAAAAATAAGATAATTAATCTGCACCACTCAATGTACAGAAAATGAATTTGTCGAGAAAATCCAGACTCACCCGAAAACATGGAATTAAATATAGTCATGGTAATATGGGGTGCCCGTATGAAGGAAATAAATTCGAATAGTGTTGTCGACACTGATCCAAATGTATTTAGAAATTGAAGAGAAACTTGGTACTGGTTGAAACCAAAGAGACGCATGATGATGAGAAAATAGAAACTGTGGAGCGTTCTGAAAACACCGTACAGATGAAAAAGTAGCCAAATTACTCTTTTTGCGGAACTTCCTTCGGACAGAGTCGGGAGACCATTTTTTCCAAATTGGAGGTCAAAGGGAAACAAATTTAGTCTGGAAATGAATTGCAAATACTTTAAATAAAATTGTAGATCTGCAGCGCCAAGCATATTGGATTTTTAAAACGTTTAACCTTTGCTCATAATTAACGTGATAAAAATCTAAGCTTGGAAAAAATGATATTTCTTCAAGCCGTTACTAGTAATAAAATCTTAAGCTACACTTTCGATGTATAACATTTTATTACACTAAAATTTTAGGATGGTGGAAAGTTCTTTTTCCTTAAATATTGTAGTAAAAGCTTCCAACTTTGAACTCTGCGATTGGGAGGAAGTGAAGTTGAGAGAATCGACTGTCTTAATATTTGTGTACTCTTATCTGTAAACTCAATAATTCGTTGAGTAGAAATTCGACCGTTAATTTTTTAAAATGCCACAGATTATATTTTAATATCTCTGAAGTAAAGCAAAAAGAGTTTGTAACTACTGGAACTTTTTCCGATTGGCTAGTGAAACAATTAAGAAAAATCAATGAGTGTTTCATACACGAGTGTTAGTTTAAAAATCAAAGCAATTACATCAAAGTTAAACATATGAAATCAATAGAATTGAATTGGCAGTTTTTGTGACTAAAAATCAAATTTAAATTATTTCGTCGTATAATAAAATTATGGAAATTTAACTTTATTGGTTTGTTTGAAGAGCATGGAACAGAGTAATAATTGTATCATGTGTTCGAACCAATTATTACGAAGTAATTGACACTGTACACATTATTATAGATAAAAAAAAATCAATTTTTCAAACTATTCAAGTCCCCACAACTTTCGTAACTTCGTCCAATCGTCAATTACTTTTCCCAAAAGATCCTATCAACAGGCCTGAAAATCAAATAATTATTCCATTAGATCAAATACAATTCTCAATTAATTGCTACTCTTGTGTAAATTAACTAATTATTTCCCACATGCATGTTTTTGCAGTTTGATCAATTGAAATCTTTACATTAGGACTTTTTTTAAAAAATGTATAATTAGTGTACTCACAAACATATGGATTGTGAATGATACCGACAATAAATCCAATGTTTTTACTCCTACAGAGAAAATATTTTTAAAAGGGAGCTCTAATTGTGGGAGTATACTATCTGTATGTCAATCCCAGCTGCTTCTAAAAAATTTCAAGGTTCCAGTGTGAAGGTTGCTCTTGTCATTTGTCATGCGTGAGTTCAGAGTAGGTATATGGACGCTATAAAAGTGTTCCAAAACATTAAGTGTCCTTTCACTTTTCCACTCAACATTAAGGCAAACTGCACCTTGCATGTCTCAGTTTACGTTTTCATGAACGAACCAATATGTACTATCTGTCGATCGCTCCTATCAAAGGCTGTTTCAGTGCTACGTTCAAAATGTTCAGATGACACGGGTAATCCATTGCAGAGGTTAGGAACAGGACCCCTCCGAAACGGTTGTACTCGAAGTCACGAATCAGCTAATTCTACTTCATTCGACTCGTCCCTCATAATTACATACTGTATGCTTCCTTGCATGCACCAAAGTACACAATGTTGAAAGAAGAAAACCTATGGCAACACACTCACTCAATAGCACATCTCCCAGCTCAATTACTCATTCCTTTTTTGTGTGCCCGACAGTACAGTCGCATCTCTCATCACGCTGCTTTGGAACAGTTTTCCCAACGGTTTTCCATATCGTTTTCTTCTTCACACCGTGCTAAATAAGAGTACTAGGCACTTAAACATTTTATTATAATTTCCTTCATGGATATATTCTACAAACTGACCTAGTATTTGGTTCTTTTATATATTGTTGGCTTACTTACCTATTTATTTTGCTATAAGCAGATTATGGAAGACGTTCCCACGAGCAAATCACCTCTACAAAGGCCAAGAAGCCGTAGTCACTCCAGGATGTCTCACACTCGTTCTAATCGTTCCGAATCATCTCGTGATCGTTCAGCAGGCTCTAGTTCTGACCGTCGATCTTCTTACCACCGGGGTCGTTACCATGACTACGATCGTAAATCAAGAAGCAGATCTCGTTTCAATTCCCGCTCCGGACGAGATTTGAACTCCCTACGGGATCAGCTGGAAAACATTCAGCGTTTGCTGTCTCGTCGAGATCACTCATCTGACTCACGTAGATCCCGGTCTAGATCACCTTTTAACGTCACCCGTTCTCGTTCTCTTAGTGACAGGGAGGTTTTCTCTCCAACCACGTTGGGGCCACCCCACGTTGGTACGGGAAAATTGACAGAGGTGATCGACGTCGAGGAAGACCTTGAGTGCCTAGGTCTAGCTGGATCAGTCAAGGAACAGTGCGCACAGTTCACAGACCCGATTAACCCGGACCTGGCAAGCAATTGGAATATGATTGCAACTAGTGGGTTGTCGGAAGCGAAAATCGCTGAGATTGACAAACTCAAAGCTGTTCCTTCAAACTGTGCGTTGGTTCAGGCACCTACCCTTAACCCGGAGCTAAAAGCGGGTATAAATCTTTCAGATTACGTTATCAAACGTGATCAACAATTTGTCACTTGGCAAACTCTGGTAGCGGGTTCTCTAACTGAAATTGGTCGAGCAATATCTGCAGCCCTTCAGCTCAAGAAGCGAATGCAGATCTCGACTATTGACATGACAGGTCTCATTTCCCAGTGCAGCTCAGCCAGTCAGATTCTTCTTCACCTTCAACACACCATTTCTACAACACGGCGTACTTTGGTCGCCTCTAATCTAAAGTCAGAGATTAAGACTCTTGCTGAGGATTCCAAATTGGATACCTTGTTATTCGGAGCAGATTTTCAGTCAAAAGTAAAAGTTCAGGAGGAAATGGCAAAAGTTGGCAAGTCTTTTCTCCAACCGAAAACTCCATACTCTAAGACTGTGGGGAAATCATTTCCTTCCAAGAACAAGTTTGTTAAGAACGTTCGCAAGGAGTCTTTAAACTCCAAGAGCCCGCTCCGGTCATCACACCCTTACCGTCGCCAGAGCGGGCGTCCACATTACCAGAGGCACAAGTTCAACATCAAATCTCGCCGTTGAGTCAGGTACCTCATGCTGGCCGCTTAGCTCATTTTTATGATAAATGGACGGAAATCACAGATGATCCCACTGTGCTCCAGGCGATCAGGGGTTTCAAAATCCCTTTCCATCAAAACCCTATTCAGGTTTCCCTCCCACGTGGGAAGTTTTTTAACAAGCAAGAGACTCTACAGATGAATCTTGCTGTGGATAGTCTACTTTCCAAGGGAGCTATAACTCTGTGTACTCACTCTCCAGGAGAGTTCATTTCTTCAGTATTTTTGGTACCAAAGAGTTCTGGAGGCTATCGTTTCATTATTAACCTCTCATTCCTGAATAGATTCATAACATGCGATCATTTTAAAATGGAAGATTTCCGTTCCGCTAGAAGTCTTATGACAAAAGGTTGCTTTATGGGATCTCTGGATCTCCAAGATGCCTACTTTCTCATTCCGGTTCACCATGATTTCAGAAAATTTTTACGATTTGAATGGAATGCAGTTTTATATGAATTCACTTGTTTGTGTTTCGGCTTAAACATTGCCCCAAGGATTTTCACAAAAATCATGCGAGCAGCAGTTACAGTTCTCCGTAGTTATGGCTACGAGAACTCTATTTATTTAGACGACAGTTTTATAATTGGTCGTTGCTATCTCCAATGTAATGAAAACATTGTTTTCACTAAGAACTTCTTCGAGTCTCTAGGCTTAACCATCAACTATTCCAAATCTATTACCAAACCAACCCAATCCATTACTTACCTTGGGTTTTTGTTCGATTCAAGGACCATGTCTCTTTCTATCCCTGTTAAAAAACAAGAGAAAGTCACCCAGATTGTTCTGGCTGTGTTACGTTCCGACACTATTACTATTAGAAAGCTAGCTATGGTTATAGGGACCCTAGTGTCCTGCTGCCCAGCAGTACCTTACGGTATGCTTTACACTAAGCGCCTGGAATACCAGAAGAATGTTGCTTTGTCTAGTTCGGGTGATTGTTTTGATGCTCTCGTTACCCTGTCTGAAGAGTGTCGACGAGATTTACATTGGTGGGTTCAATCAATCAGATCAAATCCAGGCCTACCCATAGCACGTGACTGCTTTGATCTGGAAATATTTACTGATGCATCCCTAACTGGTTGGGGTGCATTTAGTAATGGTATTCGAACTCGCGGATTCTGGAACACTTTGCACCAACAACAATCGATTAATTATTTAGAGCTACAAGCCGCCTTGTACGGTCTCCGTTGCTTTGCCCGAAATTGCAGCAATGTTCGTATCTTAATGCGAATTGATAATACGTCTGCCATTTCCTACATTAATAAATTCGGGGGTGTGCAGTTTCCTACTCTCAACCAGTTAGCTCGGGATATATGGCAATTTTGTGAGACGAGGTCTATCATGTTATTTGCTTCTTACATCCCTTCATCAAAAAACATAGAAGCAGACTCTGAGTCTCGCGTCACTGATTTTGAGACTGAATGGGAGCTTTGTCCTTCTGCCTTCCGGACAATTCGGTCTGCTTTCTCAGATTTTGAGTGCAACGTTGACTTATTCGCTTCGTGCGAAAACTCTAAGCTCCCCAGGTATATTGCTTGGAAACCCGACCCTTTCTGCTGGAAAGTAGACTCATTCACGATCCACTGGTCTGGTTTAAATTTTTATGCTTTTCCACCCTTTGCACTAATTCCAAGGGTATTGCAAAAAATTATTCTGGATAATGCAGAAGGGATTATGGTCGTGCCTCATTGGCCATCACAAATTTGGTTCCCTCTATTTACACAACTGGTTTTCGGAGATCAGTTAATTCTCGGCCCTCAATCTAATTTACTATTTTTTGGAAACAGATTGTGCCCTCTGAACACCAACCTCCGTCTGGTAGCCGCTCGCTTGTCCGGTCGGCTTTGGAACTCCAGAAGATTCCACATGAATCCATAGATCTAATTCTGTCATCACTTACTCCATCCACGTGGAAGCAATATTCTACATACAGCAAACTTTGGGAAACTTTTTGTGCTACTCAACAAGACTTACTTCTACAACCAACAGTTCTTTCGTCTCTCTCATTTCTCCAAGGTTTGTTCACAAGAGGTTTGGGCTACAACAGCATCAACTGTGCTCGGTCTTTTCTCTCGCTTTTGTCAAATGGATCCACTAACGATGGTATAGGATCTCACCCAATAATTATTCGTTTCCTTAAAGGCATTGGGAAGACACGACCTCCACACCCTCGATATGATTCTACCTGGGATCCATCCATAGTTCTATCATATCTTCAGAAGTTAGAACCCATTGACTCCATCACCCTGGAGCAACTGACCTACAAAACTATCGGTCTGATCAGTTTAGCTACGGCTCATCGTGTTCAAACCTTTTCTAAAATTCAGTTGGACGAGATCTCTTCTTCCGCGGAAGGTATTATTATCCGTATATCCGCTCCACTTAAAACCAGCAAGCCTAACTCTCCTCAACCTACTTTATATCTGCCTCACTTCTCCGATTCTCCTTCTCTCTGTGTCACCCGGGCCTTGACGACGTACATTAATAGGACCATCCCATTTCGATCCGATTCCAAGAAGTCTCTATTCTTAAGCTTCATTTCCCCTCATAATCCTGTCACCGCTCAAACCATCAGTCGATGGCTAAAGCAGATTCTGAAGGCAAGTGGCGTTGACACCAATACTTTCTCGGCTCACAGTTTTAGGCATGCCGCAACTTCAGCAGCCGCTAGAGGTGGAATGAGTATTGACCAAATACGACTTCGAGCAGGTTGGTCGGCATCATCTTCCGTTTTCGCTCGGTTTTACAACAGACCTCTCGCCAGTTCCTATGAATTTGCTCAAACTGTATTTCAAGTCTAATCTTGTAGTCTTGCTGTCTTTATAATATGTTGCTCGTTACACTATACTTGTTCTTATACTCTTTACTCTCATTAGTGTGTTTATAAAATTCATTTTCTATTTTACAATCTTGTATATTATTTTGCACTTTCGTCTTTCAACATCATACAGTATGTAATTATGAGGGACGAGTCGAATGAAGTAGAATTAAACGATTAAAGGAACTTACCTGAAGTTCAATCGTAATTCTACGAATGAAGACTCGTCCTGAATAATTACTTACCACCCAAATCCCTCCCATCTGTGCAAAATATCTTTTAATAATGAGTAATTGAGCTGGGAGATGTGCTATTGAGTGAGTGTGTTGCCATAGGTTTTCTTCTTTCAACATTGTGTACTTTGGTGCATGCAAGGAAGCATACAGTATGTAATTATTCAGGACGAGTCTTCATTCGTAGAATTACGATTGAACTTCAGGTAAGTTCCTTTAATCGTTTAAGTTATCTTCATCCATCACTGGAATAATTATTATATCAATTATTTTTACATAAATCCTCATAAATTGAAGTAAGCGTCAGGGAAACCGAGATGAAACATATGCTTATTTACGACAGTCCCCGGGTATTTCGAGGGTTACATTAAAATTCATGGACAAACATAAATTCATTAGCCAACAATTGATGTACATAGGTCCAATGTAACGATGCACATAATCTTTAAAATAATTCATTAATAATAGATTTTGCAGCTCATTTTATTTTGTACTGAAATTTAAGTGAAGGGTTGTGTTTTTTACGAGAAAAAGCTTTACCCATAGATAAAAAATAATAGGTATCCGTAATGATGGGTGTCCCCTGTACATTATTACGTTCCTTCCAAACACTGTGTTACCAACAGGTGAGTCAATAATTCAATTTCGGTTCTTGTAAGCTTATTCACATTGAGCCCCGTGTCTGAACAATAATGGTAGGTAATTAGTAAAGTAACAATTGTCTTTACAACGAAGTCAATGAATATTGGAGAGGACTCTCTTTCCATTAATTACATGAAAAGTTCCAACTTTGATACCCACATTGCCTATTGATGACACCTGTTACCGTAACTCTTGTACATCAAAATGTCCAACTTTTCTAAGTTTGACTGTTCTTACTAGCTCGATCTTGAAGGACTCCATGCGTGCAGGGATACAAAATGCTCTTCCAAAGGTGACAACATAATAAATCAGCTGTTGTAAACAAGTAGCCAATAAAAATGCTGGAAACCATAAGTTTGAGAAATATTTAATACTAAAATATCCGAAAAACACTACAAATTTTAGTGTCACAATTTTGAATAAATACACTACAGGCGCATATCCTACGTTGAAAATATTGACGAGAAGCTGAGTTTCCTTGCAATGTTTGAAGAGAGTTCTGAAACAGAGTCCATTTCTAGTCAAGGATCTGTAAGATCGCAACTTTTATTAGCAATCATTGTTTTGCTGGCAAAATGAGCCAATTAATTAAAATCCACGAATTTACATGACCATTGACTCCATATACAGCACATTTCAATGACAGAACTACATCCAGACAAACATGTACGACTACGTGAATTTATGGGATTTAACGAACACATAATGTTGTGGCTTACCGCAAGGCCTCTGTTTCCAGTGAAAACATCTCACTAATATTCTCAAAGAACAGTGTAGGCATTGACAAATTGTGAAGCTGAAATCAGCGACTATTGAATGAAAGAATATATTCTCATGAATCCAAAGCAGGAAGAACGTCAGGGGGTTCTGGAGAACTCTTGGAAGGAACTGATGATACATTTGGATTTTGCACCAAAAAGGCGCTGCTACAACAGTCCATGCAAGCACTATTGATATCCCAGTTTGTGTTAAAAATACTTCCGCAATTTCCCGCAGTGATAGCTTTGCCAAAGGCTGCTTACAATTATTAGAGCCCAGAGGTGATCCTGAAAATTCATTGAAACGGTGACTGAACCAAAAAAATGTTTTAGAACATCCAATGTTCAGATGAAGTTTTTTCATAAATTCTGGAATCACCAGGAAACAAGGAATTAAATATAGTCATGGTGATGTGGGGTGCCTTTACGAAGGAAGGAAATTCTAATATTGACACAAAAAGTAAGCAAAATGAATTTAGACATTGGAGAGATACTTCATATGTCGGGAATTGCTCGAAATTGTAGAAATACATGATGATGAAAAAACAGAGACTGTGGAGCGTTCTAAAAATCCTGTACAAATAATAAAATTGTGAAATTCTTCTTCTTTTGGCACTTCCTGTCAGTAAAGTTGGTTCACCATTTCCTCTATATTGGAGATCAAAGAGAATCAAATTCAGTCTGGAAAAAAATTTGATGTATAATTACTTGAAATAAAATTGTAGATAAACAACGCCAGTCATACTGGATTTTTAAAACAGGTCTGGTATCTGTTTAGGTTTATTTAGATGCGGCAAAGAATTACAAATTAGGTCAACAGACTTGAACAGTAAAGAGGAGGGAAAATCCTAACTTGAGACCTACTTAGCAGTAAAGCCATCCGCAAATGCGGATGATAATACTACTCATGAAGTTATTCGTGGTGACAATAACTTTTAACAAATTACAACAATTCTGGGCAGACACAATTACGTGTGCAAGCGCCATTTCCTTCACCTAGCAATTCCCCTTGGTCGTCTTCCGCGTTAGTAGCTTTTAATTTAATAACACTTTCCTTCAAAGTTGCTCATTGGTGCTCGAGTGTCTCATGTAATGGGACGGCGCTAAGTTTCAATTTTGACGACAGCCTTCTTTGAATTAGTAGTATTGATTTTATAATCTGGGGACTTCCCACTCCGTTATATTAACGGTACATGATGAGCAAAGAAGCAATTGTCTTGATCACAAAGTCAATGAATATTGGAGTGGACTCCCTTTCCATTGTATGGAATGATCCAACTTTGATACCCACATTGGGAACGGATGCCACCTGTTTTTCTAAATGTTTCACTACAGAGCGTTTCGCTTGACTGAGCTGGGCGCTTCTCAGAAGCTCGATCTTGAAGGACTTCATGCGTTCAGGGATGTAAAAGGCTCTTCCAAAGGTTGCAACGTAGTAGAACATCATGTATAAAGAAGTGGCGAATAAAAATATTGCCATACTTATTTTTGAGAAATATCTAATACTTAAATATCCACAAAGGACGGAAAACGTTAGTGTCGTCATTTTGAATAGATACACTGCTGGAGCGTAACCTATATTGAAAATACTGATGAGGAGCTGAGTTCTCCTGCAATTTTTGAAGAGCGTTCTGAAACAGGGCTCATCTCTGGACGGACACCTATTGGAATACATTGTTCATTAAAACGATGATCAATGTTTCATATGAAGAGATACACTGCCAACCTAATGAAGCTGGACGGTGTATCATATTTTAGTTAAATGTAAATAATACCGAACCCAATGAATGGAACTCTTTCAAAATTTTAACATTTATTACTTAACATTCCTAAAAACATTAAATGCTAACATTTGGAACATAACTATAACCTAACACCGGAAAAAAAAATTTTGAAAAAATTTGATTAGAAAATCCGCGTCAAATGAACCTGGACGGGTAAATCCACTTCAAGTTTCACGAACACTACGCATATAATTTGGAATTCAATAGCGAGTGGGACCGCCCCGGGCAGCAAGGACTGCTGCTATGCGCCGGGGCATGCTTGTTACCAAGTTCCGGGTGACCTCGGGGGGAATTTGTGCCCATATATCTTCCACCAAATCTTTGAGCATATTTTTGGATGAAATGGTATGATTTTTGAGCTCTGTAGCAACGTGGTCCCATAAATGCTCTATAAGGTTGAGGTCCGGGCTTTGAGCGGGCCAGTCAAGGACTTTAAACTTTGCTTTCTTGAAAAATTCGGTTGTTGACTTGGATTTATGTTTGGGGTCGTTATCCTGCTGAAAGACGAATCTTCGTCCGAGTCCAAGTTTTCTGGCTGATTCCTTCACGTTTCGGTTGAGAATTCCCTGATACATCTCTGAGTTCATAATTCCCTCAATGAACTCCATAGTTCCAGCACCGGAAGTGCTCATACAACCCCATACGAGCACCCCACCACCTCCTTTTTTAGTGTTGGTTGACAATGCCAGCGTTTTAGTGCCTCTCCCTTTTTCCGCCAGACTCTAACACGTCCATCCGAATTCTCCAACTTGAACCTGGTCTCATCCGACCATAGAATTGAATCCCAAAATGTTTGGTCCTTCTGGGCGTACCTCCGGCACCACTCCAATCGCTTCCGGATGTTCTTCTTACTAATAAACGGTTTCTTCAACGCCTTATTGGAACTCCTTGCATCGTTATGCAAAATTCTCCGAATCGTAGACGGACTAGCATTCTTCCCCAGTTCTTGCTGAACTTCTTTCAAGGCTCCTCTGGCAGTTAGGGTGGGGGTGACCTTAAATTTCCGGAGAATGAGCTTCTCCTCCCGGGGTGAAAATTTTTTCGGACGGCAACCTCGCCGCTTATTTTCTATTTCACCGGTTTTCTCGTATTTTGAAAATATATAGTGCACTGTAGACTTACTTAGTTTAGTGATTTCACTTATTTGGCTGAAGCTGTAACCTCGGTTTTTAAGGTCAATTACATGTTTTCGCATCGGCACCGGAACGTGCTTGCAGGGAAGATTCGGACCACCTGAATAATATAAATATATACCATTTCAATGTATAGTATTCTACACATTAACGCGTAATGAAAACAAACAATTTTGAGTTAAAAATAAATTGTACTTACCCATTTTATCCAGTTTAATCGCAGTTACTTTGACCGTCCAGGTTCATTTGACTAGGGCGATATAGCACCGGAGACCGGGACTTACCCGCCAAAAGTTTTATAAACGCGCCCGACCAAAGTTGACCATTGAAAATGCAAAAGTATATCCTATTGTAGAATTGTGATATGCAAATTCATATATTTTTTCAATGCTTAGTGCAGTTTTTACACATAAATGTGTGTCACGGTGCCCCGTCCAGCTTCATTAGGTTGGCAGTGTATGTGAAACTGGTACAAGTAATAACGTATATTCTAAGAGACTCGTCATGTAGTAAATACAAAAGTAGTTGTTGCCTTTGATGCTTACCGTAACGAGGCTGATTCCAATGCCAGCCTCTCACTAACACTCTCAAAGAACATTAGGAATTGGGTAATTGTCATGTTAAAACACACCATCTTATATTGCAACATTATATGCTCCTGAATCCAAAGTAGAAAGAACGTCAGAGGATTTTTGAGAGAGATTGGAAGGAACTGATAAATATGGATTTTGCCACCAAAGGCCGCTGCTATAATAGTCCAGACAAACGTAATTGTTACCCCAGCTCTTGATAGGAACACAGTTGCGATTTCCCTCATTGATAAATTCATCCGAGGCTGCTTCAAGCCCTCAGATGGTGCTGAAAATTATGACATTACTTTTCACTTAATTTTAAATGCATAATTATGCTTATTGAAAAATGTGCAACATAATTTATTATTCGCATAAATGCTTACATTTATTAGACAGAAGCGCTTCAAGATATCTTCTTGAGACTTACAAACTAAGTTATAGAGGAGAAGGAAGGCAGGTTAACATGTTCACCAAAGAATTGTCAGAAAATGTCATGGAAATTAACAAACCATTGTTGTGGGATCAAATGTTTTTCAATTCATGCAACTTCCTTTTTTTGAAAACATTCTGCAGAATTCCTAACCAACTTCAACCACTAGTAAGGAACTACTAGTAAGTATTATTATTTATTATTTATATTAAAATTCAGTCCAGAAACTAGTCCATGTGAAAGATGATGAGTGAAATGCTTTGCAATTTAAAACTGTTCTTATCCTAGCCTTCAGTTAGGTATACCGGTCTAGTCCGGGCCGTTTGTAATGGCCATAGTTATTAGTCTGGTGCAAGAATTTAAACGTCCAATAACAGGACAGACCTTGTCAAGCAAATGTAATTGTCCTAGGTTCTTGGTTACAACCGGTTTGTATAAAAATACGATAATTGTTCTGCCACAATAAATGTAATAATTACAGATAAGGAATTTGTAATGAAAATCCGGACTCACCCGAAAACATGGAATTAAATATAGCCATGGTAATGTGGGGTGCCCGTATGAAGGAAACAAATTCGAATATTGTTGTCGACAGTAACCCAAATGAATTTAGAAATTGAAGAGAAACTTGGTAGATCGGGAACTCGTTGGAACTAAAGAGACTCATGATGATGAAAAAATAGAGACTCTGGAGCGTTCTGAAAACACCGTACAGATAGAAAAGTAGCCAAATTACTCTTTTTGCTGAACCTCCTTCGGACAGAGTCGGGAGACCATTTTTTCCAAATTGGAGGTCAAAGGGAAACAAATTTAGTCTGGAAAAGAATTGCAAATACTTTAAATAAAATTGTAGATCTGCAGCACCTAGCATATTGGATTTTTAAATCTTTTAACGCTTGCTCATAATTAACGCTGACAAAAATCTAAGCTTGGAAAAAATGATTTGGGAGATGTTTGCTTGAGCCGTTACTAATAAACCTTTCTAATAAAGCTTTCTTTTTACAGTTTTCACTGTATAATATTTTATTACACTAAAATTTAAAGATGGTGGAAATTCGCAATTCTTTAATTGTACAAGATTCCAGCTTTTAACTCTGCTACTGGGAGGAATTGTGGTTGAGAGAATCGACAATCTAAATGGTGTAGTCGCTCTTGGCTGTATAACCAATAATTTGTTGAGTGCAAATTTGACAGTTAATTTGTTTAAATGTCACAGATTATAGTTTAATATATCTCAAGTTTTCCGATTGGCTTGTGAGACAATTTGGAAAAATCGATGAATGTTTCGTAGACGAGTGTTAGCTTACTTAATTACATCAAAGTAAAACACAGGAAGTCAGTAGATTTGAATTGACAGTTTTTGTGACAAAAAGTCAAACCTTACAAATTATTTTGTCGTATAATTTCGGAAATTGAACTTTATTGGTTTGTTTGAAGAACTGAGTAATTTTGGTGTCGTGTGTTCACACCAATTATTACTTAGTAATTGGGAGTCTAAGCGTTGTTATAGATATAACAGTAGCTTCATTGTAATCGAATTATGAAGACTTTGATAAAGTTCCTACCTTAAAACTTTTATAAAAGTAACTACCTGCATGAACGCTTCTACACGAAAATTCGCTGTTTCAAACACCTCTGAGCTTTAAAGTTTTCGGAGTGTGATTACAAGAGATTAAGTGTGTGATATTTCACAAATTAAAGTAACAGAGTGCTCGATAATATTTTCCTCAAAGGTTCTTCTAACCAAGCTAGACATTTAAAGGAAGTATTTTCCCTTACAGAATCTCGTTCTGTATTTGGGAAAAACATTAATCGAACCGTCAACAATGATTACAGAAGTTGTGACCATGAAACAAAAAATACTTCTACAAATACAATGCTACTTCTACAGCACCGCAACCAACAACCAGTCTATCGTTTATCTACTGACGCATTTATTCTAAATAAGTTAATCTAGGAAAGTTCTACTAACCTGTGCATTTCTTTCATTCACCTTATCTTAGCTCCTAAATCATTGTAAATTCTAACTTTTGAGAAAATGCACATACATTTACTGACGAGAACTCTGACGTGAACACTTCGCTCATTTTTAATTCTCGTAGATATTTTTGTAAATAAATATCGTAGGTCAGAATCAAAACATCCAAGCAACCCTAAAGCAACAGATCTTATTTTTATACATAACTGGATCCCATCCGTGTCTAATTTTTGTAAAATTGTCGTCATCATAAAGTACGCATCTCATACTAGCACAGCACATCATATAGTCCCTCTAGCATCTGGGCTCATCAAAAAACATTGCGAAATTATTACTCTTTTAGAACTTCCTTTCAGTAAAGTTGGCTCACCATTTTCTCTATACTGGAGGTCAAAGGGGATCAAATTCAGTCTAGAAGAAAACTTGATGTACTTGAAATAAAATTATACATAGATGAGCAACACCAAGTATACTGGATTTTAAAAACAGGTCTGGTATTTGTTTAGATTTCTTTAGAAGGGGAAAAGAATCTAGTCTACACCTTATTAGTGAAGCGTTCTCTGTACGGTTATTAGTTATTTAAAAAAAAATACGCTAGAAGGTACATATGTAGGCTGCGCATCAGTGTTTCCGTAGTGGTACAAGAAAGCAGGTTTGAGCTTTGCGAGTGTCAGGAATTGAGAGCATGGACTAATTTAGTGATTTACAATCGCTCTTAAATAAACACAATGTGTGAAACATAATATTATTTATTGAATGCAAATTTTCTATAATTTTCCTAT
This sequence comes from Allacma fusca, assembly GCA_947179485.1. Taxonomy (NCBI): domain Eukaryota; kingdom Metazoa; phylum Arthropoda; class Collembola; order Symphypleona; family Sminthuridae; genus Allacma; species Allacma fusca. The sequence goes on from OX359247.1 coordinate 36,246,376, forward strand.
CTCTTCAAAAAGTTAACCAATTAAAATTGATAGTATTGACAAAATGGAATTCAGGCTTCCACTTAAACCTACATATGTATGCATGTGGACATTGTGAACTGGAATTGGAACTCAAACTGAATATAGGAGTGTGAATTTAAAAATACTCAAACTTGAAACTCAAGTTAAGATTTGCACTCAAACTTGAACACATCTAACTACCTCTATCTCATGCAAGCAGAGTATAAAAAACGTTTGAGAGTCCTCTGTTTGGAAGAGAATGCAGATCCTTTGAAAATACATTAATTTACCAGGTCAGTCCATTAAGTCAAGCTAATTAAATGGCAGATTTACTGATAATTATTGCAGATTTACTGTGATCACAAAATTAGAGGACAATTTAGTTAAATTAAATAAATTTAGATTTATTTCCATCTTTACACTAATAATAATTCCAAATCAATAATAATTACGGTCGAGGGAATCAAAATGGTGGCTCAAGATCTGAGTACTAGAAAACATTTTATTTTCCATTATATTTTGAAAACAAAACAACCAGGTTCAAAATATGTGCTAAAAAATTGTTTGTTATATAGGAATTAAATATATAATTACAAATTCGGCCAAATGTTCGAACAGTAAAGAGTAGGGAAAATATTAACTTATGACCTATTTTATAATCTGGGGACTTCCCACTCCGTTATATTAACGGTACATGATGAGCAAAGAAGCAATCGTCTTGACAACAAAATCAATCAGTATTGGAGTGGATTCCCTTTCCATTGTATGGAATGATCCAACTTTGATACCCACATTGGGAACGGATGACACCTGTTTTTTTAAACGTTTCACTACAGAGCATCCCGCTTGTCTGAGCTGGGCGGTCCTCAGAAGCTCGATCTTGAAGGACTCCATTCGTTCAGGGATGTAAAAGGCTCTTCCGAAGGTTGCAACGTAGTAGAACATCATGTATAAAGAAGTGGCGAATAAAAATATTGCCATACTTATTTTTGAGAAATATCTAATACTTAAATATCCACAAAGGACGGAAAACGTTAGTGTCGTCATTTTGAATAGATACACTGCTGGAGCGTAACCTATATTGAAAATACTGATGACGAGCTGAGTTCTCCTGCAATTTTTGAAGAGTGTTCCGAAACAGGGCTCATCTCTGGACAGACACCTATTGGAATACATTGTTCATTAAAATGATGATCAATGTTTCATATGAAGAGATATGTGAAACTGGTATAAATAATAATGTACACGTATTCTAAGAGACTCATCATGTTGTTAGTAGTTGTTGCTTTTGAAGCTCACCGCAGCGACGCTGATTCCAATGCCAGCCTCTCACTAACACTCTCAAAGAACATTAAGAATTGGGTAATTGTCATGTTCAAGCAAACCATCTTATATTGTAACATTATATGCTCCTGAATCCAAAGTAGAAAGAACGTCAGAGGATTTTTGAGAGAGATTGGAAGGAACTGATAAAGATGGACTTTGCTACCAAAGGCCGCTGATATAAGCGTCCAGACAAATGCAACTGTTATCCCAGCTTGTGTTAGATACACAGTTGCAATTTCCCGCATTGATAAATTCATCCGAGGCTGCTTCAAGCCCTCAGATGTTGCTGAAAATTAGGACATTATATTTCGTTTAAATGTAGGTGCATAGTTATGCTTATAGGAAGATGTGCTTAATAATTCTTCACATAAATGTAATTATACACTTATTAGACAGAAGCCGCGCTTTAAGATATTTTCTGCACACTTAGACGCAGTTATAGAGAAACAGGAAGGAAATCTAACAAATTCATCAAGGAATGGTCAGAAAAGGTCATAGAACTTTATAAACCATTGTCAGAGAACAAATGTTTTTCAGTTCATGCAACTTCCTTTCTTTCAAAACATTCCGATAAATTCTTAGGCAACATCACCAAGAAACTTATTATGAAATTTTAATCCAGGAACTAGCTTGCTCATAATTAACGCTGACAAAAATCTAAGCCTGGAAAAAATTATCTGGGAGATATCGTCGCTGCAGAGGCAAAATGGACTAAGTGCAGTACAAAAGCATGCGCACATGTTCCATTTTGCCTCTTCGGCGACGATATGCTGCTTGAGCCGTTACTAATAAAATCTTAAGCTGTCTCTTTGCAGTTTCCGCACGGTATAGTATTTTATTACACTACAATTTTAAAATGGTGGAAATTTATATTTCTTGTATTCTGTTCTGAAATTGCTTTCCAGCTTTGAAGTCTACGACTGGGAGGAATTGAGGTTGAGAGAGTCGACAATCGTAATGATTTAGCCGCTCTTATCTGTATAACCAATAATAATCTGTATTTGTCAAATGCAGATTTGACAATTAATTTTTTTAAATGTCACAGCTTAATATCTCTGAAGTAAAGCAAAACGAGTTAGTAACTACTGGAACTTTTTCCGATTGGCTTGTGAAACAAATTAAAAAGGAAAAATCGATGAATATTTCGTACACGAGTGTTAGCTTAAAAATCAAAATAATTACATCAAAGTGAGACATGAAATCAGTAGATTTGAATTGACAGTTTTGTGACTAAAAGTCAAACCTTGCAAATTATTTCGTCGTATAATAAAATTATGGAAATTTAACTTTATTGGTTTGTTTGAAGAACATAGAATAGGGTAATTTTTGTGTCGCGTGTTCGCATCAATTATTACTTAGCAATTGGGACTCTAAGCGTTGTTATAGATATAAAAGGAGCTTCATTGTAATCGAATTATGAAACGTTTGATAAAGTGCCTACCTTAAAGCTTTCATAAAAGTAACTATCTGCATGAACTTTTCTGGACGAAAATTCCCTGTTTTAAGCGCATCTGAGTTTTAAAGTTTTGGGAGTGTGAGGACAAAAGATTAAGTGTTGTTTTCACAAATTTAAGTTACAGGGTGCTTGATAATATTTTCCTCAAAGGTTCTTCTAACCAAGCTAGACATTTGAAGCAAGTATTTTCCCTTGCAGAATCTCATTCTGTATTAGGGGAAAAAATTAATCGATCCGTCAACAATTATTACAGAATTTGTGACCATGAAACAAAAAATACTTAAAGTCAATTTTGCAACTCGTTCAAGCCCCTGCAGCACTCCTAACTTCGTCCAATTTTCGCGGATATGAACGCAGAAGCATCTCGAATCCATCAGTGTCATGTTTAAAATCTTTTAGCACCTGAACTATCGCTCCGTGTAAGCCACTTATTTTGTTGTCGTTGTTCGGAAATTTGTAAATCAGAAGATCCTCAACCATGCTTGTCAAGTTGATTCCCAAGTGCTCACTCTACATATAGATATATAAATTATATAATGAGATAAATACACTGTCCTGAGTCAAAAGATGTACCCATATTAGCCGCAATTAGGCCATTAGAGGTAAAAATCATTTTCAACGTTTTGGCCTGTTGATGGACAAATATTACCTTTCTTTGAACGTTTGAACCTTTTAGCTAAAAGTGCGGCGATCTAGTGGAATTTTGAACGAAATTAAGTTTTGCCGTACCTTGGAAATTTGAAATTAGAGGACAAGTTCTACTTGGAATCGATATTGTTATTTTAATTATTTAATTATAATTTTCATCATAGTGGATCTAATTGCAACAAAGTTACTTCTTTTACAGTATTTGGTTATGTTGGGCGTTTAACTGAAAACGTAGTTCAAACTTTTGCTCAACTACCAAAAGTTTTCAACATTTCAACATATACATAGTTATTTCACGGGTTGCTTATTTTAAAGACATTTACATTTACCACAAGTTTGAATTGACGTAAATAAAATAAATTACTGAATTGTATTTCCCAAAAGATCCTGTCAACGGGCCTGAAAATCAAATAATTATCCTATTAGATCAAATACTACAACCCTCAATTAATTAGTACTCTCGTGTAAATTAACTAATTATTTCCCGAATGCATATTTTCACATTTTGATCAACGGGAACCTTTACACTTGCATTTTTTTTAAATGCATAATTATTATACTCACAAACATTTACTACTTATTATATCTACTCTATAAGACACTTAAAATTTGACTCTTAAAATAAGATACCAAGTCAGAGAGGAAAACAAGGATTTTGGAGGATACAGAGAATAAATCCAATCTTTATATCCCTATTGAGAAAATGATTTTAAAAGGGAGCTCTAATTGTGGGAGTATACTATCTGTAATTATGTCAATCCCAGCTGCTTCTAAAAAATTTCAAGGCTCCAGTGTGAAGGTTGCTCTTGTCATTTGTCATGCGTGAATTCAGAGTAGGCATACCCAGTCACTCGAAATGTATAGGATCCTACATGTAAAATCTATAGGATAAAAGTATCAGATCTGCGGACGATATCTCAAACGATTTTCTTACAGGATCCTATACTATCCCATAGTTACTAGTCCCAACCTCGCATGGGATTTTCTCTAGCTTGTCCTATAGTTGAAAATTTATTATTATCTTATGCGCTTCTCTACTTCTACTCCATTTTCCTCCAAAATTAAAACTACATAACCATCTTTACTACAGTTAGCTTAATTTTTAGACAATTGTAAATATTCTAAATATTTACAATTGTCTAAACAATTAAGCTAACTGCCATTAACGTTTTCATACATATACATCTCCTCAAATTGTCAATAGTAATACACCCTACACTGCAGTTCTTTGTGGAAATAACATGTAATACTACAAAATAAAATTGCAGCCACAAGTAAATAATTTCACGTATAAATTGAAAAAAAGAACAATAACAATCACACACTAGTTATATTTTCCGCTTGCCTTACTAATACTAATTGTAAGTTAAAATTGAAACAATCTGAAGAACAGGTAAGTCGATTTGGTGTTCATCACAACGAAAGAACATGTGAATGACAACTGCTGTTGATTAAGTATGGCGAATTTGGCGGTTATAATACAGTATATGTCTTGTACAAACGATGAGGAGCGCAGAATCCTTGTCAAAGCAAGTACAGGATTTTTCTAAAAATGTCCTATGGTACCCGAAACCATAGGATTTTTCTGAAAATGTCCTATAGAACTCGAACTTGCTGGATATGCGGCACCCAACTTATAGGATTTCTTTAAAAACTTCCTATGGTACCCTCAGCTTATGGGATTTTTCTGAAAACTTCCTATGGTACTATATCTTATAAGAATCGCGTGCCAGTTTCTGACGAGCTGAATGATTTCTATAAGATCCTATATGGCTTGTGGGATTTCTGGTACATTTTCTCACAGAAATTGCATCCTATAGGAATCCCATACAGTTTGAAGTGACTGGGTATGGACGCTATAAAAGTGTTCCAAAACATTAAGTGTCCTTTCACTTTTCCACTCAACATTAAGGCAAACTGCACCTTGCATATCTCAGTTTACGTTTTCATGTGGAGCCAATATAATATGTATCTGTCGATTGCTCCTATCAAAGGCTGTTTCAGTTGTACGCTCAAAATGTTCAGTTTACCCGGGTAATCCATTGCAGAGGTTAGGAACAGGACCCCTCTGAAGTGGTTGTACCCGAAGTCACGAAGCAGCAAAGTTGTCTTCATCCATCACTGGAATTATATTAATTATTTTTACATAAATCCTCATAAATTGAAGCCAGCGTCAGGGAAACCGTGATGAAACCTATTTTACGACAATCCCCGGGTACTTCGAGGGTTACATTAAAATTTCCGGACAAACATATATTCATTAGGTGATTTAATACATTTGCTGAGTCTGTCCAAAAATTGATGTTTTCATAGGTCCAAGTTATCGTGAGTGTGCACATTGAAGTCCAAATTCCTCAAGCTTCAAATTTTTTTATCTTCTGGGGAACCTTCTCTGGGTCACGAGGTTAGGATCGGAAGGGTACTATTATTCTGAAAAATATTTTATTGGATTCAACTGCATTCACAATCATATCCTTCGTCAAATATACTCTGTCCATGGTCAAATTATGCTCACAAGTGTTGGGATGTATGCACATAATCTTTAAAATATCTCTGTCATAAGACTTTGCTAGTTCATGTTATTTTGTACTGACATTTAAATGAAGGGTTGTGTTTAACGAGAATAAATTTACTTGTTATTACCAATAGAGAAAAAATGCTCTTATAAATAAGGTATCCGCAATGGTGGGAGAGCTCCGTATATTATTAAGTTAATCCGTTCCTGCTTCTAGAAACCTCCGGGTTATAATGTGAAGGTTGCTTTGGGCATGCGTGAGGACAACGCATGGACGCTTTAGAAGTGTCCCAAAACATTAAGTACCCTTTCACTTTTTCATTCATTGCACGGTGGGCAGGGTGGCTTGATTTAAATCACGCCGATTTAAATCTTGATTTAAATCAAGATTTAAATCACTTGATTTTTTTGATATAAATCATTGATTTTAATCAAAATTGACTCCTCAACTTTCACGATTAAATATAATGTAATTTGGTGTTTCAAAACGTTGCAAAATGGACATTTGTGCGTTTTTATGAATTTATCGGCATGAGACCAAATTACATTTGGTCATTTTCTGTATAATTTGGGTATGTTGTTGTTGGATTTTCTAGACAAGCTGTCACGGTGCCGTGAAAATTGCATACGAGTGAGCTTTGAAATATTATATATTACTAGAGCTTCTGCCGGGGATGCTTGTTTTGTTCCACAGAAGATTCTGTCTCGTTCCAAAATCCAGGGACAAAAATATGTATCTCAATCCCTTCCCAAAATATCACATGGACAATACTCATGTCCCAAATTTATCCCATCCCGAAAATAGACCAGTATCTACAAAAACATCCCAACATCCAATCTTTCTTAATGAGTACCGTTTTGAAAGTGACACAATGTAAATTTTAGAATTTTGGGCCGACAGATATCCGCATTTGTTTAAACTGAACATTCCCAAATTGCGAATAATCTTTCTGCCCCGTCAGTTTCGACCATCCCGTCAATATGTATACCTACGCAATAAAAATCCAAATGAGACCGCTAGTATTTGTCCTACACAGCGTTAGACTTCAAAGACAAAACTCTAAAAAAAATACTTTTGATATTTGGGTTTGATCTGCAGCCAGATTTGTATTCATATTAGTTGGCTTGCTTTTGCAATTTTCTCTCGATATTTGTTACTAATTGTTCCTAATTGTTCAAGTTTCATTGGTACTAACAGTGTACAATATTATTAAGACAATTAAAATCCAAAAATTTTAACGGCGATTCAATCGTACAATAGAATTCTGAATTAAAATCAGAAAATGTTGATTTAAATCAAAAAAATCCGATTAAAATCAAATTAATCCGATTTTTTTGATTTTTTTCAAAAAAATCAAAAAAATCAGCAACCCTGACGGTGGGTAACCTTCCGACCTCAGTTCACTTTTTCAAGTAGAGTAGTGGGTCTGTGTGTTGCTAGCTCCTGCTAAAGACTACGTGTTTCTGTGCTACGTTCGAAACGTTCAGTTGACCCGACCAAAGCAATTAAATGGCTAGGAACGTGACCCCTCTGAAGATATTGTACTACTCGAAGTCTCCAAGCAGATAAGTAAGCGTCCAGTTATAATCAGTGCTCACATTGAAGCCCCAACCCTCCGTAAAGATTTTAAAATTACTATCATCTGCGGAACCTTCTTACATTTAGTTCTGTCCTAAGAATTGTTATTACAGTATGCTAGTGGTAGCAAAAACATTCAATAAATTTTGAAGAGCATTCTCCCAAAAATACGGAATCGGGCTATTTTCGAAATGTTTGTGTATTTAGTGCCAGGGGAAGAAATGGTTCACAAAATTTATAAAATTCTAAAACTTTGACCGTAATAATTTAAAGGTTATGCGAGCTTGCGGTTAATAAAAACTGGAAGGGGGGGGGGGAGTTGCAATCCATGGATTTCTTGCCAATCAAGCTAGAACATCCAGTACTGTTAACGTTTCGTTTCGAACTTCATTAAAATAAATCCTTTTCGAGGTTGCGCGAAATACAAGATCGAGCGTATACTCGAACTAACGTATCACTTAGGACATCATTTCAACTCTTGATCATATCATATTGATATATAAAATAATAAAAAATAAAAAATATATAAAATATTGATATTATTTTTGGAGGTCTTCTTTACACATAATTTTGTGGTTTACCGTAACGCCTCTGGTTCTGTAGAAACTGTAGAAATGAAAAAAATAGCAAAATTATTCTTATTTTGGTACTTCCTTTCCAGCATAATTAGTTGGCTCACCATTTTCTCTATACTAGAGGTCAAAGGGGATCAAATTCAGTCTGGAAAAAAACTTGATGTACTTGAAATAAAAATATAGATCAGCAACGCTAAGCATACTGGATTTTTAAAACAGGTCTGGTATTTATTTAGATTTATTTAGTGGCGGCAAAGAATCTAGTTTTGAAATATTTACTCGCAGAGATTTGTAAGACCTGATGTTGGTCAAGCGTTCACTGTATGGGTTCTAGTGCTTTTTAAATTTTGTTACACTATCAGGTACGTGGGCAGGAAATCAGCATTTCTGTAGTGGTAGAAGGAAGCAGGTTTGAGCTTTGCGAGTGACAGGAATTGTGAGCATGGACTAAATTACAGAATTAAATTAAATTACTGTACTGATTCACAATCGCTCTTAAATAAGTACAATTTGTGAAACCTATAAAAAATATTTATTGAATGGAAATTTTCTATAATTTTCCTATCTCTTCAAAAAATTAAACAATTAAAAATGACTGTATTGACATAATTGGATTCAAGCTTCCCCTTAAACCCACATATCGTTGGCTAAATTCTAAAAAGTACCATTTTGAATGGAGATCCCATTTAGAAAGCACGTGTTACGAAATGAAAAAAATGGTACCTTTTAAAATTTAGCCAACGATATGCATGTGGGCATTGTGAAATGGAATTGGAACTGAAACTGGATACTAGAGTGTGAATAATAAAAATACACAAACTTGAAATTCAAGTTAGGACTTGAACTCAAACTTGAACACATCTCCCCTCTTCTATCTCATGCAAGCAAAATATGAGAAATGTTTGAGAGTCCTCTGTTTGGAAGAGAATTCAGATCCTTTGAAAATACATTAATTTACCAGGTCAGTCCATCAAAATCAAGCTAATTAATTGAAAGATTTAATTATTACAGATTTACTATGAGCGTAAATTTTGAGCACGCTTTGGATAAATTAAATAAATGGAATTTATTTGCATCCTTACTCTACTAATAATTACAAATCAATAATAATTACGGTCGAGGGAGTCAAAATGGTGGCTCAAGATATGAGTACTAGAAAACGTTTTACTTTCCATTATATTTTGAAAAACAACCAGGGTCAAAACATGTAAGGAAAATTGTTTGTTATTTGAAAATTAAATAGGTAATTACAAATTCGGTCAAATGTTCCTAAAATCATAAATATGAAAATCCTAACTTATGACCTATTTTATTTTTCTGGGGACTTCCCACTCCGTTATATTAACGGTACATGATGAGCAAAGAAGCAATTGTCTTGACCACAAAGTCAATGAATATTGGAGTGGACTCTCTTTCCATTGTATGGAACGTCCCAACTTTGATACCCACATTGGGAACGGATGCCACCTGTTTTTCTAAATGTTTCACTACAGAGCGTCCCGCTTGTCTGAGCTGGGCGCTTCTCAGAAGCTCGATCTTGAAGGACTCCATTCGTTCAGGGATGTAAAAGGCTCTTCCAAAGGTGGCAACGTAGTAGAACATCATGTACACAGAAATTTCCAATAAATATATTGCTATACCTATTTTTGAGAAATAGCGAATACCTAAATATCCGCACATGACGGAAAACGTTAGTGACATCATTTTGAATAGATACACAGCTGGAGCGTAACCTATATTAAAAGTGCTGATAAGGAGCTGAGTTCTCCTGCAATTTTTGAAGAGCGTTCTGAAACAGGGCTCATCTCCGGTCAGGCATCTAAAGGAATGCATCTTCCATTAAAATGATGATCAATGTTTCATATGAAGGGATATGTGAAGTTTATAACTAATAATGTATATTTTAAGAGACTCGTCATGTTTTAAATACAAAAGTTGCTTTTGACGCTCACCGTAACGACGCTGATTCCATTTCCAGCCTCTCACAAACGCTCTCAAAGAACATTAAGAATTGGGTAATTGTCATGTTCAAGCAAACCATCTTAGATTGTATCAATATTTGCTCATGAATCCAAAGTAGACAGAACGTTAGAGGATTTTTGAGAGAGATTGGAAGGAACTGATAAAGATGGACTTTGCTACCAAAGGCCGCTGTTATAAGAGTCCAGACAAATGCAACTGCTATCCCAGCTTGTGTTAGAAACACAGTTGCAATTTCCCGCATTGATAAATTCATCCGAGGCTGCTTCAAGCCCTCAGATGGGGCTGAAAATAATGACATTATTTCTCATTTAGATTTAAAAAAATTAATTATATGTAGATAATTATGCTTATAGAAAAACGTGCATAATAATTATTTGGATGAATGTACATATGTACATATATCAGCATCTATGTATTAGACAAAAGCAGCGCTTTCAGGTATTTTCTTCAGGCTGAGACAGTTACAGAGTTGCAGTCAGTAAATGCTAGCAAGTTCACCAAGGAATTATTTAGAAAGGCCATAGAACATTGCAAACCCTTGTTCTCGGATCAAATGTTTTTCTATTTTTGCGATCGTTATTGATATGATCAGGTCTTTGGTCCAGTGTCAGGACCAGATCAGACCTTGTCAAGCGAATGTATAATTGTCCGAGGTCCTTGCGGTTACAGCCGGTTTGTATAAACAAAGAAAACTCTTCTGCCAAACTCATTGTACAGAAAATGTATTTGTCATGAAAATCCGGACTCACCCGAAAACATGGAATTAAATATAGCCATGGTAATGATGGGTGCCCGTATGAAGGAAATAAATTCGAATAGTGTTGTCGACACTGTTCCAAATGAATTTAGAAATTGAAGAGAAACTTGGTAGGTCGGGAACTCGTTGGAACTAAAGAGACTCATGATGATGAAAAAATAGAGACTGTGGAGGGTTCTGAAAACATTGTACAAATAATAAATTAACCAAATCACTCTTTTTGTGGAACTTCCTTCGGCCAAAGTTGGGAGACCATTTTTTCCAAATTGGAGGTCAAAGGGAAACAAATTCAGTCTGGAGAAAAATTTCAAATACGTTAAATAAAATTCTAAATCTGCAGCACTAAGCATACTGGAGTTTTAAAACATTTAACGTTTGCTCATAATTAGCGTTGATAAAAATCTGATCTTGGAAAACATGATGTGGGAGATTTTGGCTTGAGCCGCTACTCGTAATCAAATATTAAGCTGTCTCTTTATAGTTTTCACTGTATAAAATGTTATTACACTAAAATTTAAAGATGGTGGAAACTCGTATTTCTTTAATAATTGTACAAGCTTCCAGCTTTTAACTGTGCTACTGGGAGGAATTGTGGTTGAGAGAATCGACAATCTAAATGATGTAATCACTCTTGGCTATATAACCATCAATTTGTTGAGTGCAAAGTTGTCATAGCTATTTTTTTTAAATGTCACATATTATATTTTAAAATCGTTGAAGTGAAGCAGTTCGAGTTAGTAACTACTGGAACGTTTTCCGATTGGCTGGTGAAACGATTTGGAAAAATCAATGATTGTTTCGTACACGAGTGTTAATTTAAAAATCAAAGTACATACATCAAATCAGTAGAATTGAATTGGGAGTTTTTGTGTCTTAAAATCAAGCCTTACAAATTATCTCGTCGTATAATTACGGAAATTTAACTTTATTGATTTGTTTGACGAACTTAAAATAGAGTAAGTATTGAATCGCGTGTTCGCACCAATTATTACGCAGCCATTATTGAAACTCTAAACGTTGTTATAGATATAAAAGGAGCTTCATTGTAAACGAATTATGAATCCTTTGATGAGTTTCCTCTAGTAGTAGTTTCCTCTCAATTTAGTTCCCTATAACACATTTGAATCAGAATTTAATTTTAGATCCAAAGTTGAAGTTGAATTCAATCAATACTAGTAATTATTTAATACAAACTTACATCTAATACAAACGTAAGTCTAAATTCAAGCCTGCATCTGAATACAAACTTGATTTTACAGTAATTTAACAAGTTACTACTTGAAGTGTTAGCCGTTTGTTGTAACTCACAACCATAAAATGGCTAGTCACAAAAACACTAATTACATTAAAAATGGCAAAAGTAAATACAGCAAACAAACTCACAATAATACAACACTATATGTAATTACATACATACATACATCAACACATTACAATCACTTATTTTAGAGAAAGTACCAAAGTGCGAAAAGGGTGCTGGGAAGCTATGTATGTATGTATAAGTAGTGGAACAAATATGTCAATGCTACCTACAACAATTTTCAAAAACATCAGGTACATAATTATTCCCTCCTTCCAAACACTCTGTTACCAACAGGTAAATCAATAATACAGTTTCGGTTCTTGCAAGCTTATTGACATTGAACCCCGTGTCTGGACATTAATGGTAGGTAATTAGAAAAGTGTCGATTGTCTTTACAATGAAGTCAATGAATATTGGAGAGGACTCTCTATCCATTACATGACATGTTCCAACTTTAATACCCACAATACATTGTCTATTGATGCTACCTGTTTGTGTAACTCTTGTACTTCAAAACGTCAAATTTTTCTGAGTTTGGCTGCTCTGGTCATATAAATTAAATGGAGATTTTTTGTATCGAATAACGTTACTCTAATGATCCCAAATCAGTAATACTGTAATTCCGGTCAACGGAATCAAAATGGTGGCTCAAGATCTGAGTACTAGAAAACCTTTGATTTTCCATTATACGTTGAAAAAAAACAGGGTCAAAACATTTGTTGATATGTGTTATTCCAAAGGTGGCAACATAGTAGAGTATCATGTACAATTTTTTTTCCAAATTTGAGATCAAAGGGAAGCAAATTTAGTCTGGAGAAAAATTGCAAATACTTTAAACAAAATTGTAGATCAGCAGCACCAAGCACATTGGATTTTTAAATCTTTTAACGCTTGCTCATAATTATTAGCGTTGATAAAAATCTAATCTTGGAAAAATGATCTGGCAGATTTTGGCTTGAGCCGTTCACTAGTATTCAAATCTTAAGCTGTCTCTTTACAGTTTTCATCGTATAATATTTTATTACACTAAAATTTTAAGATGGTGGAAATTCTTGTTTCTTTAATACTCTACAAGCTTCGAGCTTTCAAGTCCGCTACTGGGAAGAATTGACGTTGAGAGAATCGACAATCTAAATGATTTAGCCACTCTTATCTGTATAACCAATAATTTGTTGAATTTGCAAATTTGACAGTTAATTTTTTTAAATGTCACAAGTTATATTTCAATATCTCTGAATTAAAGCAAAACGAGTTAGTAACTACTGGAACTTTTTCCGAAAAGTTGGTGAAACAATTAGGAAAAATCAATCATTGATTCGTACACGAGTGTTAATTTAAAATTAAAAGTAATTACATACATCAAATCAGTCGAATTGAATTTACAGTTGTTGTGACTAGAAATCAAGCCTTACAAATTAAATTACATCGTCGTATAATTATGGAAATTCAACTTTATTGACTTGTTTGAAGAACATAAAACAGAGTAATTATTATTGTATTGCGTGTTCGCACAAATTATTACACAATTGTAAGCTGTATTATATTTTCAAGTTATTAAGTTGGGATGACGGCAGCAGGATACAATGCTAGGCAAATGCACAAAAATTCGACTTTGAGAGTAACGGAGTTGAGATCATGGACGAAGTTATAGCCACTTTTATGTTTATGAAACAATAAAATCAACGAATAATAGATTCCATATCTTTGGTTTAAGTGGTTCACTCTATCAATTATATTAATTATACAGGTAATCAACGAAGATGATCTATTCTGTACTGTATTTGGTGGATAATATTTTTTAGTCAACAAATTTAAGCATTAAATTTGCTCAAATTGATGAACATTTACATTTAAACTTCAAATTGCAGGATGTTAGCAGGTTTGCAGGTTAGTTCGCAGACATTAAAACGCCACCCCATGACCCATGTCATACTTCAATTTAAATCTCAAATAATTTTGCAACCCAGGGCTGGATTTAATCTATTTGAAATTTGAGACATTCCGAGATTAGTGTCAAATGTAAATCCTCGAAATTAGTGGAATCCTCAATGAAGTAATTATTCCTCAAAGTAAATTGTACAACGTATTTTTTGTTGATTTATTACGTTAAAAAAATTCATACTGTTGTACTCAACTGGCAGATATCTTACAAGGATTGAGGATTACTTCGTGGTATGTTGAAATTTGTAATATTAATTTTTGGCTTACAATTAATTAAAATCGCAAATACAGTGTAATACTGTATTCCCTCAAATGTTTCCATGAATTTCATATTAATTAATTACTATATCTAAATAATTCCGATTGTATAAAAAGTTAAAACAGAATCAACGACCCTGTATTTTTGTTACAACTGTTTTCTTATAATTAGAGTAAGTCCCAATTTTTGCATTTATGAAGACAATTTTTGGCTAATGCACTCTCGTTGACGCGATTAATTCTAAATTTAGTACTCCTAACAAATTAGTTATGGTAATTGTACGTAAATAGTATCCACTAACGGAACACAGTAATTATACTGACTCGTGTGTTTACACGAATTTCGTAGTGTACTCTGTATGGATAACTGTTCAGGGCTGTTCAAAATGCGTGCTCAGGAAATACAAAATACACACACGTGTGTCGTATGTAATGCATTAACACCAAAACACAAAATACTTTCCCGTGGGGAAAATATGCAAAATACTTTATTCCAGCACGTTTTTGCAAATACAACCTACGAAATGCTTTTTCAATCCAGAAATCAAAAGTACAAACTACGAAATGCAAATGTATTTTAAATGTCATTAAAATACACAATACGTGTTGGACATCTCTGATTTTTGTGTTAACAAAAACGACTATTGGTTCAAGGACCATTTATGAAGAAAGTTTGAATTTTATGGACGGTCATGAAACATTGTCATTGTGAACTCACATACAAAATGCTAAATATATTGAAGCCTTACAAAGCATAGAAAATACAAAGTACAAAGTACATACATATGTCCCTTGAAAATCAAAACTACAAAACTGTAGCTGAACTGAATAAAATCTAATCATTTAAAAAAAATAATCCGGGATTATTGTATGAACCGTTACTAAACGTTTATCGTTACAGTGTTCGATCTCTCGTATTTTATTATGTTTTAAAATGACGTTGAAAAACCCTATTTCTGTATAGTTGTCCGAGCCTTCCCCTATAAGCCTGGAGAGGAGGTACACAATTTTAAACCCCCCCCCTTCATTTAGATTCGAAATTTGATTCGGGAGTCTTCAGGTGTTGGAGTTACATCAACTTTTGCATTTATTCCTACAAATGATGTAACAACAATGAGTGGGGAAACCAAGATTGGATTTAATTTATTTTGAATTTTCAAAACTCGCGTTTCTAACGCAAATATTGTGTTCTTTCACATATCAAATTTAAATACTCGAAATTAACTATAATTACATGTGAAAAAAAGAAAAGCCTTGTGCTTCACAGGGACGATTACTTGAAGAAGTGATATTGTGATTGTAGAAATTAAAAGCCAAACGGTTTACGAATCAAGCCCTGTCGTAGAGACTTGTTGTATGCCTAAATCGTGCGCGATTATATTAAGAGTATCGCTTTAACTAAACGGACTGGTAGTGCTCCTTAATAATAAGGAGTGCTTGGCATGCCACCTTTTGGGAGTTGTGTTGAGGCCATTGAACTATGAAAGTGCGAAACTTTAAACAAACGGACAGAAAGTGCCCTTTAATATTGAGGATTGACACAAAAACTAAATCTAGTATGGAACATATAGGTAATTACTCACTACAGTACATTAATTTAAAATTAGATAAATATTATTATCTAATATATTATATAAAATATAATAATTACATAAGTTAGACCTCCCAGCTTCTGTTCATGCAAGCTGAACAGATGACTCAACAATACATTCCAGATGCTAGTGCATTAATGGTACGTAATGAGCAAAGAAGCAATTGTCTTGACCACAAAGTCAATGAATATTGGAGTGGACTCCCGTTCCATTGTATGAAACGATCCAACTTTGATCCCAACATTAGCAACTGATGCCACCTGCCGTTGTAAATGTTTTATTTCAAAACTTCCAATTTTTCTGAGTGTGGCTACTCGTACAAGCTCGATCTTGAAGGTCTGCATTCGTCCTGGGATTCCAAATGCTCTTCCAAAGGTTGCAACATGGTAGACCATCACGTATAAACAAGTAGCCAATAGAAATGCTGCAACTCCTAATTTTGAAAAATTACGAATACTAAAATATCCGCAAAGCGATGCAAGACTCACAAAATTTTTAGTAGATACACAACAGGAGCATAGCCACTGTTGAAGATATTGATCAATAGCTCAGTTCGCCTGGAATTTTTGAAGATCGTTCCGAAACAGGGGTCATTTCTGCTCAAACACCTACAAGAACAAATCCTTGATTAACTTTAGAGATTAAAGTTTTAATTAAAAAATTAGATGGGCGTAGATTGAGATTTCGATCGTAGCTTACCGCAACGACGCTATTTCATCTACCAATCTCTCATTAATATTCTCAAAGAACATTAGGCATTGACAAATTGTGAAGATGCAGACGATCAGCTTTGTTTGACTGAATATTTGTTCGTGAATCCAAAGCGGGAAGAAAGTCAGAGGGTTCTGGAGGTGTTCTGGAAGGAACTGGTAAATATGGGCTTTCCTGCAAAACGCCGCTGCTACAACAGTCCATGAAAATACTACTAATATCCCAATTTGTGAAAAATATACAATTGCCATCTCTCGCAGTGACAACTTCATCAGAGGCTTCTTCAAGCCCTGAGATGGTGCTGAAAAATTCATTACATTATTTCTTATTCAAATGTATCTACATTTTGCTTTCTATATACAAAGAGGCATACAAAATTTTCATATTTCATTTATTCACGTCTTTCGAGGGAGTGACCTGATTCAATGCGTGTAGTTTTTAAGCTCACACAAACATATTTCCCGTATACCCAAGAAACGAGAGAATCAAATAAAAGCAACCTTACATAATAAACGTAGGTGGCAGACAAATTGTTTTGCATTACAGCCATGGTTTGGATTATGAATAATTTATTCTCACCTAATATGTAGATAATACTCACCTGAAAAAAAGGAATTAAATATAGTCATGGTAATATCGGGTGCCTTTATGAAAGTGAACAATTCGAATAGTGTCGTAAAGAGGAAGCCAAATGAGTTTAAAAACTGGAGAAATATTTCGGATGTGGAGTATTCCTTGGAACTGAAGAGACTCATGATGATGAGAAAATAATTACTGAGCAGGGTTCTAAAAACGCTGTAGAAATAGTAAAGTAGCCAAATTGCTCGTCTCTTGGCATTTATGCTGACCAAAGTCGGTTGACCATTTCCCCTCAACTGGAAGTTAAAGGGTAACAAATTAAGTCTGGTAAAAAATTGAAGATATTTGAAATAAAATTGTAAATCTGCAACTCCAAGCATATTGGATATTTCAGCCTGACTGAGCCCTGATAGTTGAATATAGTAATTTCTCCTAGTAAAGAATCTAAGTAATTATACTAAGAAAAAATGTACAAGATAATTTTTGATGCTCTTAAACCTTATACAGGTTACTATGCTGTACTATATTTTTAATTTATGAAGCTGGGAGGGTGACAACAGGCTGCAATGCCAGCCAAATGTACAAGAACTGAATTTTGAGAGTCGGTGGAGTGTTTGGGCATCGACTAACCCAGTTATAGTCGCTTTTGCATTTATTAAATTTAAATTTAAATCACCAAAGAAAATTGGTGGTTAATAATATTTTTATAGTCAACAAATTTAATTATTATATTTTCTCACTTTCATTACCGTTTCTATCTAAAGTTCAAACTGCAGGGCGTTAGGTTAGTTTGTAGTTTGTCTAGAATTGATTTTTTACATGGCTTCCTCCAGGGTGTGGAATTATTGAATAGTGTGCAGGGTTGGATTTAATTTATTTGGAATTTGACACATTCTTAGATAAGTGTCAAATGTAAATCCTCAAATATTCTTTATAATATTATTATTGACATTTTGCAAAACTATAGATTCTACAGTTACTATTGGAGAAATAATAGACCCGAATAAATGTTTTTATTTACAACTTAAAACCCAAACAAAAACAAAATAATTTACTAGAATTTCTTTTAAGAATGGTTAAGAGAACATTTTAAGAAAATTCAATGCTTGCTTTGCCCTTAATTATAAAATCACAATGCAACCTGAGAGTCCACATGAGCACCCACCCTTATTGACACAAGTCCTTTAAAATTAAACCGTCTGGAGGAAACCTGTGGGTAAAGGCGACAGGGACGGGGGGAAATAATCCTGGAGAGTGATTATGAAAATTATAATTCTCCAGAACGCAGAGCTTTTCCCTATCCACTTGAATGTGACTGGGTTGGGAGTTGGAGAGGAAGTAAATTAAAGGCTCGTGATAGGAATGGTAATGGGCTTAATTATAGAAATATTCCCAAAGACATTATCACAGGCATGATATCTATGTTTTTATGTATATAATTATATTCCTCCAATAAAACTCGAGGCACATGCCTTTATACTTATCTATACATATGTAATTATGTACATACATACATACACAGTTTCCCCCATTTATTTTCTTCCCCCAAAATGTCTCCAACAATTTGAATCCTCCTGCTCCGATCCCCTCCATCTTGAGCCCATCCATTGGCACAGCACATTTTGCATTCCAAACTGCCCGGATTTCATAACCGGACTTTCCCCTTTCCCCAGCTATCCCAACCATGTCATTCACTTACCATGGGAAATTGTCCGCACGTACATGCTCGCTCCCATATGTACACCCATGGTTTTGAACGAGAGGGACAGAAGTGTAACCACAAACGATCCATAATTCCCATGAAAGTCCTCCAAATGTTCATAAATGGCTAAAGGCAGCTGGAACCCTTTTCCCTCTCACTAGACGCTTCCATATGGTGCGAGAGATGCTTTTTTAGTATACAGAAACTATTTGATTTCACCAAGTCATCTCTCAGATTTGAAAAAAAAAAAAAATTATACACTCTTGTCCCTAAACTTGTGACACTCATTCAGATTCCTTTATGTGCACTTCCACCCCACCCCCCCCCCTCCCCCCATAAAAAAAATACCCGTAACATTTGTATGCATAATTATACATACACATTGAGCCAGGAAATACTCTTGGTTCTGTAGTTAGTAACCTATACAGGGAAATATTCTACAATAAAAATTTGTGGTTATTTCTGAAGTATCATGTGAAACATAGGAGCTTTAGATGCTCTTCATTGGACAGACCTAACTTATAATTAATGTTAAACGGAGGAGAGGGGTGGGGGCGGGGGAGAAAAGGAGCAAAAGTTGAGATTATTTAGGATCCTGTAACATTTTGCAACCTATCACAAAATCATATATGACATAAATAAAGAGAGAATAGGAAATTTGTAATAAATCAAGTTGGCTTGAGCCAGTCCTGGAATGCGGATTGCGGATGCTTTAAATTGAAGAGTGCTACAGTATAGAGAGATTTGTATGATTACGCTCACATTTGCTTGTACGTTTGGGTAACATATTGCTCCCAGATTTCCCAATGCACAAGCAAATGACGCCAATAAATTCAAGTAAATTCAAATTATGACTGTGACCACACACACACACACACACACACCCTCACAGTCCCTTGTTAACAAGAATTATGACTCGTAATTCAGGGATCTCATGTGTGCTTTCCAGGTTTTTGGACTCTGGAATCCAGACTCGGGCTGAATGGAAAGTTATTATGTGAGAGAGGACGAGCGGAACTATTATTATTATTGTAATAATTACTCTGCTGGGGCTGAGGACAGTCAAGGAGGAATTCTTCCAAGTGACATTCTGACCCTTGAAATTTATTTGTGCCTTCGTATTTTCAGCCCATGTCAGGCATACTCCTGCCCAAGGTAAAATTACCCAAGGCTCTTTATTTTTTTTACTGCATGAGCCCTTCTTCATTTCCAGTGGGGCTTCTCAAGAGAGGCTAAAATTTTAGTAAAATATGAGCAAAATTAGTAATTATTCCAGAAATTATTGGATAATTTTCTACAAAAGGGTATTGACAAAAGAATCTATAAAAAAAATAACACGCACGTTTTTACAACTAACGGAGAAAGTTGTGGGAATTTCAAAGATCCCAGTAGCGGGCTCTAGCGGGACAGTTCTCGGGAAATTAATTCTAGTGTCCATCCTATAGTATAGAGGGTGCTACGATGGTGGCTAAATGTTGAACGACTTGTCTTACAATTCATAAAATACGGTGTAAGGTTGTATTCGTAAAAGAGAATTGTTACGGGTCTTGTGAGAAAGTTACGGTTAAAATATTTTTGAGAAATTGCAATTTTGTAGAAATGTATGTAATTATGACTCGGACTCTAAAATAAAATTGAATTATTTTCCAGAAGTACTAAATGTACCAGCACCCATGGTTGGTCTCGGCCTGGATGTGGTCACCAGAAAGCCCTCAGTCATTGTGTTTATTAGATCCAAGCTCGTACGAAAAACTTGGAGGAAGCTGAAAAAGATTTCAAGACGAAGAACGCGGGAGCTTCTCGTCGTACTCACGGGTGATTCCATGTTGTGCTGCGGCAGGCGAAAGGTAAATTTTTTTCATCCTCTCAGAAAGCATCTCCCAACAAGGAAATGCGTTTAATAATTATTTCAGTTTTTTTTATATAAAATTTCTATGATTTTTAAATTAAAACAAAACAAATTTGGGGCACTGTGAAACAGGAATTTGTAACCCCAATTTTGCTCGAATAGATGAATAGAAATTAATTTGTGAATATCAAGATGCTAGTGCTGCCCAGTGGTGTATGAAAACATCTACAGCTTGTGAGTATTAAATGTGGGAATTGGCAAGAGATGGCGCTAAGTCACACTTGCGAAGTCTCTCAGAGACTCAGATCAATAAAAGGTTTTCCTTGGGGAAAATCCCCTCATCTCTGTTTCTCATCTAAGTTTGCTTTTTCCCATGCTCTGCCATGAAAAGCCAGGGTGTGTTAGGAAGATATAAAATATGAGTGCGAGTTGGTTCCTTCCAAGTGAACATACGTAATTACATACATATCTTCAGGAATTACCTTTTCCCCCTTTACAAAAAAAAATACGAGGCTTTCCCTTGACTTTACTCGTCCAAAGGGAGAAAAAAAAGACCTTTAGAAATTAAAGCTTTTAACGCAATCACGTTACATAATTATGCTGAGGCTTGAACCTGTCCAAGTGTCACAGGACAGGTGAATATTTTCATGTGTATTTTTACCAGGAATTTTATTTCCTTACAGTATGTACTACCCTCCATACTGTGTATGTATGTAGATTTGAAAGATACTTGCATGCATACAATGAGGAAATAAATTACGGGAAATATTCCCCTCCTCCGAATTTTCACCCTATTATTCTCATACGGAAATAAGGTGACTACAAAAAAGGAATAGAACTTGGGAAAAATGACTCTTTAGGGATTTTTATACTCAGAGCCAACTGTACTGGAGGTTGTCATCCCACAATTTTTATTTTCCTCACGTGTCCCTCTCTCTCTCTCTCTCTCTCTCTCTCTGTATATACACATAATGTATTGCGTCCACATTGTGACATATGGCATATGGACGCTCCTGTAATTTCAAAATAACTTACGACTAAGCCCCAGCTGACATGTGTGTTTTCCAAAAGATTCGGAATTTTAATGTCGGGACGGGCCACAGAGGCCCTCTGGCTGTAACAGACTCCCTTCAAAATCTCCTTTAAAAATAGAACTCAACTTTGAAAAAATTTTAAAACTTTTCTCTCACACAATAATTTTATTTCCTTACAGTATACCCTCCTCCATACTCTGTATTTAAATGACGGATCTAAAAATAAGATTTTTTTTTCTGACAGAGTGAAAAAATAAAATAGAAAAATAAATTCTAAAAACGCAACGGTATAAGAGTAAAAAATAAAACTTGTGGGAGGACAATACCCAAGGGAGAAAGCAATTTCAATTTTGAAGTCCCCGCCAAATTATTTAAGGGAAAGAGAGATGAAAAAAGGAGGGAGTTAAAAATGAATCACCTGCACTTTCTTTTCCTTTTCTTCCTGTAATTTTTTTTTCTTCCTCTCAGAAAGTGGTTAGGAATTGGATCGGAAGGAAATAAAATGAAAGTGAGAGAGAGAGCTGTGGAGAAAGCTGGGGAAAATAAATGTTAAAATTCCACTGCCCTCCCTCTCCTATAGGCCCCCTCTCCTAATGGTTGTATTTTTTCCGAGTGTGTGTATATATACTTCCCTCCTAGTTCTTGTACATATACATATGTACATACATTTTTATACCTTCATACTGTGTGTTTTAGTCCCTTTAAAAAATCCTTCTATTCTTAAGCAAACAAATCCCATCTTCTTTTACTTTCCCTTCTACTGTACGTATACATTCTCCAAGAGAAATAGAAAACTTTATATTTGTGCAATGTCCTACAGGAAATCAATCCCAGTTTTAACTTCAAACCCTCACTTGAATTTTTACAATTTAAGGTTAACTCGTTGAAATTGTATGGGGAGGGAGGGGGAAATGTATTACATTACCCTATGGGTATAAGTTATTGAGAAATAAAAAAAAATCTTGTATGAATTGTCAAGAGAAGGAATTTATTACCAGGGACAAATTGTGCCTGTATAGTAGAGAGTGAGAGGGAGAGAGAGAGAGAGAGAGAGAGAGGGAAACTCAGATTTAATTTGTCTAATGGTTTCTCAACTTAATAGTAAACTGTGGGTTGCGTGCACTGCACTATGTGTGGGAAAAAAAACCAAAGTCACATTAGAGCAATCCGATTTCCTCTAGAAATGAAGGATGAGGTATAAGGTGAAGCTCAGAAAAGTTTTCACTCCTATTTACACTAAAGCTCCAACTTTCACTATATACAATTTCCACACAACCCCCCCCCCTCCCCCCCCCTCTCTCTTTTTTTCCTCCCTCATAAAAAAAATTGTTTTATTAATGAAAAGAATTTTCTCCCTCATACTGCACATGTGTCCTTATTTACTGGGGAAAAGGAGCCCAAGTCAAGAAAAAAATCTGTTTGGCATAATTACTTGACTGTGTTTTTGGGCTCATGACACGCTCGACATTAGAAAATGACTTTCGTACACTGCAGTGAATTCTCTTTGGGAGTAATTAGTGTCAGCCTAGGTCAATTGTTTTCTTATTGAAATGAGGCCGGGGAATGGTAGGGAAGGTGAGAGAGAGAGAGAGAGAGAGGTGCCATTGGATTAGCATAAGTTCAAAAATAGCACCAGCCCATTACAATACATTAGCCTTTCACATGCACAAATACCCTCACACTCGCACGTTGACTCTTATTATTACCCTGGAGTATGTCCGTAGGTATAGGAGAGGCCTCGCTATAGGCTCTATATGCTAAGGGTGGGAATGAATGGGACAGGCTTGGGAAAGAAAGCCTTTGCTCCATATACATTTTGTCGTAGTAACTAACACCAACCCGACTCTAATCGATCGTGTGTGTGTGTGTGTGTGTGTGTGTGTGTATGTGTGTGTGTGTGTGTGTATGAGTGAGCCTTTCCCGTGTTGATGTACCATTCCAGCGCAAAATACGACATTACGACAGGAACACACGAGAAATTTCCAGCATGCTCCACATTACTCACGCACCTTATTTCCATTGTGAGCCGGTCTCTTGGAAAAGTCCTCTCTCCAAGTGTAAAATTATTTTTTTTTCTTACCCATGTACAACAATAATAATTCAAATTTTCTCTTCTGCCCTCAAATACCATACAGATACATATTTAGCCCTGGAACTGATTTGGATTTATCATGTGCTAAAAGCTGATTTAGATTTTTAACGTCGGATAAATCCTCATGTAATTTACTGTCCTTGTAATTTTTTAATTAAATATTTCCTTCCCCCTTTTTGTACTGTAATACATTTTTACATATTTGTTATTGACATTGTAATTTCCCTTAAACAGTTATACTTTCTCCTGACATGCACAATTAAAAATTTACTCTAGCCTCAAATGTAAGTATAATTATAATAGAATTGTTTTCCCTATAGAAATGTTTAGCTTTACTCGAAAATTTAAAATTTTAGTGTGTAGAAGAGAGGAAAAAAAGGATTTTGAGGACAAGTTATTGTCTATTACAAAACAATGAATACAAGGATCCCAATACTCAAGTAATTATTTATTTATGCAGGGGTAATTTGGCTAGGAACAAGGAATTCCCATGTGCGTGAATTTTAATGCCTGGAGTTTGGTTATTACGATATTGGGAGAACTATCTATAGATACTGTGTTGTCGGGAGGGATAGCCGGGCTCGTTACTATAGTTACGCAACAAACCTCTGTAGTCGTTATTTTTATTGATTCCAGTGTGGACTTATTAGTTTCAATAAAGTCTGAGGCTTTCTCTGGGAATATGGTCTCATAAATCACTGGAATCAAATACTGTACTTTTCCAAGGAACGGTGTTCTGGAGGTGGTTCGTTAGGAATTTTATAGGGATTGGGGCTCAATCCCTGGGACATTATAACACATTTTATGTATGTAATTATATACATACTGTAAAGAATATTTTATTCCTGCTATTTCTGAGGCTTCATTTATCCACTCAACTTGGCATGACCAACTTCAAGTTTTTTTTTTTTTTTCAAGGGATTTTATTGCCTGAATCAATCAATTCTCTGCATGAAATTCAGTAATTGCCTTGCTATATGAAATTGAGATTAAAATTCCAGGGGAAATAAATACAGAGCTTTGAATAACTACTGTATGTACAAATTCGACTGCCAACATGTCTTGAAGCCAAGGTTAAGTTGAGCTAATTTAATGCTTACTGAGAATATTCCTTCCAGTAATTATTTAAATCCAACGGAGTGTGTTTTCACACTAATCACTTAATTACAGGCGCAAGTCCATGGGAACTAACTCCGTATACTCCCATATACAAATATAACTGCTCTTCAAATTTTACGTGTCTCACTCCACGGACGGTAATTAAGGTGAATTCATGGGAGCTTCTGGGGATCTACTTATGATTTAACTCCAGTCATGATAATTCCCAAGGTCAGGGAGTAGAAGCATCTCTAAAGAGCCCTACTCCTGCAGATGATCCGCATATCACAAGGGACTTTCCCCATTAAACATAGAATTAATTGAACGAGTGAAAGTTAAAAAAAAAATTAAGAAAAATTTAATATCAGAATAATAATCACACTTGATTAACGGACGGTTGAAGACTCTTGAAAAAAAAATTAAGCAATTAAGGAACAAAACACAACTTGGAAATCTAATCCAATAGTGCGCATTCCTTTTTAAGTATATTATTAACGGCTATAATGAGAAAATTCCCTGTATCAAAAAATTATAAAAAAAAGACAGGGGAGCAAATTTTTTAAGAACAAATCTGGGACTTTCTCTTTTAAGTCTAAATTCTTATTTTCTGGGGAAAGTTGATTTGAATAAAATGACTAAAAAGTAATTTTACTTCTTAACCCCTGTATTTCTATAAATCCATTTGAGAAACATGGAAGCATGGAAGGCTTCCAGGACCTTGGACGTGTATGATTTTAAGAGGGAAAAGTTTTCCCTTGATGAATGTCTGGAAAGATTGGGGTGAAAGTCTTGTGCGTGTGGACAAGATGCATTTAAATGGATAATGTGGATATTATATACATTCATATATGTATGTATGTACGTAGCCTTCGGGATGTACGTAATTACATATGTACATGAATAGTATTTATATGGCGGGATGGAAGTGAATGGAGTAACAGCCGGGGAATGTCTGCTCAAAAGGGAAAGTTAGCGTGGGGAAAGGACGCCTTGTGGAACAGTTGCTCTCCTATGCTTACGCATGAGTGTATAATATTCTATATATGTATGTATGTGTCTACATATACATGTGATTCCAACCCCCTATCCCCTCCCATTGACGTACATACCTATAAGGAGAGGAAGGCCTGACAGAGACTCAAAGGGAAGTTGAAGTTGCTCCTGGCTGCCACTGACATGGTTCGAATACAAATGTCCTATAAGTCCGACACAATGTATATGGACATATGCATGGATCCTATATCTATGTATAAGCACATGTATCCTAGGGCCGTACATATCTACTATTATGTCTGCCTGTAATTATTACAGACGGAGAAAATGAAGTGGACGCTTGCTATAAGGGACCACTCCCTCCTGCGAGCATTCTCTGGGTATAAAAGGACACAAATATTTTCAGGATATTTTTCTTGGATACGTTTCTATATAGACATTTTTAAGAGATTTTGTAGACCTACGGATACGTATGTATGTACATAGAATGTTAGCATATGCAGAGCAGAGGGAAGTATAGTATTTATGCGGAGCAGGATCCTGTACTATTTGTATACACTTGCAAGACAAGTACGAGACTGCATGCGAGGGAGGGCAATGCCGGTGTTGGTGTGTATAAATATGTACATACATGATTATCAAATGTGTATCATAACAGTATGTACATATATGTATCTACATGTATGAATAAGGAAGTTATACACACACAAGACCTTTTATAGGAGTTAAGTTGTGAAGGGCTGACGAGAGCTTTATGCTACTTTTGGCAACACTACGTATGTACATACTCGTCTGTGCTCTGCAAAAGGAGCCCAGTTAAATTACTATCATGTATACATATATTTTTATATATATATATATATATATATATATA